>OY365813.1:23196683-23616674 GCA_959347315.1 Bimastos eiseni | reverse complement strand
AAGTTAACCTCCCTTGCGGTGTGATGGTAATGTAAAGGACGAAAATTGTATGTATACATGCGAGTTCTATGTGTTATAAGTAAGTAGATAAGTAACCTTTATTTGCATCTGAGAAGCATATACGCTTTGCATTGTATGCAAAGAATGCACGCATTTCCCTGAATGCATGCAATTGTTGCATATAATGCAAAGCATTGGTGCTTTTGCAAAGCATGCATGTGTCTCAGGCAATGTGTGAACCCAGGCATTTGATAAAATGCCTAGTTTTTAGGCAATTTGTAAACTCCCTCATTTATGCTTAGGGTTAGTGAGGGTTAAGGTTTCACTAATTTCTAGGCATTTTACAAAACCTCTGGTATCAGACATTGCATAGATATGCACAGGTGAATTTGAGATAGATCGCATATCTAGGTTTTGGTTTGTGTCACCTTGTTTATTGCGGGACACTCTTTGTTGGGGCGACACCTGTTTTTCTATGAGAGTCCTGCTCTATATCTAGGAATGGCCCGGGACAGTCCCGGAATTGTTCCAGGCCGTCCCGGGCAATCCTTATTTTGTTCCGTAATCCAGAAACAGATGAGTAGATACGAAAGATGATATTATCCAAATCCAAGCAACATGAGCAATACTGTAATACATACATCTTAGGCCTAATTCTCAATGTTCCTATTCATAATTTAATCATAAGTGTTTTGACTAATCGACTTTCGATTAAGTATTCGAACGTCTCCGAACATCATTTGAAATTCATACATTGGTAAGGCGAGCAGAATAAGGAGAACCTCATGGGTTTGTCTGGTTTCAACTGTTTGGTATGTTTTTGTTTATCTTTCCATTATTATTGGAACTGGGAGATATCCTAGAATGGGTTTATTCAGAGTTGGCAACCCTATCTAGGCTTGGGCAATTGTTTTTAGGCCGCATTGTCTCTTTTGGGATGCTGTTTGTCTGGGCGCTAGGTGTTTAGCGTCTGTTTTATTCTGTCATACTCAAGCGCTGCTTCATCAAATGCCGATCAGGAGAGCGTCTGCACTGATACAGAGTCGCTCATCAGCTCGCGTAGAGGTGAGCAGTCATTCATGCTCGTTCGGACAGCGAGTAAATTATTCTGATCTGGATTTTTACGTTTATATCTGCAGTTCTGCATCTATGTGTGTGTAAAGATTGTGTATGTGTGCATATAATATAGAAGGGTGTGTGTGTGCACTATGTTGTATTCTGCTTGCGTGGGTCTTTATGCACATGTGTGTGTGTTGTGTGTGTGGTATGTTTTGTATTAAGGACCTTGAGCAAGTTCTTCAGTCTCAGTTGTTCACTAGATGGTGTCTATCAATTAAATAATTTTTAACTGTAATTATAATAATTACAATAAATCAGAATATTGACAATGTAATAATGATAATAATGACTATTATGCTTAATGATAGCAGTTATGCATAATAATAATAATAATAATGCTTAATAATAACAATAATGAATAAATGATGATGCATAATGATAAAATAATATTGCATAATAACAATGCACAATAAATAATAAAAATAATAATTCTTTTAATTCATTTTATTTGTCAGTGGGCGGCCAGAATCGTCACGATAGACCGCGACATCATGGCCATGGCTTTGACGCGGCTTCCTCAGTCATGACGAGCGACATTGAGTCAGTGAGCGTTCTTGACTCTGAAGATACAAGAAGCAGGTGAGGATTGGCAGGCTGCTCTCTTCAGTTCTGAATTGCATCATGCAACCAGGGATGAACCGAAACACGGCTCGGCCGAGCTTAGTTGTACTCGGACTTGGACAAACAATGGGTCCGAGTTTCTATGAAAATTGGCTTCCTGTTCTTCTGCTTTGAGAACGAAAATGTGATTTTTTATCTACAAAACGACAATCGGCCTAAATAAAAACACAAATACTGTTATTAGTAGCACTTCTCAATAGCTAACACTGTAAGAAGCTCTATGTTAATCATCAGATTCGATACAATACTTACTAGTTAAAACCTCCTAGTGCAAACTGGGGCAAGACCAAAATATTTATTAAAATTGTGCAAACTGCCAAACTAAAAATCAAGAGAATGAGCCTTAAGTATTTGAAAACTCGGACTCGGTACAACTCGACTTGTAAAACTCGGACTTGGCTTAAAATTGACTCTCGTTTCATCTCTTGTGGTCAGTCTTAACTAATACCAGGGACGGCATAGTGGAAATAATCCAGGGGATGGAAAACACAAGCGACAGAGAGCTTACCTGTTTCTCACCTTGATTGCTTTACCTGTTGTAGGTTTTCGAGTGCCACTGGAACTACTAATCGTTCGTCTCTCTATGGAAGGAACCGGCGCAAGAAGTTCCGCCATCGCATGCCACCAATCAGTCAGGTACGGAGGCTGAATGTGTGAACTGTCTTTAGCGCTACCTTGTCTGCAGTTCATGTAATCATCATCATCATTATTATCATCATCTCTCATGTTACCTTTTCAGCAGTTTCTCCTGCCATTTCCATTTTCATTATTAATTCATCATCACGATCATTATTATCATTATCATTAATACAATCATCAATATTGTCATCATCATAATCATCATCATCTCTCTCATTATGCTGTTGGCAGTTACTGCCTTTTCCATCGGCATTATCATCATCATCTTTATTATCATTGTAGTTATCATCATCATCTCTCGTGTTATCAGCCGTTTCTCCTGCCATTTTCGTCATCATTATTATGATCAGCTCCTGATACGAACCATTGGAGACGATGGGTACGAATAAAGTGTCTCTCTTGCCCTGCCTTTCGGTGTTACACCTAGCCCTGTCGTATCCTTGTTCTTCGCATGTCTTTAGTTGATTCAGTTAAGAATTTTGCTGAAGATTTTTCACTCTTACAATGATACATGTAAATATTTTCCGAGGTTCTTGTTTAGTGTTTATCCAAAACCCAGATGGCTATAGTATCAGTTCCTTCTTTCGACCCATTCCTATGTAATATGGTCTGTAAAAGAAGCCAGGGTGAAATCCCATATGTCAAAGAAAATGGAAGTCAGGCTAAGTAGTGATATGCATAGATAGCCACCAGTCTGCCTACTGCCTAGTCATCCAGCCACTTGCCCATTCATCCAGACACCTCCCATTCATTCACCCATCTGCCCATTCATGTAAACACCTATTCATTCAACCAGTCATCTCAACATTCATTCAGCCATCTCACCTATTATTCAACCATATGCC
The DNA here is from genome assembly GCA_959347315.1 of Bimastos eiseni. NCBI lineage: Eukaryota > Metazoa > Annelida > Clitellata > Crassiclitellata > Lumbricidae > Bimastos > Bimastos eiseni. The sequence goes on along the minus strand of OY365813.1, from coordinate 23,613,450 downwards.
CATTTATCCAACCATCTGCCTACTCATCTAGCCATATGTTCATTCATCCAGCTCTCTGCCCATTCAAGTAACCATCTGTCCATTTATCCAGCCAACTCCTCATTCATCCAGCCACCCATTCATCCATCCATCTCCCCATTCATCCAACCACCCATCCATTCATCTAGCCATCTGTCCAATCCAGTGCACTGTATCGTCTACCTGGCTCAATTACCTTGTCCTAACCCCACCCCATCTGATAACCTCCCTGCCTCTTCCTTTCTACAAACCCTATTGGCATTCACTTTCCTCCACCCCACATGACTAATGCCCCAATAAATTACTCATTTCATCCGATCATCCCAGGTTACCCCCACCTGGTATCAGGCACCCCCATCAAACAGCTGTTGACTTGTATCTGCGACGCCCCACTCCAGGTGACCTCTACCAAACTGCCATCCTTTGATCTGGTCCTAGCTCCTGGAAATCAGGTATCTCGTTTCTTTCTAGGCGCCCTGCTCCCTATCGTCCAATCTCCCTCTAACTCCCACCCATTTCAGACAGTTCCCGTATCTGAAGGAATATTACCCACCCCCAGATAAAAAACCATCCAGCTGTGATTACAAATCCGATCCACGTGGCATATTTGTTCCACTTTGGGGCCGGAAAAATGGTTATATGGTCTAAAGATATCGAGGCCATTCAGCAATATTAGAAAATGTTTGCTTCAGAGACTATTAATGTTACTGTGTTTATGATAAAAACCTAGAAATATTTACTAAGGAAAAAATGAAGTTTCTGAAGATATGTATTGGCTTTAACAAACACTTACACATGTACTATATATATATATTTATATATATATTGTATATATTTATTATAAATATATATAAATTATACACACTTACATATTATATATATATATTATTTATATATGTATATATATAATTATATATGCATGCATATGTATTCTCTTGTGTAGGCATCTTCATTTACGAGTATCACAGACTCTACAATGTCCCTGAACATCATAACTGTTACGCTGAATATGGGTAAACGAATGTTTTCATCTATATTAGTTGATCTTTTCATTTAATTTAATTTTTTTTCATCAATATTAACCGATATTTCCATTGATGTTTGCTGATATTTTATTGATGTTAATTAATGCTTTTTATTGATGGTGATTAATCGTTTTTATTGATGTTATTGAATGTTTTTTATTAATGATTTTTTATTGATATTAATTAATGTTTTTTTATGTCAGTTAATGGTTATTGTTGTTAATTAATGTTTTTATTGATGTTAATTAGGGTATAACCGAGTAGATAATTTCCACCGAGTACCGAATCCGAGTATTTCGATGAACCATTTGTTGGATCCGGTTAAGAACCAAATAGTGGCCGCAAATCTGGCTAGCGAGGCTGGCAGCGAGTACCATCCTTAGGCAAAGCGTAGTTAAGCTGCCACGTGCTCAGACTATCTATAGTCAATGCAAAGTCTATAGCAATATCCTTCATATAGCGTATCGTCGCAATCTAGGCTATAACAATATATTTATTATTTAATAACTTTATTTGTCAAAAAATGTAAAACTTTGTCATAAAATTTGAAATATGAAGTTATCAATGACGTCTTTACTCTCTAATGTTTACCGAAAAGTGGGTGGAGCCAATTCAAGCAGGAAAATTACTGATTTGTTTGCCACCTGGGGATGCAACCAAAAGAAAATATACAAATTAACATAATTCTTTTAAAGAAAATTCAATGGAATGTTAAGTTCTTGTTTAATTAATCAATAACTTATATGTAAGTCCGTTAGTCCTAAATTTATTTGATGAAAAAATATTATTTTATGAAAAAAAATATTTTTATCAAAAAAGTTGTTTTTCGCTATTTGGGGGTGTAATATTTGCCGAGGCGAATACTTCCAAATAGTCCATTACTCGGCCGAGGCAAATGTTCGAGGCGATTTCCGGTTATGCCCTAATGTTAATTAAAGGTTTTTATTGATGTTGATCAATGATTTTAATTCATCTTAATTAATCTTTTTGTTGATTTTTTATCAGACACTGTCAACTTCCTGGGTATCAGTATCGTTGGCCAAACGAACAAAGGGGGCGACGGGGGCATCTACGTCGGATCCATCATGAAAGGGTGAGTATCATACCCTGCTGGGGTGTTTATGTATATCTGCAGTGAAGGGTTGTTGGAAATAGGGTGAATTTCTGAGATTGATTGACTCATTCCACACAATTAAAGATCAAATGCCTTCTGAAGATCACTTGGGAATTGATTGTGTCCTTTTTATTAATTCACACAATAATTCATTCATCCAGTAATTCATCCAAGAATTGATTGATTAATTCATACATTAATTTATTCATCCATTAATTCATCCATTCACTTGCCAATTTTTCATTTGCCCATTGATTATATTAAATCATTCATTGAGTGATTCCATTCATTCGTTCATTGCCCACTTCATGCATTTGTCGATTCGCGTATCTATTCGTTCATACATTCATTCATTCAGGGTATTTACATCAGCACCCCATCAAAACGTAGGGTGCCATTGAAGACCCTCTGGAAAACACTACTTGGAATGACCTTCCTCCATCACCAAAGACTGGGAATCCGTTGGTTGGTTCTATGCTTATGCGTTGACCCTTTCAGCTTACTGTTCTCTGTTTTGCTAACTGTAACGACATTTAACAGTATTTAGGCTAGCACATAGAGCGCCTTGAAGTAGATATCTTGAAGTTGTGCTATATAAATGTTCCATTACAATACTGAGATGTTCTTGAATGGTTTTTTTGTGCAGTGGAGCTGTCGCCCAGGACGGTCGGATCGAGCCAGGGGACATGATCCTCGAGGTAAATGGCATCAGCTTTGAAGATATGTCGAATGACGAGGCTGTTCAGACGCTGAGGTCTGCCGCCCAGAGACCGGGGTGAGTAGGGATGGGTAGCGTCTGGGGCGTTGCTACTTCTGGGTGCAGTTTCGATCAAGAATAGGTTCATTTGATCCGTTGGCCTTTGAGACTGCTTCGATCCCTTGGAGTTTGAGACGACTATGATCCATTGGCCTTTGAAATTGTTGGATCCTCTGGTCTTTGAATCGGCTTGAATGCTTGATATTGATCGTAATGATGGCAACGACAACAATGAGGATAATAATTATTATGGTGATTAGAATTATAATAACTGTACTAAGGACATAATAATAGCAATGCTAATAATGATGATTATTATTATAATAATGATTTTAATTGTAATGCCTGTAATAATTATTGTAATAACAGTAATGCTAATAATGATGATCATAATAATAATTATTATTATTATGTTTCTAATTATAATACCTGTAATAATTATCGTAATTATTTACTATGATTATAATACCTGTAATAATGATGGTAATAATAGTATGATTGCAGTGAGGATTACAATTGTTGTAATGTTGATAATAATTTTTAGAACTGCCGCAATGATCGTTACGACAGTGATGATGATATAATTATAATACACTATGATGGTTACATAAACTGTTTTGATGTCGTCTGTTGCAGTCCGGTGACGTTGGTCGTTGCCAAGTGTTGGGATCCCAACCCTAAGGGTTACCTCGTGGCTCCCCGCCAGGAGCCCGTACGCCCCATCGACCCATCGGCCTGGGTTGCCCACACGGAGGCCGTCCGGGCCATCTACGGTCGGCTCGGGCCCCCTCCATCTGTCGCCGGGGCCCTGCCTACAGGCCCCGGGTCCGTCATGACGTCCATACCGGAATCTGCATGTACGTTATGCTCAAACTCTCCAACCGTAATGTAATGTATGCATGCATGCGAGCTTTTGAATGTGTGTGTTCGTATGTTTGGATAATGAACTGGCGTGCATGTTCTAACTTGTGCATTTGGGATGTGTGCATTCTAACCTGTGCGCTCTAACATGGCATGTGTGCATTTTCGCAAATAACTACTATGTTTCGTGTTCCATCTTCCACTCATTTATCCAATTTCGATCTATCAACCCTTCTATCCAACCATCCTCATATTCTTCCATCAGTCGACATATTATATGTATAGTCATCCAGCCAACTACCATCTGTTGACCCATCCACCCATTCGTTGATCCGTCTCTCCGCCCATCGATTGATCCATATGCCCAAGCTGGCTGAGCAGTGAGCATAACCAGGCACTGCATGGCTTGAGCATCCATTGGCAAAACCGCTCAACCAGCTGTATATATATATATGTAATATATGTAATAATAATTATATAGCATTTTGAGTGGTTAACATCCACCCAGTGTTAGCCATTTGTTACTAACCATCTTGCAATTTTTTTGTTGTGAAGTGGATTTGCATACAAATTACTCCTCTCTGACGTCGATGCCTACTCTCGGCTCCTGCAAAGGTACGAGCATTTGTTATTTTAACTACTGCAACTATCATTATTAATATATGATCAAGCGATGATATCTAAGGACCAAACATCATTTGATGATACTTAGCAGCAGTGAGTGGTGACTGCTGAACTAAGTGTATTCTTTATTGACCAATTGCCATTGTTTAAACAGTGACATAGCATCTTAGCAATGAACTGTGGCGATATAGAACAGTTCGGAGATACTTGTAAGGGTCATATCCACTGCAGGATCCACAGTTAAAAGAACATATTGCATCTCTGAAACATAAAGGTCGACCAATGAGCAGAATTAGTCGAACCGATTTAAATGATATGCTCGTTGTAACTGCTCTCTTTGTTCAGTAAACAGCCTGCGTGACGAATGCAATTAAGGCGTAATATTCTGTTACATACGTAGTAGTATTTTGCTGACAAGCTTACTTGCCTCACATTAAGCGCTCTGGTAGCAGCATGGCCTGCAGTATGGCGCTCTAGAAATTGTCCATTTAATAATAATAATAATAACGGTTGTCTTTCTTCTGTGCAGGCTTCGATCACATGCCTCTGACGGTCCATATGGATTCCGTGTCGATCGTTCGCGCCATGGGTCAGCCTGACTCGGGACTAGAGATCCGCGACCGGATGTGGCTTAAAATTACGATTCCGAATGCCTTCATAGGTCGGTATTATTGTTGCAATAATATTTATTTTTATTATAAGAGACATTTTACATATGAAATGTGACACAGAGGTGCAAATCGAATGTGCAATTAATCAGTTGAATATCCAAATTCTTGTTGTCGCTGGGTTTGGAAATGGTTGACTGGTAGCGCGCTGGCACTTTTCTTAGGTTATCAGAACTTATCACCATAGACTTTTAGATATGGTCTTTATTTAACTATCATCGCACTCGGCTTGGACCTATACACAAATGTGAGAACCAATCTTAAAATGCTGCGCACATGACATTTCTTGCACACATAATCTCCACGATAATTAGAGGGAACATTGGTTGCTAATATATCACTATGATGCTTATCATTTATTATTTACCCTAGGTATTTATGATCTCTCAGGTGTCAGATATTAATAAGCAATGTTAACTCTGGGGTGGTGATCCTTGTCAAGATCTGTAACAACAAAAGCGCTGTAGAAGGCACTTGTGCTAATCAGATATTCACTGGAACAAGTCTTCTGTTAGTTTTAATATCATTCTTATTATTGGTATATGCTGTTGATGCCCTGATTCTGTGATGATTTGCTTCTTTCCAGGTTCTGATCTGGTCAACTGGCTGCAGTCGCACGTAGAAGGTTTTGCGGACCGGCGTGACGCTCGCAAGTACGCCTGCAGCCTCCTAAAGGCCGGATTAATTCGTCATACGGTCAACAAGCTGTCCTTTTCCGAACAGTGCTATTACACAGTGGCAGACGTATGCGGCGGTACGTTTATCAATAATGTTAATAATAATAATGATTTCTGTTTAATTTCAAAATGGTAGTTGAGCCAATGTTGATGGTGTGCTCGATGTAACTGCTCTCTTTGCTCGGTAAACAGTCAGCACAATGAGTGCAGTTGAGATTCAATATTCTGTTACATGTGTAATTTTCTGTTACATGTGTAATATTCTGTTACTTGCATAATATTCTGCTAATACTGGCAGCGCTTCTGAACGGTTCACCCTACGAGAGGCGCTTTACAGATGCTTAAATACAATAAAATCATTCATTCTGAACATTTATATAGCGCCTCTTTGTAACTTACTCAGGAGTTCGCCTACCCCAGCCATGACCAAAAAAAGCATGAACGACCGGTAAAAAGCTGATAGTATTATACTCATTTACGTGTGTAATATTCTATTATTTACGTAATGTTCTGTTACTTACATAGTGTTCTGTTACATGTGTAATATTCTATTATTTACATAATGTTCTGTTACATGTGTAATATTCTATTATTTACGTAATGTTCTGTTACTTACATAGTGTTCTGTTACATGTGTAATATTCTATTATTTATGTAATGTTCTGTTACTTACATAGTGTTCTGTTACATGTGTAATATTCTATCATTTACGTAATGTTCTGTTACTTACATAATGTTCTGTTAAATATACATAATAATGTCGTTTCTTCTTCATGTCCAGATATCGCATCACTCAATCTGGCCGATGTCGATTCCATTTCTGACATGGATCCAATGGAGATGCGTGTCTATGACACGCTCGGTCCCCCTTCGATGCCGGCCTCCGCCTGGATCAACCAGTACACGACCAAGGCCCCCTTTGCGTCCTCGTACATGAACGCCCCTTCGACGGGGCTCAACTACGTGCCGCCCGCGCCCTACAATTTCGTCAACGACGCCATGAGCCTCGACAGCCTGCTCATCGCCAATGGAGCGGATACCGTCAAGAGCAGTTCAGGTCGATATTAGGTTATTGGGTTGTCAGTATTAGGCTATTGTGTCATTGGTATTGGGTTATTGGGTTGTCAGTATTAGGTTATTGTGTCATTGGTATTGGGTTGTCAGTATTAGGTTATTGGGTCTTTGGTATTGGATTATTGGTATTATGTTAATGGGTCATTAGGTTATTAGGTCATCAGTATTAGGTTATTAGGTTGTGGGTATTTGGCTATTGAGTCATCAGTATTTGGTTATTGGGTTCTCGCTGCGTTACAAGGCGAGCGCTCTAACCATCATATCTAGCTCACTTTGTCTTTCTTCTGCAGAGAGTACAGAATCGGGGCACAGCGTGGTCCGACCGAAAGCGGGCAACCTGACGGAACTGGGGTCGGCCAAGGTGCTCAGTCCTAGTCGAGGTCCCCTCTCGCCTCCTCTTCCTCCTCCCACGGTTCCCGACCGGATGCTACCTCAGTCGAAGGAGTCGTGCATGGCCGAGCCAGAGCCAGTGCCTGCTCAGTAGTTGCTCGTCCCTGCTCTTCATCTTAAGGTATGTGTGTGTGTATTATGTATGTTTGTGTCTATGTATGTGTGTGTATTATGTATGTCTGTGTGTAGGTATCTATGCAACATAGATAGGTAGCTGAGCCATTTTCTAGTCATTCTGTTTTTAAGTTTGTAATTTAAAGACGTCATTGTGCCGCACCTTTTTAACAGGACCGTTTGTTAATTGCAAATTTCTTGATGATTATGTTAGGATCAAGACGGTTCTGGAATGTTAAAAATTGATGGATGCTGGATCTTTTCATGTTACCATAAGAGTACCTTTTCTTCCAGAGACAGTATATGTGTTATAGGCAATGTGTGAAAACAGGGATTTTGTTGTTCAAATGCCTAGGCAATTTTGTAAAACCCTTAACCTACACTAGCCCTTACTCTAACCATGACCGTAAATGTGTGATATTACAAATTATCTGAAATCTAAGAAAATCAGACATTTTATAAAATCCGTGTTTCACACATTGCCTGTAATATATATATGTATGTATATATATATATGTATATATATATATATATATATATATATATATATATATATATATATATATTACCATGCATTACCATGTTAAGTATATATATTAAGTATTAACATGGTAATGCAACATACCTTACAAAGTATGTCTTAGGATGGCTTGAAAATGTTGTTTGAGTCAAACCAGACACAATAGTTTATACACCTTGGCAATGTGACAAAGAATTATCGGTTTTATCCGTTTCACTTCATTGATATCTCTGTCTTTGCAGGGCGTCGTGTGATTTGCGATTGAGAGGTGCCTCCGTCATGCGGTTGTTTTTCCAGTCAGCACCACTCGTTCCTTCTGCCCTCTCCACAGCAACTCTTAGCCAATCAAACGTGCCAGGGTAAAACGGCGTGTCGTGGCCGCGACCGAGCGCAGAGACTTGCCGGAAAGACGAGAGCATTGGCTTCGTTTACGGGCTGATCCTCGCTTAGCCGTAGTCTTAATTCGGATGAGATTTTGTTAAATGTTTCATTGTCCAGTATTGTCAGAGTCGTCGTGTCGCTTTCGTTTACCTCGAACTTGTCACAGATTCTTTTACCTGTATGGAGTGATTCGATCAAACTCTTTTTTGATAGAGTTGAAATTTTTTTTAAGTTTGCAATGATTTTTTTATACCTGAATTTTTTAATATTTAATGATAATATTTGTTCAATAATTTGAACTGGCATTTGGCATTTGGTTAGTCCAAAATTTTTCATAAATATGTTAATAAAATTTGGCTGATCATCCTGAGATTTAGGTATGAATTTGGTTGCCTCTGCATCTTCTAACAATTTTTGAGCCAATTTCATAAGCTGAATTTTTGCAATTCACAGAATTGGTTGTGAATTTTTTACAAATGTCTGCTCAAGCATGACTAGTCTTGAATTTTCGCAAACATTGTAGTGTAGAATCGTTTTTCCATGCGGTTCTGGCTGGTGGAGTGTTCTAGCCATCGTTTCTACAAGTTTTATTAGAAGTGACTGCTTGGAAAGGCTTCTTACCTAGTGCCAGGCACTGATGTTGACAGGTATCAGCGTAGAGAACTCGGATTGTGTCAAACGTCAATTAGCGGCTCGTCCAATTGATCACTTAGTAGGAGTACGTTGTGAGTTCAGGTGATGATAATTCTGTAAGAACTTGAGCAATTAGTTACTAAGTGCTTTGGTGCATCTCTACTTTGGCTACAGTTGCAGAAATGACGTTATTTACAGAAAACAGCATATTTTTTGGGGATTTTATGGAACGAGTCTGATATGCTGTTCTAAAGCGCAGCATGTGTTGAAATTTCTATAGTAATAACTACTAAAGAGATTTCAACAGTTTATGTCTGTTAATTATTTGCGAAGGTTTTTGTGGTTTAGACATTGTATGTTGAGTGTGTGATAACTCCTTGCCAAGCAGTGTATTAAAAGCTGTGCTGCTATGAACAGCCATGTGACCAGAGTTCTATCAGACTGGGTGAATAAGAGAGGCTCCCAGTGCTGTTGAACAATTAAGTGAGAATTCCCTGAGATTATTTCTTCATTTTATTATCATGCACAGTCGTTTCGGGGTTTCGATGGGCTGTCGGGTCATTGCCACGATCTGAATGCTAAATGTGATATAAGGTTCGATGATTTCATCGTCATTTTCATCTTGTCTGCAAGTATTTTGTGTCAATTTTGTTTACGATTCAGAACAGTTGGGTTGGCGAATAAGAGAATCATCTGCCTTGAAGGCCGATTTTTGTGAGATTGAATTTCAAGTGTGAAATGAGTATTTTCTTCACGAATGTCTGGACAGTAAAGTGTTTGTTGATTGGTTAATTTTGCCAGAATATCTTTTTCTCTAATCTTAGAGGAATTATTGGAGCATGAAATTTTACTTTCTGGGGTAATGACTAGTTATGACCCTCATCTGTTCCAATTTGCGAGGTATCGCCATATTTTTTTAACTCTCTCATTTGTATTTCTGTATCATCTGATTTGAAACTTCAGTCACCATATTTTATTAGGTAAGCAGTCTTGCTTTTGAAATTTTAGGCAGATGTTGGTTCTAACTAACAATGAGGTCAAATGAACATGGTAGCTGGTTGGTGCTCGGAATGTACGGGTTCGGTTGTACTCCCCATAAAGAGTTACCATTTGGGGAGAACTTGAGCAAGTCTTTAGCTCACAACTGCTCGGCATCATCGATTGATGCTTAATCATTTGATGGTGGAACTTGATAATTGCATAATAAGTATAATATTTATTTATCATAGATTCGAGACCTTAGTGTGCTGTGAAACTGGTCCAACACTGTTGAACCAGTGATCATATAAGTGACTACTGCCTAAATTTTGGTTTCTGATTCTAGCAATACTCCCACAGCTTATATTTTCACTTGAAATAACCATGGATTGTATGCCTCGTTCATTACAGTGATAGTCAATGGTGTAGAATTCGTTAGAGATTAGCCCATCGACATTACGTCCTCCATGCCCATACCTTGCCTCTGCAAAAGATACTTGATTATGGTTTTAAGATAATTGGTTCTTACCTTGCACATACTGTCGTTAATTTAGCAACTATTTGTTATGATTGAGATGTGACAATGCTCAGAGTACAAAAGACCAATTAGCAAGAATGGTTAAAACAGTTCTGAACCTTTGATTAATTGGAGCTATTTGTTTCCATGGTGACCAAGGGTCAGTGCTACTTCGCGCAGATGTAGTATATTAAATGGAACGCGTTTAGAATCAGTTAGAATTGGTTAGAATTGGTTATGGTCGCATGCCGAATGAAGATTACACGGATTTGCTTCAGATGTGTTTGTGTTGCAGTTAAGTTTTCCTGCAGGATTTATTCAATACTCTGCTCTCAATTACCATCAGATTTCAATCCCATGTTTTATTGTTTTTATATATAATTAATGATTTATCTTTTGACTTCATTATGTGAGTTTAATTTCGTAGCATGGCTCTTCGTCGATTTCTAATGCTTAACATCTCTTTAGTATTGCCTATCATTACGACAGAGAGAAAGTTGTTTTCGTGCAAGGATAGCCCTTGCATCGGTAATACCTTCTTGTTGTAAATGATCACATTGCGAGTTACTGCCGTGCCATGAGTTGTGTTTGATTTGCAAGTACAATGAATGCCTACTCGCCATTTATCACTCGTCATTTTGGGTTCCTTAGTGGCCAGTTAGTGTTCTAGGGTGCACTTGATCATGAATGATTTTTTGCTGCCATTTTAGAGTGTGCTTTATCATGAGTGAGTTTTTTACTACCGTTTTTGAGTTATGTTGATCATGAGGGAGTTTTTTTTACTGCAATTTTAGAGTACTCTTGAACATGAGTGAGTTTTTTACTGCCATTTTAGAGTTGTCTTGATTACGAGCGAGTCTTGATTACCATTTTAGAGTGCAGTCGATCATATGTGAATTTTCACTTGCAAATGATTTTTACTCAGGATCAACTCTTTAGTATTCACTTAACGTATGTAGAGGCGGCGATCTCGTTTGACAGGTGGGGGACACCCAAGGAGAGGGGTAGGAAATGTGAGGGACACACCTGTAACGTAAAAGGTGGGGGAACTTGTCCTCCTCGACTCCGACCTCCGGGACGCCGCCCCTGAACGAATGAGCTTTTAGTAGATTTTAGTGAAAGTCAAACAGAGTAATCAAACACCTGGATATCAAATTGGATTACAGAACAGCATTGACTCGAAATCAGACTTTTTACTTGTATCGAATGTCTGTACGAGCGACGTAGGCTAGAAATAGTTACAGGTGAAACTTTGATGGTTGTTTTTACAAACTGCTTTGCTTATGTCTAAGAGCATGAGAACTATTTCTGCAGAAGTGTGTCTGACCAGTAGTTAAACTGTTGTCTTGGTAATGCCTTCTTGAAAATCGATAGTCAGTTTGCTTTATTTTATACTGTTCATGGTCGGCCTAATAATTTGTGGGCTGGCTAGTTTTAGTGCATGATTTCACTTGGGTAATTGGTGTTGACAATCATGTTGTGGCCAAAAGCCGGGTGCCAGATTAGACACTTGTGACGAATTGTAATGTAATAAACACGGTAATGCAGAGAATATGCTTACTGAGAGACCTTGAGAAAGTCCTTTGCTCATGCTTGTGCCGTTGTTTCAAATAAATGATACTGTGTGATAACAAAGATAATTAGTATCGCCCTCCTCGTTTATCCAGGCTTGGGACTGGCACTATCAGAGTGCAAACAGTGGCATAGTGCTCTTGATTGATTTTGGTCATCAAATAGTTGCACCTATTAAATGCATATTGTTATGAATCCAGAGTTTGTACAATAACACTAGCTAGAGTGCACCACGTTTGTTTGAAACACGAAAACGTTTTATTCTTAGACGTAGGTTTCGCCTAGACTCCTGTTTCTTTGACGTTCTTCTAATAAAATACAGGCTTTTTTAATAGTTCGATTTTTGCCGAACGTTGCCTTTAAAATTGCCTACTCTACTCCCGGTTGGCCTCTAAATAGGACTGGGAGACCGTTACAGATTATCGTTAGAGTGTTTGTGTTTTTATTTGTTTAACGACACCGTTCCATATCGAAGATGATTTGGTGTCACCCTCCTCCTTTCTCCAGGCTTGGGACTGGCACTGTCAAAGCAGTGGCAGAGTTGCAGTGTTTAACTGACGTCCCGTTTAAATACCGTGTAAATTATTCCCTCCATTTTCTCATTTCACCTGTGTTTTTAGTTAATAATATTCTTGATACAGAGAATCTTGTACTGCTCTATATTCCGTGTGCACGAGCGATAATTCTACCGCTGAGTTTTTGTAGACGGGATGTGTAACTGTTTCGATGTTGCATGAAAAGAAAACGTCTTGTGATAAATAATGGCGTCGTCAGTCGAGGTGGTTAATCAATTTCTTATAATAAGAATAATATTGTTAATGTTTGTTTTAATTTCAACCTGACATACTACAGTATGATTAAAAGCACAGCCGAGGTGTTACAAGGTTTTGAAAAGTGGGGTGGCATAATTTCTAAGATATTGCGCAAAGCACACAAATTTTTCTGCTCCCACTTTTTGAATCCCCCCCCCCCCCCAGAAATTTGGAAAGTGCGGGGGCACAAATTTTCTTACCAAAAGTCATCTTATCATAATTACTCCATAGAAATGAGATATGCAAGACGCTTTTAAATATATACACTATAAAGTATTTCTATTTTGTACAATAGACAGTAAAGTTGCATGCAAATTAATCTTTTCCATCATCATGGGGCTTGTAACATGGTCATTGCAACAGCACATGGGCTGGATGCCAGAAACATTTTGGCTTTAACTTGCCACAAGATTCATGTCAACATATAAGTTATTTAGATCTAATATTGATATGCATGTATACAGACATTTCTCTAGTGTTTTATCAATTACTTACTTAATGTGCCAGAGTTTTGATTAGGATTTCATGTTTAATCAATTACTACAAACAACTATAATGTGGTTATAAGATGGTCAAGTACATTTGGCTGGTGATAACAAGGCAAATGTCAAAATTCAACAGGCAGGTCCTTAATTGCTTAAAAATGTGGGGATATAGGTGGAAGAGCAGTACTTGAGCTAACCTCGGGATTGCTGCAAAGGTATGAAGTACTTTCAACATAATTTTCATGGCCTCTGCATATGAAGGTGGAAACCCATTCATAACTCACTCTCGGAGCTTCCCAATTGAAGGGTTAGGTCAGTGTAGGCGTAACACTCATTGATTGTGAGATCACTTGGTGGACACATCGCAATCAATAGCAGAAGCTAATTATCTTGTATTGCCAATTTCCAAATGAGTGAGTTTTTTGTATAATTCAATATCCGGGGTAATCACGGTTAACGGGATAACTTCAGACTCGTAAATTGGATTCTCAGGATACGAATTTTGTCATACTCAGTCTGCAAAATAATTGAAGTCATGGGTCACGATGGAAGACTTGGGCGGGATGATGGATGATGAAGAAAAACCAGAAAGACTTGCTCCACGCAAGTGTTCCATACTAAGAACTTCTCATTATAGTGGCTTTGGCTAAGAGGTGCATGTTCCAACAGACATTTCCAACCAAATTTGTGCCCTGGCAAGGATCTGAACTCCGACTTCATGATTGTAGACCAACCACTAGACCAATGACGAATATTCTACTGTCAGAATTTGTCTGTATTTTGGGTAGGAACAAAGTGATACATCATAGATGAATGAATAACCAAACATGCATTATTCTCCTTTGTAAATGACAGTTTTTGTATTTGTAATAAGTAATCATAGTAACAAACTTCGAACTGTTGGAAATTTATTTACCCACAATACCTTAATCATTAATTATAGAAAGCTATTTGGAGAAACATAAAAATAGAACTGATTTGGAGGGCACATGGGAGGGAACTTAGCACTAAAACGGGGGCTTTGCATCTGCCTCCCCGCTTGTTACACCTCTGCACGAAACCCAGTTTGGGAAACACTGGTGTAGACGCCTCTGACTGTTCAGTCTGTTATGCCTCGTGACTCAGCTACAAGACCTGTACTTGATGATCATAGGCAACACAGAGTTAGTACGACATGAATACATGTAGGTGCATATACATATACTGGTGCTGAGGGCTTTGTTGTTCAAACTGGCTAACTAAAATTTTATTCTGAATTAAACAGGAAGCCAATGCAGCTGGTGGAGTAGGACTGAGGAGCATGTTCGTAGTGGAACACGTTATAGATAAGATGCAATGCCATTACCATGATTTGACGGTCTTGACTACGTAAGCTACTGAGTCGTTCAGCCAAAACTGTAACAATTGGTAGCATAATCACTTATATGCACCATCAAATAATAGCGCTATATAACTGCATGCGTGGAGATTCACTTTCCGGAGAAAGGTGCGGCAAGAGACAGCTGATTATCACACGTGCATTTGCGACGAGAGAAGGTTCATTTGCAGGAGGCGTTTCAACGGGAGAGGATTGCGACAGAAGCGAAGCCAACGACCGAGTTAGCTCCTTCGACTACATTTTTCGAAGCGCGCAAGTCTGAGGAAACTCAAGTATGAAAAGAAATATTTTTCGCCAAGTCAAATGCAAAGGGCTTGTAACGTTTGATACGCGTCTTGCTTGGCAGATAGAATTATATCGCAACACATGGAGGAGTGCCATATAACGTTAAATGATACAACTTTGATAATACATTGACCTGGTCGTTGTGAAGCGGACAGTGGGCATAACATGTTATTCTATTACTGCTAGTTTTAACAGTTGGCATATTTAATATATATTAATATATATTACATATATATAAAAGTTGTAGCTTTTGATCACGGTGTAAGGTATAACTTGCACCGTCCTTTTTAAGTGTAACGGGAGGGAACAGTCGCCAGCACCGCTCGCAGTGTAATAGTGCCAGTGTTGTACCTAGTGTACATTACGAGCTCGCACGCCGTCTTGTATCAACTTACATTAGGCTATATTATGTGTTTTAAAGTGGATACAATTTTAATATGTAAGAATGTCGTACATTTTAGTGCACTGAGCTAGACAGAGGCCCCGCATACAATGTTCGTTCGCTTTTATTAAAATACAATGGTTTGGCGTCTAAGTTAACTGTTACTAAGCGTTGCCATTTCACTCAATCATTGTTTCATTCGACTTTCGAAGAGAAACACGTTCTTCAATTCATTTGTGGGTTAAGTTTATGGTTCTTTGCCTGTTTAACATTGCGTTGCTATTGATGTCTGTAACACGTGAGTGCTCATCTTTATATTGTAGATGCGATGTCAGGAGGCTCGGACAAACAATTGCCACTCCTTGATCTCTTCCTTGACCGTGGACACATTGCACAACCGACTGAAACCTGTGGACGTTCGCCGCCTTCGGTGTTGAAGCTTGCCAACAACGGTTTCTTTAACACCTCGTATGGCCGTTCTTTGATTTCTGTGCTTTGATAGACTTTAAGAATTTCCTTTTAGAGATCTGGCCTAAGTTGGTACATATGGCTTCTATGTTACATTATACGCTAAACGCACAAGATAAACCTTGGGGAGGGGAATAAAGGTCTAGATTAACTCCACCTTGACGCATTTTACATTGTCTGATTGATTGTGCCATTTCATCTTCTGGCTCTAGTTCTGTCTCGTCCTGTCGAGCCCTTAAAACCATCCCAGTCAGTCCATCATCTGACGAACGGTCAGTCCTTCGTTCACTCATCAGTTCGTAGTCCTTATCCGACGTCCGTCCGTCCGTTAGTCCGTTAATCCATTCTGTAAGTCTGTTCCCCAGACCGTTAGTCCGTTCGACCGAGCATCAGTCCATCCATCCAGCTGTTCGTCCGTCCGTTGGCCTGTATATAGACCGCCGATCCATTCTTGCGTCCATCCTAACTTATCCTAACCGATCATCACCGTTTGTTCCATTGAATCTGGCAGTCGGTCGTTCTAATGCGATCGTCCGTCCGTCTTAGTCGATCATCGGTATGCGGCATAGTCGGTCATCGCTCCATGCATTCGTCCGGCAGCATATCGGCAGTCGATCCATTAGTCAGCCATTTATTCAACTGGATGAAAATAAGAGTAAATGATAATTGAAAAATTACTCCTAATTTAAAGTTAAAAAACACAAGATTTTTAAAATTGGACAAAAAATCCTCCCTCCCTCCCTCCCTCCCTAAACAGGCTAAATGGGAATAAATAAAATTTTCAAGTTTTCTCATTTTTTTATTAATTATTTTTTATTTTCATTTCTTTTATTTCCATTTTTTTATTTTCATTTCTTTTATTTCATGGGTTGAATAAACCGGTTGACATATGGATGGACTGTCTGATAGGCGGCTTGTCGAATGCACGGAGTGACGACTGACTGCCTGCATATTGACGATCGTCGTGGGTGGATGGACGATTGGACTTGATAGACTGACGGTCGGATGCGACAGAACAAACTGTGTTGATCGGTTGGGACCGGTCAGGACGGACGTAGGACTGACCTGTTGTCAGATGATGGACCGACTGGATTGGTCTTTAGGACTCGATAAGGGGAGACGGGACTGAAGCCAGTAAGATGGAATGGCACAATCAGACAAATGATAGAACTTACGTCAAGTACGGTAGAGTTCTATCTCTATCATTATCTGTCAAGGTTCAATCTTATGTGTTTAGGTTATGATATAGTATGCAAGGTGTGTGTATTAACTTTAGCCAGATCTCTAACTGGGTATTTTTGAAGTGTATCAATGATAATGGAAATTGAAGAATCGCAGATTACGAGGTGTTCTAGGAGCAGTTGTTGACAAGTTTTGTAATTCGCAGAAGGTGGCGAACCCCAAAGGTTTTTGGCGAGCTGTGCAATGTGAGAAGAGATCAAGGGGATGCGACCGTTTCTTCCGGGACTGTGAACTAGTCGAGGAATCCAACCAGAAGCCTTCGTGACGGGTGAGTTAATTTCCCCATCTGCAGTTATATGGCGAATTTCTTGCGCTACGCCATCAGCGATATGTTACAATGGCAAATCATCAGAGTTTTGTGTTTGTTCTTGGCCGAACTACTTTGTTTAGCAGTTTAATTTTGTATGCCGTCATGTCTACGTTCCAAAATCATTTGTATCATTTTTTTTATATTACTGCATCTTTATGTGCAATGCTCTGCTCTTTTCTGCTGTGATAATATTTTCTGATCTATAAAAATAAAGCTAGAATTTTCCACGTCTCCAGGGCTACAAATCTGTTTCACCACCCACCCCCTAAGGAGCTTCCTGTTCAGTCACGAGGATCTACAGACGTTGGTTCCTGACCTATGTGAGCGGGATTTCCCATCAGTGTCTATACACAATTCCGTTTATACATTTCCACACTTTAACAGCTATATTTACTCGAAACCTTCGCCGTTAAAAGCGAGTTGGTGTGAATGCAGAGGGTTCGAGCTTAGGATGATCAAGAGGATTAGGTAAGGGAACGCAGGGTTGTTAGGGAGGAAGATGATGATGAGGAGGGGGAAGTCGTAGGAAAGGATTATGGAGTAGGGGAAAGAAGAAGTGTGACGATGAGTCCACGATGAAGTGGAGAAGAGGGCGAGGAGTGTGAAAAGAAGGATGGGGTGGGAGGAGGAAGCGGTTAGGATAGGGTGAGAAGTAGGAGGAAGGGGGAAAGGTGAGTGAGAACAAAAGGGAGTGAATAGAAATAAGAAGACTGAGAAAGAGAAGAGAAATTAGAGCTGAGGAGGAGGGATTAGATTGAGGAAAGGTGAATTCTGCCAGACAGGCAGCCTCCAGGGCTGCACGGTTCCCTCAGGCCAGTCAGGAACGACAGACTACAGATGCTGCAAGAACAGGAATGCCTCCCAACAACTATATAATCTTCTTCACCCGGGCGAGTGCCGGGTTCCCCAGCTAGTATTTAATATAAGCATTATGTACGTATGTTGGGCTATTTGCATTTATGTGTTTAAGAGGAAACTTAATATATATAGCACCAGGGGTGTAACAAGCGGGAGGGGTAGAGAGGGCACCGGCAAAGCCCCCCCCCAGTTTTAGTGCTCAGTGCCGCCCCATGTGCCCCCCAAATCGGTTCTTTTTTATGCTTAATCAATGGATTTGTAAGAATACTTTTGTTAAGGTAATTTGTGCCCCCCATTTTTCAAATTTCTGGGGGGGGCAAAATTCAAAAAGTGAAAGGGCCAAAAAAAATTTTTACGCTTCTTCGCGCGATATTTTTTCAATTATACCCCCCTTTTCAAAACCTTGTTACACCTCTGTATAACACATTTTTAAAGTAAGCTTGTCTCACAAAAGAGATTAAGGCTGTAGCCCAGGGTCCATTCTGGTTCTTTTTCTTGCCCTCTTTTATTTAACTTTACTTGCGTAAGTTTGTCATGAACGTTTGATTGTCGGTTCATGGGATTTCTGAAAATTTGCACACATGTCGCGTTTGCATGAGAAAGGAGGTAACGTGTTTATTTGCCCTTTTTCTGATCGCCATGGATGCTACTGATGGCAGAAATGGTGGCCATGCGAAGGGCGAAAGCTGGGCCACTGAAGCTAACATGCACCTTTCAGATACTCATGCAGGTGTTCAATGACTGGAGCAAAAGATGTCTGTGAAGCGTCCTCTCGATGCAGAGACGATCATCTGCATCGCTGGTATCTACTCATCATATTTGCCGTAAGGAAAGGCAGGTGGTACGGCCATGCAGAGGGTTAAAGCGTAGGTCACTATTGCTCACCTTTGCCGTGTTCTTATTCTTTCAGATTTTCTTGCTTGTAGGTATAGGAATCATATGTTCTTTCACATTTGATGGTTTAAGCTTTTTTTTCTTTCAGACTTTATTCTTTCAGGTTTTCTTGTAGGGGTGGGGATGATTTATTACTTCAGATTTTAATATGGGGAGGTGGGATTTATTGTTTTAGGTTTTATTATGGGGAGGAATGATTTATTCTTGTAGGTTATAATTATCAGGAGGAATGATTTCTTTTTAGGTTTTATTATGGGAAGAATGACTTAATTTTTAGGTTTTTATGGAGAGGAATGATTTATTCTTTAAGGTTTTACTCTGTCAGGTTTTACTCTGTCAGGTTTTACTCTGTCAGGTTTTACTCTGTCAGGTTTTACTCTGTCAGGTTTTACTCTGTCAGGTTTTACTCCGTCAGGTTTTACTCCGTCAGGTTTTACTCCGTCAGGTTTTACTCCGTCAGGTTTTACTCCGTCAGGTTTTACTCTGTCAGGTTTTACTCTGTCAGGTTTTACTCTGTCAGGTTTTACTCTGTCAGGTTTTACTCTGTCAGGTTTTACTCTGTCAGGTTTTACTCTGTCAGGTTTTACTCTGTCAGGTTTTACTCTGTCAGGTTTTACTCTGTCAGGTTTTACTCTGTCAGGTTTTACTCTGTCAGGTTTTACTCTTTCAGGTTTTACTCTTTCAGGTTTTACTCTTTCAGGTTTTACTCTTTCAGGTTTTACTCTTTCAGATTTTACTCTTTCAGGTTTTACTCTTTCAGGTTTTACTCTTTCAGGTTTTACTCTTTCAGGTTTTACTCTTTCAGGTTTTACTCTTTCAGGTTTTACTCTTTCAGGTTTTACTCTTTCAGGTTTTACTCTTTCAGGTTTTACTCTTTCAGGTTTTACTCTTTCAGGTTTTACTCTTTCAGGTTTTACTCTTTCAGGTTTTACTCTTTCAGGTTTTACTCTTTCAGGTTTTACTCTTTCAGGTTTTACTCTTTCAGGTTTTACTCTTTCAGGTTTTACTCTTTCAGGTTTTACTCTTTCAGGTTTTACTCTTTCAGGTTTTACTCTTTCAGGTTTTACTCTTTCAGGTTTTACTCTTTCAGGTTTTACTCTTTCAGGTTTTACTCTTTCAGGTTTTACTCTTTCAGGTTTTACTCTTTCAGGTTTTACTCTTTCAGGTTTTACTCTTTCAGGTTTTACTCTTTCAGGTTTTACTCTTTCAGGTTTTCTTGTAGGAGTAGGAATGCTTTATTATTTCAGGTTTTATTATGGGGAGGAGTGATATATTGTTTTAGGTTTATTATGGGGAAGAATGACATATTTTTAGGTTTTTATGGGGAGGAATGATTTACTCTTTCAGGTTTTACTCTTTCAGGTTTTACTCTTTCAGGTTTTACTCTTTCAGGTTTTACTCTTTCAGGTTTTACTCTTTCAGGTTTTACTCTTTCAGGTTTTACTCTTTCAGGTTTTCTTGTAGGAGTAGGAATGCTTTATTATTTCAGGTTTTATTATGGGGAGGAGTGATATATTGTTTTAGGTTTATTATGGGGAAGAATGACATATTTTTAGGTTTTTATGGGGAGGAATGATTTACTCTTTCAGGTTTTACTCTTTCAGGTTTTACTCTTTCAGGTTTTACTCTTTCAGGTTTTACTCTTTCAGGTTTTACTCTTTCAGGTTTTATTCTTTCAGGTTTTAAACTTTCAGGTGTTCTTGTAGGAGTAGGAATGCTTTATTATTTCAGGTTTTATTACGGCAAGGAGTGATTTATTGTTTTAGACTTTATTATGGGGAGGAGTAATTTATTGTTTTAAGCTTTACTATGTGGAGGAATGATTTACTATTAGGTTTTATTATGGGGACGAATGAATTATTCCTTCAGGTTTTACTCTTTCGGGTTTTACTCTTTCAGGTTTTAATCTTTCAGGTATTCTTGTAGGGATAGGACTTGTTCATTTTTTGGAGGTTTTATTACGGGGAGGAGTAATTAAATGTTTTCAGTTTTATTATGGGGAGGAATGATTTATTCTTTTAAATGTTATTCTGGGGAACAATGATTTATTTAAGGTTTTACTATGGGGATGAAGGAGTTACTCCTTAGGGTTTTCTCTTTCAGGTTTTACTCTTTCAGGTTTTACTCTTTCAGGTTTTCTTGTAGGAGTAGGAATGCTTTATTATTTCAGGTTTTATTATGGGGAGGAGTGATATATTGTTTCAGGTTTATTATGGGGAAGAATGACATATTTTTAGGTTTTTTTGGCAATGAATGATATATTCCTTCGGGTTTACTCTTTCAGGTTTTTCTGTTTTCAGGTTTTACTCTTTCTGGCTATACTTTTTCAGGTTTTAATCTTGCACGTTTTCTTGTGGGAGTAGGAGTGCTTAATTATTTCGGGTATTATTACAGGGAGATGTAATTTGATGTTTTAAGTATTATTTTTGGGAGGAATGATTTATTCTTTTAGGTTTTTTTTATGGGGAGCAATGATATATTTTTAGGTTTTGTTGTGAATGACCTGTTTCTTCAGGTTTTACTCCTTCAGGTTTTGATCTTTCAGGTTCTAATTTTTCTAGTTTTCTTGTAGGGGTAGGAATGCTTCATTATTTCAGGTTTTATTACGGGAGGTGTAAATTATTTAATTTTTTATTATGGGGAGGATCGATTTATTTTTAGGTTTTTTTGGCAATGAATGATTTATTCCTTCAGGTGTTAGTCTTTCAGGTTTTCTTGTTGGGGATAGGGTTGATTGATTATTTCAGGTTTAATTACGGGAGGGGTAATTTAATGTTTTCGGTTTTTTATGGGCAGGAATGATTTATTCTTTTACATGCTATTTTGGGAGCAATGATTTATTTTCGGTTTTATTATAGAGATGAATGAGTTATTCCTTCGAGTTTTTCTCTTTCAGGTTTTTTACTCTTTCAGGTTTTAGTCTTTCAGTTTTTTTTCGGAGGGGAGTGATTTATTGTTCTAGGATGTTATTATGGGGATGAAGGATTTATTCCTTCAGGGTTTACTCCTTCAGGTTTTACTCTTTCTGGTTTTACTCTTTCAGGTGTTCTTGTTGGGGTAGGAATGCTTTCTTATTTCAGGTTTTATTACGGGAGGAGTGTTTTTTGTTTTAGGTTTGATTATGGGGAGGAATGGTTTATTCTTTTAGGTTTATTATGGGAAGCAATGATTTATTTTTAGGTTTTATTATGAGGAGGGATGTTTTTCTTTTGGCCGAAATGATTTGGTCCAATTCTCGAACGTTTTTTCGTTCGGCCGTTTTCTCGGTCGGTCGTGCTTTCGTTCGACCGACCAACTCCTTATTTTACTGTCTCAATTTGTTATCTAATTGGCTGTATATTTAGTTGACTTTTTTTCATTTTTTGCTGTCTGTTAGTGGTATATACATTCTTTGCTGATTGTTTAGTTGTCTCATTTTGCGGTCTGTTTTTGCTGTCTAATTTGCTGTTTGTTTTACTAATCAGACGTCATGTGGTTGCTGTTTCAGGTAACTCCGCCACTGCTCGTATTCGGACAGTGCCAGTCCCAAGCCTGGATAAAGGAAAAGGGTTATGTTATTTTTTTAGTTTCTCCTGTAGTGAGCCTGTGACTCGACCGTGTGGATCAAACGTAATCGCTAAATCACTGGTAGAGAGGTCAGATGGATCGCGACACACAGCGGGTTTCGACGTATGTGGACCCTATCTAACATACACATCATGGAAGCTACCGGCTGGATGAGCGACGGGATCATCAGTTCCGACGGAATAAGTGGAGCTCGTTCATTTGTTGATACATCTGGATTCAGTGGCGCTGATATACAAGTTGCTGTAGGTGCGTATACGCATCCTATATCGCCTTCCGTCGTAATGGTTGTATTTAGTGCTTTACTTTTAAAAATCTGTAAGAAAGCAGAGCTTGAGGATTTGAACCTTGAATGTTACGCTGTTGTTCTCTTAGAACGAGACTTGTATAGACCTAAATATGAATCATGAGCACAGTGCATGTCCTCGGCACACTACGGTTACGCTGTACCCACCCTTTACAGAAAAATCTGGTCTGTCACGGGTTTCTTCGTCACCCCGGATTGCGACAAGCCCATAGTACACTAACCTACACATAACTTAACTATTGTGCCGCTGCTTTAACAATGTTCAGTTACATAGGGCCTACAGTGCGCCATGTTCTTGTTTTTTCAGTTGCTCTTGTGATGATCCAGAGCTTTAAACAACACAACCGCGCAGCTTGAGGACCTGAAGGCTATGAAATACGTGTTTAAAGTCGCTCTTGCTGGGCAGCACACCAGTCTTGGACCTCTTAACATTTAATGATTAGTGACTTCGCAAGAAGCACTGAGGATAGCAGCCAGTGAAGGACCTGTGAACTAGGGTGGCAGCACATTTACTACTAACCGATGAGACCTTTTAGCGGGGACACTTAAACTAAAACCCGATTTCTCGTCAATTTTGGTCATGTCTAAAGATGCACGATTACCTGGCCGCACTTCAAATGAAATTTGCTTAAGATATTAAATGTCGAATGAACGACAATAGACTTAAAAGCGCATATGTAATGCGATGTTTTGAAATACGATGTTGTAATCTACAGATTAAATTTTTTATTACTAAAACTGTAGAACAAATAATTTATCTTTGATTTTGTTCATACGAAACTCAATGCATTTGCTATGTAAACGCGACGTCATTCTACGCCTTTGTCCCCAGGTGGCGTGCCTACATAAACGCGTATGCAGCAGTATGGTTTTCGGTAGGATTTATTTTCGTGAAGTGAAGTATATACATTCAAATAAATCTCGTTACTTGCGCGCTACAAGCAGAGGCGGCTATCTCGCTTGACAGGTGGGGAACAACTGTGTAAAAGGTGGGGGCATGTTTCCCCTCAACCTGGCCCCCCGGGATCGCCGCCCATAGCTACAAGTGCAAATAACGAAATAATGAATAAGAATATTCGGATTAAATATGACGAAACCAAATTCGAATACTAATTCTGCTGGAGAATAGAGTCACGATGACGTCACGTTAACCGACAGATTATAAGTTTAAGGATTATGATGATTTTCAAATGGCATCAACGAAGTTAGATCATATCATATGTCCCGTCATAATGCCGTCACAAAAAATAGAGCCGATTTGGGGAGGGGGGCACTGAGCACTAAAACTGGGGCGGACTGTGTCCTCTGCCCCCGCTTGTTATGCCTCTAAAGCACGATTGATGACGAGTTAATACAGAAGTCGAATTTAACCGTCGGCAGCCATGGAAGGCGCACTTACGTTATGCATCTCATTTTACAAACGCCGTTGCCAAGCGAAAGAAGGACTAGTCCACCTTACGGGGAGACGGATCTCGAACTCTGTTACTCCTCTCTGCGCCCAAGTGTGTTCACCGTTACTCTACGTGCAAGCAAATTGATATTAAAGTTTGTGCGAAATTGGATGCTTCCTTATGTTCGGCCATTATTTGATAATCTTTGTGATCGTGCTGGGTACCAAACTAAGATTTTGCTTCCACCTCGGCTCACTATCTGAACGTGTTCACATTGCCCCACAACAGGGTCATACTTTACCCGCTGTGTTTTTCTCAGAATGCTGTAAGAGTATTTAATAGCTTTTAAGTAAGTAAGTAGGCAGGCAGGCAAGAATATTCTTTATTCGACTACCAGCAAACGCACAGTAGGTTACAAAAGGTATAAATAATAGCATCAGTTTCAAGCATTCACATAATGAAAGCACTCTTGGCAAATATACAGACTGTAGCCATCAATTTGCACTAACAGTAGCTGCAAACGGACCACAAAGGTCATCAATAGGACTCTAGCAAATCAGTCTAATTGTCTCATAATACTCCTATGCAATAGAATAAGAAAGCTGTTCAATGTGTGACTAAAAGTACAATTTTCGTATAGGCCTATTTAGTGAAATTATATATATCTTTACATAATTATATGAGGTTCATATTCTGTCATTAATTAAACTTTTCAACTACTAACTATTTGTATAAGCTCTTATTATGTGTGCAATGCGTGTTAAATGTTTGTACATGTCGTGCGATTGCACGCGTTCTTAAAAAAGTAAATACTTTACTTACTTACTTACTTATATTGCCGTAGGATGTTATATATATGAGTTCCTGGATATCAGAAGATAATGTGATTCAAGCGCATGCCTATGACATCACAGACGAATGAATCATAGAGGACTGCGAAATTCTTCCCACCATAGCACGACACCTAGCGACGTAATCGATTTCACACGACATTTCTTCACTCTGCTTTCTTAATCATAAAGTGTGGTTTGTATTGCAGTTTCGTTTATTTAATAATTTAATCAAAAGGAGCAACCTAACAAGATACATAAAGACGATACATAAGGACTTAATAAGAAGTAGAAAATGGTTGAGCGTTAGAAATATTCATGTTCGGCTGTTGAAACAGTTTTATTGCGGACACATTATTATTACTTGACGCAACAACGTTTTGATTATGCAGACTTGCAATGTTTGTTAATTGTATTGGAATCAATAACTTTTTCCATATATAAGTTGTTCGTCTTCATTCAGGTTTAAAAATCAGGGATGTGGTCTCGAGACCGCGGTCTTGGTTTCGAGACGGTCTCGAGACCGGAAAACTGCGGTCTTGGTCTTGCTTGGTCTTGCTTGGTCTTGGTAAGACGGAGACCCAAGACCGTTGGACCAAGACCAAGACCGACGCATCCGAAAAATTTCCAGGTAGACAGTTCGTCATGGTAGACAGCTACGTATATCTTATGTATAAATATATAAATGCTCGATTAAATTACGTTACATGTAACTCCAATCTTCTTGATGTAAACAAGCATCTTAACGATAAGAGTGTGCTGTGGAAAGGTCACCATTAACGTATTCAAGGCAATTAACTATTACATTGAACAGGTCTTCCTGACGAGAAATACTATAAGTGCTCATAGTCGTGGGAATCTTTCTCTCACCACTACCTACTATTCTGAATATCCATCCTCACAAATACTGTAACGGATTTGAGCCTACCATTTCAGATGGTTGCCGTGTAGGAACTATTAAAGACATTATTATAGTGGAGCCATAATAAATAATTAATTACAATGGAACAGATAAAATGCTAAATGTGATAATCTACCATTCCACGTGTTGCAAAAAGAGAGTAGATCTGCGATTTCCGTCTAGTCCGATATGTCGCGAGTTTCGGACTCAGACCATGCGAATAAGTACGCGCCTGTCATTGTGACTGTGCACTGACAAATGTTTGTTTTGACAACGATATCCATGCGAATTATAGTCAACTGTTCAACTTGCACTGTTTTATGAGGACTTTGAATTTGGTGATACGTTAGATTGATTCATTTTGCTGCATAATTTAGAATTTTTGAAATATAATATTTGCCATTGTTTTGCAATTCTCTGCTGAATCTTGATGAACCAGCTGTCCCAGAGTGTTTTTTGTATTCCCAGATATTTTTACCCCTTGGGATTGGAGTTGCTTATCTGGGATAAGATATTTATCTGTTCTACTCACTGAAATCTTGTCTTCTATGGCCGAGATGGACTGGGAGCGCCTCTGAACAGATTTCTTGAAGAGAAACTATATTCTTAAGTTTGTGATTGTGTTATTTTGAGCGTATTGAACCCTGACAAAACACAGGACGAGGTTAAGGCGATTATAGTTATATATTATAACTTTGAGAACGATCAATAGTATTGCCTATTCTGCAATTCATCAATGTTTACAATCGAAGGATGACGTAGCTTAGTTATCGTCTGCTACGTTTCGAGTTTGTTCCCGCGATTTGTGACGTCGTAGTGGCGTCATCTCTGCAGTTTACCAAGAACAAAGTAGTCGCCATTTAATTTCATATTCTGCCGGAGTCCACGAGATATTTGTTTGTTGCTGGCAGTTTCTGAGAGTTGTGAATTCGGATTTTATTTACGTTGGGACTACTAATTTACTTCTGCTTTCTTTTTCTGATTGTTCCTTTCGCAGTATTGTGTTAACCCATTAATGCCTACAATCCCATATATGGGATGGCACTAGAAACTGTTATAAAAGACTGCAACATCACATAGTAACAAATAATTTTTATGTTGATTCACTAACTGACATTTGTTCTTCTAGAAAATAAATTTACATCCAGCAGAGTTTTTATATTTTATGGCTCAGTAACGACACATCCTGATACATGTTTCAAAATCATTTTCTGCCAATATGGCTGCTTGGAAAATTTAGCATTATCAGCTCATTTCTTGTTAAACAAAAGTAACTTATTTATTGGTTGGAGAAATGTATTTTAGTAATAAGGTAAACACCATTTATGCAGATAATGGTTTAATTAGTGTCAGCTGGGTGTCAGTAGCCCCATCCCATATTTGGGATTGTAGGCACAAGAGCCTGCACCTACTTCCTAGTCTGCAAACTATGCTTTTTATGCGCTCCAAAATGCATTTTATGTTCACGATATGGTTGCAAAGTGAATGAATGATCTCATACTTGTAAAACGGTGTTTTTTTAAAAAGCTTTCTGATGTAGGCACACACCAGGTTAATGAAGTAGGGTTTTACATGAGCTCTAGTTATCCGATCAATTCCCTATGGGATATAATATAATTGCTCTACCGGATGTTGGGGACATAACTGATGATGACAGTGGTGATGAGGAAGAGCTCCATGAACAACTTGTCAAATTAGCCAGTTCTATTATCCACACAGCCATCCAACACAGCTAGCTGAAGCTGTTGCGACAACACTTGATGGAACTGATAGGCAAGACATAGGCCTAGGCAACGTCGAACGTGAGCTACACAGTGATTCAGACAATGATGAAGTTCCTGAAACCAACAAACGTATGCAAAGCACAGTAGGAGCATCAAGAACGCCAACAGCTTCGAAGTTGGTGCAGGCGTAATCTACCAGTATAATCACATTTCCTTGAATGGTCAGCCAGTAACCCAAGGTTACTTGAACAGGAATGTCAGCTGTCAGTTTGTTTCAGCTATTCTTTGATGACATTATTCAGTTTGTGTGCGGCAGCTCTACTATAGGTAGGCCTATGCCTGGCCAAAGGGAAGCCACACTTCTCGTGTCGACAGCAACAGAATGCGATCATTGCTTGGAATCCTGATGATCAGTTGGTTACACCACTGTTTCACGTCATCACATGTATTGGCAGGTCTATATCCAGCATATCTGTTATATAATATAGGGGTGGGGGTCACAGCTACTGTTATATAACGTTATTAGGGGTAGGGGTGGGCCAAAAATTGATATTTTAAGCGTTATATAATATGTGAACGGCCCCTATCATATTGTTTGGCCTAGAAGTTGATGCCATCATTCGTGCCTACAATCGCATATATGGGATCAAACTTCAAAGCTGCATAAAAAATAAGGGGAAATGAAAAATGACCAAAAGTAATCGAGATATGATCTAAAGTTATTGCATATAACCAAAATTGAAAATATTTTGCAGAACAAAAAGTTGGGCATTAATGGGTTAAACATGGGCATCCGTACTCCGGAGGCATTTGCTCCCAGGTTTTTTCGCATATTTACAAAATTCACTTCGCTTTTGAACAATGAATGGGTACACAATGTCTATGCTGTTTTTCCGCATTTTAATTTTATCTAAACTAGTCTAGATGGCCTAGGTAATTTTGAATATATGAAAACATTGAGGAAATCGTCTCCTGAGTTGTACTCATTCCGATCTATGTTCCTATTTCTCTCTCTGTTGCTGAGGCTTTCGTCGATGCCGCTCCAGAGAGTTTCAGCGACTGGATGGGATGCATCGAAACGTTTATCGGTTTTGAAATAAACTTTTAATTATTATATTGCTGAAAACGGGTCCCAGACAACATACCCCGTTTCATGTCAAATGCTTCTTGATTTGTTAACAGTAGATTGAAGCTGTGCATGAGTTCTGTGATTCCCGAATTTACTTGTTTACTCTTTCGGGTAATGGTCTTTCATAGCGTCGTCATATAATTAGTAGGCCTATACTGTGTTTGATTACATCTCCTGTGTGTCGTGCTGTCAATTGCGAGTTCCAAGGCGTCACAGTTTCTGTTCTGTGCTGTGAATGATCGTTGCAAAAATGCGATATATTGGTTTCCAGGATATTTATAATTACCAGTTACACAACTTATGCTGTATTTGAATTTTTGTTTTAGCGAGACTTTGAATGCGTCTCGATTGGTGCTGTATTCGTGGGAATGCGAACTTATCTAACTTAATATGATTTAATATTATTTCTTTGTTACAATGATCCAAAAATTACCAAAAAACATATAAAATTTACGTGTTCTCTTTCTTAGTTTTGCTAAGGAAGTTTTGCTAAGATTTTCCTTCTTGTCAGCTTGAGGAAATCGTACAAAGATCGTGATGCTAAGCGAAGGGCACAAGCTTAGTCACGAGCGCTATGTTATGTCGTGTCGGAGTGTTTGTCCAGAGAAGGTAGTCGCAGGTTGATCGATACAGGAAGGATCGATTTCACCAAGTTCCAGTGGTGGTGCCATCGATCAAGGTTCTTCTGGTTCCAGTCATGCACTGGTAGGCTACCGTTTCACTTTCGTTAAAGGTTCCCGTCTTAGCACCGCAATGCATTCTCTACGACGTGTCCCATTCAAAAATCTACAACTACAGCTGTACCTTTAAAAATACTAGTAGCCATGACGAAATAGGCTACTTATGGACAGGCAGTGGGGACACCTTATTGGCAGATCCATGAGCATTTACGGTGAAGATGAATTGAAAATGGTAATGATGATGATGATGACATACGGCTATATATTGATGATATATATATATTGTCAGAATCAAGATATGAGAAGGCAAGACTCGTTGTGTTTTCAAAAATTATATTAACTATAATGTTCTCATACTTGATCGACAAAGAAACTTCGCTCATAAATTAAGTATACATTACCCGTCAACGAGACGTAGCGAAGCTGACGACGAAGTCGACACAAACGAGAGTCTTCCTTATCAGCAGATGAAGACCTCAAAAGTCGTCGTAAGTAACTTAACTAGTTACACCGGAAGATATGCTTGCTTGAAATACGTACGAGACCCTTGTCTCAGACAGCCGGCAATCAAAAGTAAGCCTACACCTAAGAACAAAGCAAAGCATACTTCCCCGATTCCTACGACGTAGTTGCTTATATCAACTACGACACTCCTTCTCACAGAGTAAGGCCCATTCACATACAGGCAGAGACAGACAGTTGGAGACGGTACAACAGCATAAGTGTTAGATCCGAGCCTCCAATGATACTATAACACAGGTAGTGCCTAATTGCAAGCATGATTCCTTTAAACCCATGGAATGCGCACGGCGAGTATCTAACAATATATTAATTAAGCCTATATATAAACTGTCCTTAAATATAAACCGCGACTAGATGTGGCCTATATGTTTATGTATACTATATATGGCTTATTTATATATTTATGTATGACTGCAGTCTGCAGCTTTGGTTCATTGCTGTGATGTTTTTCGTAGAAACGTTCAGCTTCCTGTGATTACGTTTTGCCTGCGAAGAAGCAACGCATCGCTCATTCGCAAAAGTCTAACGAAAACACCATCTTCGGTAGAACTCATCCCCAGCTCCTGATTGAGGTGTCCCCTCAATCTGTTCCTAAGGTTTCCCCTCATTCTGTCCTTGAGGATTCTTCTCTGCATGTCCCTAAGGTTTCCCCTCACCCTGTTCCTAAGGTTTCACCTTACCCTGTTTCGAATGTTTCTCTCCAACCTGTCCCTAAACCTGACAATCTGCCTGTAGCTTTGGCAGCGTCTACTTTTGTTGATCCAATGGTGGCCGATAAACCGGTCGTCTATCCTCTGGACGACTACATCACCAACGAGGAACTGGAGAATTTAACGAGGTACAAACAAGGGTGTTTTGTCCGAATCTAACTAACGCATAGATCTAAGGCCCCTCAAGATATCTACGCAGAGGCACTCTCTGCCAAAGATAGCAGATAGAATAAAAATCAATTGATAAACTACCAGTACCGTACCGCATCGCTTATCTGTCTCGAAGTTGACTGCTTGTCACTGAGATTATTGTATCGTTTTCAGTTTGTACGGTCCAGTCACGGATTACGAGCAGAGGGAAAAGTACAAGGCACAATTCGAAGTTGGATCGCGGGAGTTCAAATGCATGTACGGACACACAAAGAAGAGCGTCAAGACCCTCACGAAGTTGGAGCAGAAACTGAGAGCTGCCATTCCCTCGGAAATCGCAGATTCGCAGTGGTCGAGGTGCACTGCATGGGAGATCACTGCCCATGGTGCCGCTGCTGTGCCAGTCCAAAACCTCGAAGGAGGTGGGGTGACATTGACTGCTATGAGAATCCATTCAGCAATGTTACAATAATACATAATCATTAAACAGTACTGACTGCAGGTAATTGACTTCCCAATAAGTTCGTATAGGACAGAGTCGAGAACCCATGCTAATAATTATCTACGAAAGACAACTATTATTTGCCAAAGTGTAAAGCTAGAAACATTCGTGCCTGTGTTTGACTTCATCGCACCTGAGGCACACAAACGTAATTTCAGTTGTGTGATAATAAAGGTCATTAGTGTCCACCTCCTCCTCCGTTGCCCAGGCGTGGAACTGACACAGTCAAGAGTGCGAGCAGCGGCATATTTAGTAAAAGAAATAGTTTATTCTTTCATGCTGAACACCGTTCTCCACAAGTAATTGTTATATCCTGATTTTAGTTTATCGAGTGGTGATCCTACTATCGCCACATGCCGAGAAAACTGTCCAAAGACTCGGTGTCGAGATTGCGTCACCTTAATGTTGGAACCCTTCTGTAGGTTGACGCTATGCAAATAGCGGTTGGGTTTATCTGGTAATGACACACGGCCGAGTCCAGCAGGCATTGTTATCTCCTCTGCTCTTTTCGCACCATCTAATGACCCTCCAAATGAAAATTTATCGCGGTAAACTTCTCAATTCTAATCAGATCACTTATTCGACCTATTGTCTTTCCGTCTTATTGTTCGAACGTACGTTTGTCTTTCAAGCTATGCCTGACGATTAGCTGACGAAAAGGACAGGTGCTAAAATAATCAGTAAACAAAGCCTTACCTTAGCAGCTCCTGAATAGGCCATATTGCAGATGTGACAATCATAATTAT
Source organism: Bimastos eiseni (assembly GCA_959347315.1). NCBI lineage: Eukaryota > Metazoa > Annelida > Clitellata > Crassiclitellata > Lumbricidae > Bimastos > Bimastos eiseni. The sequence continues at coordinate 23,581,257 of OY365813.1, read as the reverse complement.
TCGCGAGATTGAAAGGGTTTTGTTTACCTAACACTGTTAATGCGCGTGATATACCAAGGTGTCACAGTAGTAGCAGCTAGCAGGTAATAATGTCTAATAACACTTCCCCTTAATAATTATTGTTAGAGTTTACCTTTCATAATGATGCATATTTGCTTAATCTAGGGACCTCAGTCCTACAAACAAATACTGACCAATCTCATGTTGAGGTCTATGAAGAGGGTCCCTATAAAAGGGAGTGCACCCACTCTCCTTTGGCATATCATCCTCGTTAATATAATTACCCGGAAATGGCGCAGAAAGAACTCGACATCCACCCTAGAAAAACAAAAAAGGGACTTCTGGTAAGTATTTAAGAAAATACTGATAAATTATCAGTACTGTTGCTACTACTACAACAACTAGTACTACTACTACTGCTTCTATGGAGCCAATTTCGCATGGGACAGGGATCCATCGATGGTCGTTTTCTCTGTGGAATCCTCATTGCATGCTCATCATCACTTGGCTGCACTAGAATCAACACATATCGTTAGCTGGAATTATGGAATCGAGGTACTATTAAAGAGTAATGATAAGAGAGATATCGTCTAGCTATATCGGTCATTGTGCTGTCTCATCCAACAGGTGATCAACGCTTCAGAACCGTCGGCCGAACCAGCGAAACCAGTCAATTCTAAGAAAGTGAAGTCGAGACCGATTTCAAGCTATTCGTACCGGTCAGTGACCTTTTTCGTTATAATGATAATAATAATAATAATAATAATAATAATAGTAATAATAATAATAATAATCTTTGTTTAATTTCAAACTGACAAACCGCAGTATGTTTGACATCTGAAATGAACGAATTGACTTAATTTTCTTAACAGAAAGTTACTGAATTAATTTAGAAGATTTTACTTTGATTTTCGATTCAATTCGATTTATTTTCTTCCAGTAAACAAGATATACAAATTAAGCAAGTATCCTCCGAGTGAAATCAAGCATAATATCAATACCCAATACGGAGCTTAGATAATAAGGTAACAGATAGGCTCTAATATTTAACATCTACGGACAACGCCTCAGACGCGACGTAGCGCTCCTATATGAAGCTGATTCCCTGTGCTTATAAATCAACAGAAAAAAACATAAGATATGTGCTTTAGTTGTACAGCTGTACCTTTGAATATACTAGTAGCTATGACCATATAGGCTACTTATTGACAGACAGTGGGGACACCTAATGGGCAGACCTAGGAGCATGTAATGTGGCTTACATCACCCAATTCAGTCGTTAAATAAACTTAACACACACACACACACACACACACTAGCAGTGTTACTCAAGCGCTTCCTTCGCTGGTTTTTCTTTGATTTAATCGAAATAAACTATTAGTTATTCGTTAATTTTTCAAAAGTTAACTATTAAAATTAAATTAATCATTAACAGCCCTAGTTATAATTTATTTTTTATGAATATTTATTCATATTGTATTTGCGCTTCTGATTAGTTATTTTGCGAGAGGCACTATATAAATCTAAGGATGCGATATGATGAATATTCATGCTGTTTGTGTATGAATATTCATGCTGTATTTATATGAATATTCATGCAGTATGTATATGAATGTGTTCATGCTGTATGTATATAAATATTCACAGTGTTCTGCTGTTCTGTATTGCAGGAAGCTGGATGAGCTGCGTATGCGGTTGATATCACCATGTTCCAGTTCGAGCAGCAGCAGCCATAGCAGCAGAGGATCATCATCGAGCACCGGTCAAATACAGGTGAGGTGCACACGATTTTTATTCATGCGTCTTGAAAGCAGCATCTACCACTGTCTATGTACTGTATATGAATATTCAGCTGAATACTATGAATATTCTTGATTTTGTGTTTATCATATCATAGTATTCATATTGTGATATTGATATTCAGCAGAATACTATGAATATTCATTATTTTGTGTTTATCAATATGCATATTATGTCGGACTGATGTGGGTGCCCAAGAAAAAAATTGATAGATTCGATACATGAAAAAACTGAAATGAGTCTCGAGGAATTAAGGGACGCAGCTTTGGAAAGAAAAAAATGGAGAGGATCGGTCATGGCGGTCGCTAGATTTCCAAGAAATGACGGCACTAGGTGATGTGGGGCAATCATGGTAGCTGGTGTTTGCCTTGTTGCACGGGTATATGGTTTCGAGCGATGTCTTTAGTTATATGCATAGACGTTGAGCAAAATTCTGAAGAAAGAAAACATATTGACCGCTACATATCAACTCTGAACGCATTTTCAAAAGAAAGTGGAGATACGACAAGATAATTCTCGCACAACGCAATGTCAATAGATAGCTTAATAAATACATAATGATAATAATAATTGTTGCAGTTTCTCATTCACAGCGTGAGTTGAATGGAATGCAGTCTACTAAAAGTGCTCTATTTGATAGATAGCCTGGTGCATTGCTGATGTAGGATGAACATTGCTGGGTCGATCTATCTTGATATATTCTCTGGTTAGTTCATGTTGCTGTGATATTTTTTTCATAGAAGCGTTCGTCTTCCGAAGATTATCTCGTGCCTGCCAAGAAGCAACGTATTGCTCATTCGCAGAAGCCCACAGTTGAGAACACCATCACTGTGTCGTCTCATCGCGTGGCAGACCCCAAGACCAACGTCTCTCCTAGTCCACCTCCCATGGTCGCCCCACCTGTTCTTCAGGTCGTGACTGATTCCCACGCTCCAGTGGTTACGAGCATAGGTGAGCGCTTTAGTTTAATCTTACATAAAGAGAAGTGTCTTCCTATGGAGTCTGTACTGTATTCTATTGGTTGTTCCGCTCGTGCGCTGCTACGGCCCAGTCGAAGAGCTTTGCCTATGTTGCCCCCGCAGCTTGGAACTGTTTTCCATAATCCCTATCCCTCTCACCTTACCAGTTCTGGAAGTGCCTTAAGACTTTCCTGTTTCTTGGCACAAGCACTGACGCCTATTGACAGTGCTGTTGATTTTGTGCAGCACTATGTAGGTGTTCGATTACATTGCGTTGTATTACATTGAAGCACTTTTAAGTAGGGCTGTACCAAATAGGGTAATTTTACTATTCGGCCGAATACGAATAATTGGATCAACTATTCGGCCGAATAAGAATAGTGTGTAAAATACGTCTACCGACATATTTCTAAGTTTCAGATCAGTAAATTTAATACATAAACTAAAAGTAAACATTATACACATGTAATTTTTTACATTTTTTGCCAGTCTGTGTTAACTAGGATTGTAACTAATTTCCCTGAACTTAGAAATGATAAGGCTGATACTGCAATGCTGTGGTCTAGACAGTAGAAAGTTACTTCAGTCCTCTAGATATAGCAGCATCCGCTTTGGATGAAACAGATGTCTCGTGACCACTATTCGTATTCGGTCCAACTGCTACTATTCGGCCGAATACCGAATAGCTCTTTGGCCCACTATTCAGCTCCGAAATGAATACGAAGCAAATATTCGGTACAGCCCTACTTTTAAGTTGAATCAATTCTAATCTCAATTGAAGATTTCTTTCATCGTCTGTCTTCATTAAATCTGCGAACTTAACTACTCGAACCCCTATTCTCAATATTTTGAAACTGTTTTCATTTACTTGAGAATGATTTTGTGGTGGATTTTTATCTATAAAATTATTTTGAAGTGATCTTAAGATAAAGATTCAATTTGTAATCATTTAAAAATGTTCTTCTGTTGCCAGCTGTTCATTATCCACTCGACGACTTTGTCAGCAACGAGGAATTGAAAAATTTAGCTCGGTAGGGACTTTTGGAAAATATAGTACTGGTACACTGGTTGTTATTGCTGATCGTGCCATTGTAAAGCGCCCTTGTAGCAGCATGGCTGTGTTACGGCGCTTTAGAAATCGTCCGTTTAATAATAATAATATTCAATTTCTTTCAAAGTATTTGTACAGGTTTCTAACCTTTCCTTGTGTATCCTATGTGATTATATTTTGAATGTTTTCCATTTGTTATTAATCATTGTTTTGTGTGTTTTTCCATGGCTTTTTCATATTTGAAGTTTTGGACTTTACAGATGACGAAGGACAGTGTAGATTATTAATTCGTAATGTCTTGTTGGCTCTGTCCCTGCATACCTTTTGGCTCTCTGTACCAGAGTGTCCTCCATTCCCCAAAGAGCTTCTCTCCGTTCATCTGCCCGTGGATTATTACTGGTCCCCGTATACGCATTGCTACGGCCCAAACAAGGAGCTTTGCTTATGTAGGCCACTCCAGTTGGAATAGTCTTCCCCTTTTCCTTAGGGCTGAGCTCCTCGTTCTCTCCCCTGTTCAATCTCCACCAAATTGCTTGTGTCATGAGCTGATGATGAAGATGTATATTATACTAGTCATGAAATCTAATGCTTGTCACTGAGTTAATGTCGCCATATGTATCCGAATGTTCTTTACAGGCGCTTCGGTCCGATCACTAATAAGGCGCAGCGAGAAGAATACAGGGCAGAGTTCGAAGCTGGATCACGGGAGCACAGCTGGATGTATAGTCTGATCAAAGCGTACATCAAAGTTTTTGCGAAGTTGGAGAGGAAGCTCAAAGCAGCAAGCCCGTCAGAAATCGAGGTGCGTTAACTGCGGATTGTCATAGCTCAAAATCAATCTTAAGATATGCATTTATGTCGTTGATTTTTGAATTTGTGTATAGCAATATTCTCTGCTGCCTCGGCTGTGCTATGGTGCATGCGATTCATCCTATTTTTTGCAAATATTGTTGTGGCTATCGATGTAAAAACGATGACTTGGAAAGAAACAAATATATGTGTAGGAGTAAAATTAATATTTATCTTCGAGAATTCGGGCCTTGTCCCAGGATTCTTGTTGTTTTTTTAGTTATTATTATTATTATTATTATTATTTTCACATGGTATTAGTATTGGTTTTAATGAATTATCACTACTAAGCAGTCATGGGTTAATGCTAACATTTGTGGAATTGTTGCTATTATTATTATTTTATTATTATTTGACTTCATTTTACATATCCATATCCAGCAAGAGATGATTTTTTTAGCAAAGGTGGTTTTTACCCCCAATTTTTTTCAGCTGTTACTCTCCAGTTGTTTTTATGCGTGCCTGTTCCTTCTTTTTCGTCTCTTCAGGCCGTCCAGGACGAAATCTACATCAGTTACCTCAAATTGAAGAACGACCGCGAGTACATGTCTCAGCGCTCGGCACTTGACCGACTCAAGAAGAAACTCGATCACATCAGATTGATGATAGAGGACTATGATGATCGCGTCCTCGATCCATCATCTTGACGTGATCTTCACCTAGGAAAATGATCTTGTGTTTTTGCCCTGCTCCGCTTTGTTGATCGTTTGAGGATGTTGATGCGTTTTCGTGGGACACGTTTTGTCGTGCGCCGCCAAAATTCTTGGCGACGCAGATACGGTTTCTTGCATTACCAGTTTGTGCAATTTTTTCTCTCTGTTTCTCAAATTCGTTGCATTTTAAGGCGTTCTGTCCGTTTGGGTTGAAAAATCGATCGGTCTATCTAAAAGTAGTTTTTGTGTGATTATTAATATTTATGAACATTATGAATGCTAAATCTGTTTAAGGAATCGATGAATAGAGCCGATTAACATTTTACAACATAGTATTCCGATTTGATTTGCCGTTTTCATGCTTCCTGTGTACTAATACGTTTGGTTTGTTTCCCCTGTTCGTGAATAGTAAATTATGTGCTCAATAGTAGTCCTATTCATCATGAATATTAATTGCTTTCCTGCATTACACCCGTGCGATATCGGAGTTGTTTATCATGACAGTACCGGTGCTACAATTATGCACATTCTAATTGTTAACGACAATTTTGTTGTTTTGTCTGTGCAAGTTGCATCACACGGCCATTTGTTAATGCTGCGGTCGATTGAAGTGGGGCTGTATAAATATGACGTGTTAGGCGCATCGCCAAGCAAAGCCAGTTAATGCCTTTTTGCACTATATGCTATATTATTTTTTTGTATATATCAGTGTTTCCCAAACCGTGTTCCGCGGAACCCTCGGGTTCCGTAAGGTGAAGACAAGGGTTCCGCGGAATACTTTCAGTGTAAAAATTAAAAATTAAGCTTCAAGAATTTAAAATTTTATAGCTTTTTGACTTACATCCATGTATGTCTTTATATGAAAGAGAGTTAAAATGTCATAGTCATCGATATTTGTCTTATTATTAATATAGTCAAGGCCTAATCTATAATTGTCTGCATTCTCAAGCGTTTGTGCCTACAACACAATTTTTGTTAGTTGTGGACGGCGGTTACACCCAAAAATGTAAGATCAAGATGGTCAAAAAAGGATTGGGAAATGCTGATATATATGGTATATTTGTTTGTGTATGTAAATATATATATATATGTACTGTTTACGCTATATATATATATATATATGAGTTCGTTCTTGCGTGCAGTCGTGTGCTTAGGAAATTTGAATGCACTCTGTGCTGTATTTGAGCAGATTTTGTCGATTGTGTGTTTCGATTTGGTCCTTTCGTTTTTGTCGGATTTCTGTTTGTCTCGTTGAACTTGTCTCCTGGCAGTAGTTGGATGTATGAAGAGTACTGGCCATAATGCTAGGCTAAGAAAATGAAATCCCTTGTACAGGACGCCCTTGGTATGATTTCATACTTTTGATGTCATGCCGTTTTGGCCATGATTTTGACTTTGTGGGTTGGCCTTTAGACTGCCTATCAGGGTGTTACATATTAATTTTAAGCTAGAAACCAGGACACCCTCTCAGTTTGTTCGACCTGTCAACAGTATCACTGAGACAAAATTTCAGCTTTATATTCCAACTGCCAGATGTTGCTCAATGAAATGTAAATTTTACCATATGGTAGTATTAGCTATGAAGTTAGATGTCATATCGCTAGGTCAACATCTGTCGCAAAGATGAGCGTGACTTGGTTTGTTTTATATTAATACTTCTTCCCTAACTGATTCCATATCACTGATCAAAGTTGCTTAAGATTGTGATTTCTTGTTTGATCAGAGAGGGACCAGGAAATATATAGCAGCAGAAGACAAGGAATTGAGGAACATGCAAGAACGGATTTTTCAGAGGCAACTTTAGGTGAATGTACCACGACAGTAATCGAATCAGCAGCTTCATAGGTTTATATGATTATACAGAACAGATAGATCTCACTCCCTGAGCACCAACGATTCTGATGAACACTGAGCAGCAACACTGAAAATTCCAAGTCTGCATGGTGAAGTTCTGCTCACCATCAAGTCTGACAGTTGGAATATAAGGCTGACGTTTTGTCTCGATAATACTATTGACATCAATTGACAAATGCATTGGGTAGAATAAGGCTTCTGATCACAAAATTTAGCACTGAGATTAGTGGTTCCAATTCCTGAAACGATTGGTTGTAATCATTTTGCCCTAACACTTTCTGATCCTGCTGGTAAACGAGATAGGACAAGAGCTCCTCCTGTGGTTAATCTCCCATCATCAGGTAATGGAATTTATCAAGCGCCATTATCTAATTACCAAGCGACAATAGATGGCGCAGAGAAATTTTTGGATAAGGATTTGCCCGAGGTCACCATCACTATACGAAGTAACCGTCTCAGAGAAGTAGGATCGAACCCGTACTCTTCACGTTACATGGAGAGCAAGCACTCCAGACTCGCCAATTGACTCCCGTGCATCACTGAGTGATGTCATCATGACCGTACGGTCATTGGTCTCTTCTGTGCCATAAACAACTGCGTCCACTTCAGCTGAACACCACCGAATGCTGTCGTTTACGGTCGAGAGGCACTTACCTAACATGTCTTCGTAATCTCAACTAGCCGATGCACCGCTGCGCGACCTATGTCTGTACGCTCTGTTTGCAACAAGATTACCAACACTGCGTTGCTAATGCGCGATTAAGCTCCACTATCGCGGCTAGGAGCGTAACTAGGGGGAATGCTGAGGGTAGGCCTACTTGAGCACTCAGTGGATAGAAAAGTTGATCCACACAAGTGATCCAATTACGATGAGTTTTCTTTTTGGAAGGTAGAGGTGCCTTCAGTACGCTGCTTCTCGCCGTTTGCAATATGAACAGCAGGAAAATGTGCTGGCTGCGCCCCTACACACGTACAGAACACAAGCACGTATACGTAGGCCTATTATAGTACACCCAATTAAGATATGTTTATGTCGATAGAGACAGAGATAGAACTAGGCCTATGCGCAGAAAGAGTGAAAGATAGCTGCTATGAGTAAGGTCGTCGACATGGGTATTTTCATTTTCGCGGCCTCTGTATATGAGGACGGGGTAGCCACTGGAGAGAATTCTGGCGAGGATTCGATCCCTGTACTCAATCGATAGTCTACCTCGATAGCCGCTAGACCCGACGAGTGTAGGCCTATGCAATATGCACGGTGATTCAAGTAGCCTTTGCGATTTCCTAGGCCTATAACAATTTTACTACGCACTTAAAACCATACGTATAGATAGGCTCATATATGAATAAATAATATATATATGTATATATATATATATATTCTGACACACAGAGGCAGGCAGAGACTTACATAGAGTCTACCTACATGTAGGCCTATAATCTACTCCACACTTGTTAGTACGCTACTTGATAAACAAGCTCAGATTTTTGTTAAGCATTGCCGGCCTTCTATCAAGAGTCTCAATAGGCCTACACGGCTTGTTAGTTATCGCATGGACCGTTGACTATAGAATTATATAGATCACATTAAGTTATGCAATCGAAATTTACTTTGGCCAATGTTATTACAAGTTGACATTCTTACATGTGTAATTGTAGTCTCGAGATGCTTTGGCGCTGGTTAAAAGTTAAGCACGGGCACCAGCTTATTCAAGAGCGAGTTGCGTTTTGTCAGAAAAGGTTGTATGCTACAGGTGTAGCAAAGATAATTATATTCAAAATATACCAAGTGGAGGTTAAAGATATAGAGTAAGAGTTGAAGATACTTTCTTGAACTTCAAGATATCCAGCGGATGTTCATAATATAAAGTTAATGTTCAAGATATCTTTGCGATTGTTCGCTTGTTGAAAAGACGAATTTTGATGTATAAACGTCTTGCCTGTTGGCAAATAAAAACTTATCAATCTGTGTGATTTCGAACTCTGATCGCAACTCGAGCTGATTTTCAATTAGAAAACCAATCACATTTTCACGGACTAGTGTCTATCAGTTGTTCTATGATGTAGTAGTCTGTTAGGCATGGGTGATTTGGATTACAAGTAGGGCCTATAGCCGGCAGATTGAAACACTGGACCAGTTCATGATTTGGTATGCACCAGCAGTGCATACATGCTTGTGTCAACAGCATACCGTAGTAGGCCTCCTGTATACAGTGCTACACAGTTTGCAACCACAATGGAAACTTAACCAGGAAGACAGAGAGAACTTATACTTCGGGTTATAAAACTTATTACAAGTAAGTCAACGGTTTGGCCGTATACGTAGATCCTATGCATAATTATGTGTCCTACGAATATACGCAGGCTAAGGACTATCCCTGCATTTTAATGACATTCTTGTACATGTAGCTGGTACGTGACCTGTGATGTCGTCAAATCGGACCCACGCACAGGTCATTATTGAGCGATGAACAAAATTCTTAGCAGGGATATTACTAGCTGCTTGCCCGTCCTAACTATAGACCTATGGTAAAAATGTATTAAGTTCACTTTGACTTCATATATCGGCTCACTTCACTCAGAGGTTTCCACATAGGGACTCCGCTGTACGTTTTAGGTTCACCCTATGCACCGATCTGGTTTAGTATTAATAACTTCCATTGAACAACTGATCAGCGTCTCCCTCCTCCCTTCTCCACTCTTCAGACTTGAGACTGGCGCTACTGAGCGAAGCCGCTGAACAGGAGACGAAGAATTGGAGATCGATGGAAGGGAGCACTGTTGGAAACGCACGGAGAGAAAGAGGGAGAGATACATTAGAGGTACAGACAGAGAAATAGGGACAGAGAAATGGAATTAGGTAAAGACACAGAGGGATAGACGGAGAGCTAAGGAGAAAAACAGAGATAGAGACAAAGAGCGACACAGACAAACGGACAGACGAACAGAAAGGAATGCAGGTACATCTTACTCAAGTATCACATAAACAAATATCGCACGCACAAATATAGCCGTGAATTATATTTCACCTATACATTTTTATAGCACCTTTCTACCACTGCACACTTTCATCGCTGCACATTACTGCCAAAACTATGTCAATGTGTTATGGTGATCAAAAAAGTATATAGGTTTATTGATTGATTGATATTGATTGATTGATTTAGGCCTATTTATTGATTGATCGAGGAAGCAAAGGGGTCATCATCACCATAACATAAATTGCTTCGGATGTGTTCAGAACAATGGCAGGAAACACGACAAAGAAGAAGCCTTTCGAGCTTCGGATGTCGAAGAAGGTGGCAGAGCTGACTCAGGTAGTCCACATGCTCTTCATGAAACATCACGAAAAGGAATTGGAACTGGAGGCGCTGAAGGAAGCCTACGAACACGAAATTGACCTGGTCATCGCCGACGCAAGGGGTCAGCTGGACGAACTGACCAGACAATTGCAGGCCAGAGAATTGATCTTGGTGGAGAAGCCAGAAGAAGAGAAGGTGAACGCAGAGAGCCAGACGAAGATACAGGTAAGGCTTCGTTTCGATTTGATTTGGTTTCGATCTGGCATGGCCGGAGACTAGGTCCTGGGTTTGGGAGGATGCAGATGGACAAAAAAATTTTTTTGAAAGGACAGGTTGGAAGAAAATTTCAATTCCCAAACACATGGCTGCATCAATAGAGGATGAACAGCGGAAAACACTATATATTTTTAGAATATTTATTAAATCTTACTGAAATATTGCAGGGATATATATATATATATATATATATATATATAAGCAGCTCCGTCCCCTTCTGTCCCTCTAGGCCTAAGTCTCCGCCCCCGGTCACTGGGCCAAGTTGCATCGATTAAGGCTGAGGAGGCGATTGCAGGTAGGCTACTCCTATAATGCATTTTGGGTGGGGCCTGCAAACAGCAGACTGATTTTCTTCTGCTCTATATTTCCCCGTAATCGTAGGCTTTGGAGCGAAGTCTGCAAGCAGAGAAGGCCGAAACCCAGAGAATCCGGGACTTCCTCAACCTCTCCGAGAAGGACAACGACACACTGCGTACCATCAACGAGCAAGAACTCTCCAAGCACTCGATAGAAACCAGCGACAAATCAAAAGAAATCGACAGGCTCAAGTCGCACGTCTCCGACCTGGAGCACCGCGCAAGCACCTCGGAGTCACAGACGTCTCAACTCGTGGACTCGCTTCAGAAGGCCGTCGAAAAGCTCCGTGGAGAGACGACGGTGCTCAAAGATGAGCTGAGCAACGGTGAGAACCTTCGAGAAACCCTGGCGAACCGAACCAAGAACCTGGAGGATGAGGTGAAGCGGTTAAAACGCGAACTGGCGAGACGTTCAAGTATTCCGGATGTTGATAACGCCAAGCAGCAGATCGTAGCCGTCAACTCGGAAAACCTTTTAGTGAGTATCTTTTAATATAGCAGTTTTTTAGCGCCTATTCCAGAGAGATTAGTAAGAAACCGTTTTATAGTGAGCATTTTTAAAATTGAGATTCTCCTCAGTTTTGTAGCGCATTTTCACAAGAGATTTGTAAGAAACCTTCGAAGTTAGCATCTTTGTAAATAGTTTTGTTGCGCCTATTTATAAGAAACATTTTTGGCGAAGTTCTTTTAAATTAATGGGTTGTAGTGGATATTGTTGTTGGTGGTGTTTGCGGAGCGACACAGGCTTAGATAAGAAGCCTTAGCGTGGGATAATTGGCTACGCCCTCTTCCTATAAGTTATCGTGCTACGATGGACATTGTTGTTGGTTGCGAGTGGCGCAGGGTATGGAAAAGAAGCTTTAGCGCAAGCTAACAGAGCTACTCTTTTCAGAGGAACCTTTTTGTTACACAGAGGAAGCCGAAACGCGACCGAGAGATCGAGCGACTGAAGCAGGAGATACAAAGATATCGGATGGAGCTGACCAATCGGGAGATGAATTACAACCGACGTTTCGCCGACACCCAGCCGATCGTTGTGAACCGACGACCAATCAGCGGTCTGGGATCGACCACGGTCGCCATTGGCAACCCGTCGAATAATGGTCACCATGGTAACCTGCTGCAGACCGGCGCGTACGCTGGTCAGGAGAGGGCTCGGACCGGAAGGGAACCTACAGAGGTCAATGCTCAACTTGTCTGTCCCCTCCTCAAAGGGCAATTATGATATTGTCGTATTCATATTGGCTGTGTTACCTTACATAAGCGATAATATAAGTTCGTGTATGGCTGTCAATGCGCTATGTTTTCTTTCTAGCTATTTTGGCTGTTCTTCTTCCTTTAGTTGTCTTTGGCATGCAGGTTCAACTATCCGACGCCACCACGATTATTGTTACCAATACCGATTATAGCAGATTACAGCCGATGGTTCTAATAATCGACCCGATTATGCGTAACCGTGTATGTATCGGTAAGGTACCGATTTTTGTTGCCGATGATAGCAACCGATACCGATAACAGCAGATCATAGCCGGTTGCTCTAATAATCGGCACTATTGCGCGTGGGCGTACTGATTTCTGACTATCGGCACAGCTGTACTACGCGTTCAACCCGACCTAATATCTAATTCAAGCAGACATTGCTTTTAGAATTTAGACTGTATACAGTATATACTAGACTCGTTATTTGTCCGAATTTCTTACGTTAGATGAGACTCATACGGATATGGGAACATGGAGTCTATGGGGATCACAAGTTGGCATGCTGACAGAGCTGTGACTCAGGCAATGCCAGTCTCAAGCCTGGATAAAGGAGGAGGGCAACGCTATTGACCTTTGTTATCAGTGTTGTAAAACTGAAACTATTACTACTACCTAACTCCTCCTAGCACTGCTTGCACTCCGGTAGTGCCAGTATCAAGCCTTGATAAATGAGGAGGGCGACGCTAATGATCTATGCCATCACAGAATGTCGTTGACTGAAAGCAGGCACATTATCGTGCGATCCCAAGAGCGGGTGACTTCACTCGCCGTGGCTTTATAGCATGGACGTTATAAATGCAAGACGTAATGGACTGATAGTCTGTATATGAACGTGCTGGGCGATTGCAGGCATTCTTATTACAGAAGATACTTACTTACTTGCTTACTCATTTACTTACCTACTTACTTACTTAATTACTTACTGTAATAGCGGAACTGTTCACGGTGGTCCATTCTGTCCTTGAACAGATGATCAGCCGAAGCCGCTCGGACGATCTGGTCAACTCATCGGCGTCGGTCAGTCCGTCATTGGTCCGGTCAACCTCGTCCACCGCCAGCGAACGACAGCGTCAACTGGAGGCCAAGCTGACCATTAGAAGACCTGTTCTTGCCAAGCCACAGCCATCGAAACTCTTAATATCTAGGAGATCGCACAGGACATCTTACACCTGACGATAGTCCTTTGTTTTTCTAATTTATCAAGCGCCACCATCTAAAGGAAGCACCGCTCAACGGGCATAATTTATGACTACCAATTATGTTGCTAAGCGCTTTTGTGCACAGTTATCATCTCGGAAGAACGCGAACCCGCACGGTTACAGAAGAAGCGGTCAAAATGATCGGATGTCATGTCCTCGGTCTTTCACGCTCATTCTAATCTATAAGCCTATATATCTATCTCACTGGCGTATAGGCCTAGCGAATACAGGGTTCTAAGTCAGTCGTTCAGAAAACATGTAATCTGTCAGACAGTTTTTTCTAATATCCAGTGTTGTATGCAAGACTTGAAACCTCAAGACCGAACGAGACCGAGATAGTGAGGTGCCGAGACCGAGATAGTGAGGTACCAAGACCGAGACACTAGGCTCAAGACAGTACGAGACAGCAAAAGACAAGTGATCCTATATAAAATGATGTAAAATACTAATGTATCAGTTTTCGGGAATAAGGTTCATTTGCAATTTCAATTTAAAACTTGTAATGTATATAGTACCAATTCCTGAGAATAGTTTTTATATTTACGCAAGATTTTAAGACAGTTAACGCGAAACTTATCGAGATCTCTTGTTCGAGACAGAACTAGACTTTCACTTCAAGACAGTTTCTAAAAATTCGAGACACTACCTCGAGACCGAGACAGCAGGCTTCCGAGACCGAGACACTAAAAAACTGTCTCGAGACGTCTCGAGACCGAAACACTGCCTCGAGACCATACAACTCTGCTAATATCCCAGAAGTCCCACTGAATTTGTCCTTTGCAGAATTTCTTGTTATGACGTTGTTTTTCGAGCAGCTATAAACTGCAAAGCTCTTAAATGTTTCTGATCGACAAACAGCTCGACAATGTAAATAACGGAAAACTCGAAAACTTTTTTCGAAAATTATTTCTAAAATTCAAAGTTACATCAGGCTAATAACCTAACCGAAAACGGTCGCTATATAAAAAAACATGTAGGCTACACTGACCGTTACTTACATCTAATAAAAATGCGTGGACATCGAGGCACAACAGAACACAACAACATTAAGAGTCAGTTAATAGTTATGACTAGTCCATGCACGCATGAACGCATGCTGCACATTCTTCAAGTTCAAAAATATGATTGAACATTTTAATCTAAGAGCCTATAACGAGATAAAATCGAATTTCTTATTAATTCAAAGAATAAACCTTAAATGTCGTTCATATCAAAATCCAAGTGTGCAGTCGAAAACCAGCCTAGAAATTGCACGATACATGCAAACAGCGGATAGATGACACGAAGTACAGGAAGGCACAGAAGGGAAATATCAAGTTCTGCAATGAACTTGCTCCAACAGTGGACCCACACAGCCAGCATTTTGGCAAACATCAAGTACAATGTTCCTAAACGTACGCAGCGAGGGGCGAGGGAAGGGTTTCAAATTTCGGCCATTTTGCGTATGGGTGCGCATGTTGGGGGAGGGGGCTCCGAACATATATACGCACGCACATATAATCGTCTAATTATGACGTCCACAATACAGACTATGAAAATCAGAACTGTAAACCTATTCACAGGCTATATTCCTGCGTAATCAATTTTATGTAGCATTAAAACTGGTTAAAATGCAAGTGTTGTTAGTATTTCAATTCTTCATAAAAGTTAACAATTTTAAGCTGTTAAATATGATGCTAAACAGAAATAAATAGCCTGTGGTAAAATCAATGTCTTATAGATGTTTTCAGCTATTTCACCTTTGCAATGGGGGTGGGGGTAGAGCTCAAATGTACCTACGCATGGGGGAGGGGTCCACGAAATGTACGCGATGCAACAGATGGAGAGGGTGGGAAAATCTGATTTATTGCGTACGTAATATATGGATGGGCCATATGCAGTTCTACTTGCATGTATTCACTTGGACCAAAAGCTCAGAACGTTTCAAGTCTACTTCAAGAGTTTTAAATAAGAATCACAATTCTATTTATAATTATTAAAATAACAACATCAAGTCTACTTCAAGTCTTCTCATAAAGAATCACAATACTATTTATAATTTTTTTTAAATGATCAATTCTACCTCAATTGTTTAAAACAAGAATTACAACCCTACTTGAAAATTTTAAAATAAGAATTTAAATTCTACATCTAGCATTTAAAGTAAGAATAACAATTCTACTCATAATTTTAATATAAGAATTTCAATTCTACTTCCAATATTCAAATTAAGAATTTTAATTTTACGTCTCGTGTTCAAACTAGAAAACTCTCTATAGTCACGAAGGAGCCAATCTGTCCATCGCCAAAACCGAGTTATAGGGTTGGCCCAAAATGATTTGTTAAATCAATAACAGTTAATAAGCAATATATTCATCTGTCTAATTAAATATACATGTAGCTAACAAGAAATACAATTTGCATAAAACACGAAAGCCTCTATTTTAAAATATCCCTGTAATCAGCTCAACATAATTTAGATGAAGTCAGATCCTGCAGAAGCAAACATGCAGCAATTTACGACATGCCAAACCAGCACACTCAATGTCAGCCAAAGTGGGTGTTCTGATGAAGAACATAAACGGATGGTCAGCCCGGAATTCCACTGGCTTTTCTCGTTCCTTCGCTCCTACACGACGACTATTGTTGGCCACTGCAGTTGCAGCGGCTGCTTCCGTTCCCTCTTCGTTCACATCAACAAACGCCTTATGCAACACCTTCGAAACATACAGCTCCTTTGTTCCGTCCATACCCGAAAGATCAGCAGATCCTTCCTGGAAGATCGATTTCATTCCCATATCACCAAGGACTTCCATCAGCTCGAGAGTTTCCTCCATCTTAAACTTTGGCAGCCAAAGATTCACGTCCGGATGCTCTTTAAATCCGCTTTCAATGTTGACCAGTTGATCACCAGTTAGCTTCTTCTCGAGATCCTCCAGCGAATAAGACTTTCCGTTTGAGTCTGGCAGAAGAATGAACATGCTCAGCGCTCCTGACTTGTACGGAAGCTTCAAGACTTGGCACAACAGATCAATGGAGTAGAAGTAGTTGGCTTTTTTGACCATTCGAGACATCATCTGCACTTTAATTTTCCTATATTTCGAAACATGGAAGTTGGCTTCATGGGTGCGGAACTTCCAAAACTCGTGAAGCCAGGCACTCTTGAAGTAAATTGCGTTGACGAGAACAAGAACAGTTGTAGCACCAACACTACCTGGTGACAGGATGTCCTTGATCTTCTGGTTTGTGTTCGTTTCGACCCAGTTGTTGATTGTTTTGATTGCCTTGTCTGTGTCATTTCTTCTCAACATGAAACAAAGCTTGAATTCATTAGGCCCACATAATTCTATACAAAGTGTTGGATTTTAGACTGTATTGTATAAACGTACGAATTAATTTCTTAAATTTCAATTTACTGACTCTGCGTGTAATATATAGTTTAAATTAAGAAGTAAACTTAATCACTATACCTTATTGTAAACTAATTATGGAGCTCTCTTTGTTCCATCTTTGTAAAACCGTATAATGGCAAATTTCACGAAATCTTGTAACATATTTCCTATGACTGGTAATTGGGAAATCAAACTTGGTTCTCCAAAGGACATTTCTGGACAACCTCTCTATCATGATGCTGGGCTCATGAATATGTTGATGACCTGCCTTAATTTAAAATAACTCCCGCTAGAGCTATTCTCAGGCAATTTTGCGCCCAAGGCAGTCGCCATCTGTAAGAGCGCCCCGCCCCCTCATCCCCGTAGCACACGCAGTAAATTGTGAGAAATATAGGGCGAGTTGCACACTGCAGTGACTGCTCTTAGCACATAAAAATTCTTAGATCTAATTAATATAACCAAGTTAGTTCATCCGTTGCTTTCTTGTATTATCATACGTGTGTATAGTTTAAAAAGTTCCTTTTATTTGACCCCCCTAAAATTGTCCGCCCTAGGTGGCTACCTATGTCACCTATAATTACACCAATTAAGGCCTGGCTCTCACTCTCGCATATTTCTCATTAAGGGGTCATCCACAAAAGACGTCCGCAACGAGGAGGACCCGGGGAGGGGGAGAAAAGGGGAAAAAACGGACAAATGCGGCCAGGGGGGAGGGGTCATGGACTGTGCGGACGTCTGCATGGTTGACCATGCTAAACTATAAAGTCACGTCTGATGGTAGTTTCGTCATATTCTTAGTTGTTTATTTCAATTTGTAGCTTTAGGTTAAACTTCACATGTGAACAGGGCCGTACCGAGGGGTTGCCAGCGGGGTCGTGGCCCAGGCCGAAAATGTGGAAAGGGCTAAAATTTCAGGATAAAATAAGTTATTATTCCATAATATGCACTATTTTCAAAATGCATGTGGGGCGCCAGATTGATGCTAGGCACAGGGCGCAATTAATAGTTCAGAACGGTCCTGTATGTGAGACAATGATATAGGCCTACAAAGCTTACATGCAAATAAGCGTGCATTAAATTCAAGTTTTTTTACCTAGTTTTTATTCATTCTCAATCTTTGTCAATAAATATCTACTGAAGAGCGATGCAGTAAAAAAATGGGCAGCAGTTGCAGTGGTAACTGATATATGTGTGATGCAGCGTGATGTCCGCAAGCAGGGAAGGGGTCAGCGGAATGCGGACAACAGGGGAGGGCGAAAAGTAATCATTTTGAGGGCGTCCTTCATGGACGACCCCTGATGCGAACCCATCAAACTAGTCATCACGGACACCGAGAATCAAATCAGTGAACTACTCACAGAAAACTGACAGGAACAAGCTCAGCGTCGTAGTGGTTTCTGCAAGCGCTCTGAAATTCCTTCAAGATCTTGTATGACTCCTCTCCATACAGACGATTTGCCATGTGCAGCTCTTTTCGGCTCTTCTTCAGATGATTGACGAGGTTGCCGAACGCCTTATGGACGTTGGCGTCTTCAATAGCATCGAAGCAAAGGGTTTTCCTCATCTCCTCCAGGGTCTCGCCTCTGGCACCCAGATACGCCATGCTCAAAACTGCCGAAATGATAATGGGTGATATGAACAGGTTGCCTTCGCATCTTTTTACTTGCTCCTTGTACAGTTCTAAGGCAAATCTGGAAGTGGCTAGAACCAGAGCCTTGTCATCAGTGTTGCCGCTAAAAATTTCGCCGATATAGCTCTGAAAAATGAAAGAATTTTTGCTGGAATTCTTCACTCCTACAAGGTTCTTAGAAAATCTATACATAAAAAGAAGAAAAGTATGTAAATTCCACTAAAAAACTTTTGATCAACCAACTCGAGCGATTGCTCTAAAATTTTGCTCAAATACTTTTCAGCAGCCGGCAAAAATATAGGGAGCTTCGCGATCCCAAAATGTTACTCCTTCCCCCATGATACCCTGTAAGGAGAAATTTAAAATAATTGTGTGCATATGCCCGCCAAAAGTGGCCATTCAGTTGCACATTATTGCAATTCTATTAAAATGCACCTTGCTGTATTTCTAAGTATACTGTACATGCACATATAAAATAAAAAATATTGTAATTTACAAACAAAGTTTTATAGCCATTGTTTGCACCGATAGAAGTTCAACCCGGGCGAAGAATGACGCCACAAAGCTCTAACACCCCCAAAAAACCAGATGTACAGAATGTTACATATGCAAATTTTCTTATGATTGTCAAGAAAATTAATTATAACTGTTAAAATACTTATATACTGAATAGAACGAAGAATAATGGATAAAGTCTGATTATTACTCTCATTATGCATTCCACAAGATGAAACTCTCTGGTAGAATCAGTACATTTATAAAAGTGTTTGATAACAGTAACTTGAAACAATCCAGTTTTTAATAAAATTGTGCAGTTTGAAGTGACGGCGTGACGTCACATTTCGTTGACCCTCTGACCCCTCGTCACAAATGTGTAACCTCTGCCCTGGGCGCGTGACGTCATTTATGGACGGCCCATAAGCATTGTGTTATTACTGTTATTAAAGTTTAGAGAATATATCTTCTGTGGCCGAACCTTCGGCCCCAAAATAAACGAAAATTCGACTTCTACGGCCGTTGGCCAACAAAACACCTAAAATGTGTAATATGCTTTGAGTGTCGGTTACGGTCAGATTTTGGCATCTTAAGGGTCAGGTTAGGCGTCGTGAGGGTGGTTTAGGGTCAGTGTTAGGGTTAGTGTCGTTTTTAGAGATATAGGCCTACGAAGCACTGTAATTCAGAAGCACTGTAATTCAGGCAGCAGAAGTAATATTTCTGTGCGTTTTTGGGCCGAACTTTTAGCCGCAGAAGCGCCACGCGTAGGCCTAAACTAATGCACTTGATTAATAAGTTAATACTTTTTATTTATTTTCATGTTTTTAATAGAAACAGACAGTCCGTGCTGGTTTCTCTTCTTAATATAGGCCAAACGTCTGTTAAAATTTGTGGATTTCAATAGACCTATGCAATTTCAATTTTGAAAGGGCGGCATAGAAATTTGGCCTAAGGGTGAAAAATTGTTAAATCCGCCTCTGGGGACCTTGAAGGGCGCCCCACTGACAGAAACAGGCAAGGATTTTGAAGGATCCTATCCTTTAAACAATATGAGTAATGAGTAACCAGACTCAACAAAGCCAGACAGTCGCCATAAAAACGCGCACGCATATAATTATTTCTTTTTCACAAGCACGATAGAAACTCACAACACAGGAAATCTAAATGAGAAATTCGGTGATTATCGCTAGAGTAGATATGAATTCTTAATCTACGAACTGAACCGAGTAGCAAGGGCCAGTTACAATTACACATTATTAATCGGATGAGTCACGAATACAAATTCCATGCAGCATGATGTTAAGACGTCTAGAAAACATGGAACCAAACCTTGGAATCGGCGAAATTGCATAGTGCGTTGCCCATTTCGAAACTTCTGCCGAATTTGTTTCACGTGTGCTTAATTTATGTGGCCTCAGAAATACTAGCTTCAATAGCCTACCCTACACTCTTTCTAACAATAATATCTAACTGCGACATATAGCAGTTACTGTAATGACCTGTCTCGATATGATGTCTATTCAGGAATCTTTTTATACAACGTCATGTAACTAGAAAATGGGCGTGTGCTTTTCTATCCCTGTCTTCCCAGTGGGTTAGAAAACGTGTCTTCTTTTCATAAAAATGCGTAATTGAAGCATCTATTATTTACTGCATCGCATTTACCGGTTACAAAATTTATGGAGCGCCATTCAGAGTGGCGTATGGAAGCAACAAGGAATCTATAATAATTGATCCTTAATAATTATTGTCATAGCAACAGACTATATATATATATATATATATATATATATATATATATATATATATATATATATATATATATATATATGATCATGTTTGCAAAGTAAACAATTGCTTGTAAATCTGTAACACATCATAATTAGTATAAGAAAGTTGTTTTGAGTGGGTGACAATTGTGGATAAGTTTTTTGCCAATCCTAGCTCCTGTGAACTTATGTTTGTTTTCTACATTCTTTTCTGCTGAAGCTTGCAGCCACGTAGGGCCTACTGCTCGCAGCAGTGGCGTAGCGAGGCAAAGTGCCGCCTGGGGCGAAGGTACAAAATGCCGCCTCTGTCTATTTTTTCCACCTCTTTATTCTTGTGCATATCCCGGATATGCACAAAGGGGGAGATAGGCATAAGGCGCCTGTTTTGAGTGTTCTCAATAATATACATTATGATTATTGCATTAATTACAACTGAAATTTGATATTGCCCTTCCGTGTGCGCACACTAAATTCTTTGTGTGCGCCGCCTCCTTGGGACCACGGCCCCCAGCTTAGAGGGAACACTGCTGGACAGTTCTACTTCCTGGATACTTTCGCTACTAAACGCAGTTAATTTAATTTAATACACGTACAAAAGTAAAAATCGCAATATAAAATATTTTTATTTATAACTAAAGTTAGTGCAGACTTATTCAGCCGCTAAGTTTAAATCAAGTTTAGATGAAGATAATAAATAAAAATAACAGCGCAGATGATCTTGTCGGCTGCAATTTGTATTATATTAATCACAAAATAGCATGCACTTCGGTTAGTTGATTTCGCCATTACTTTTGCACCTATCGAATGAAAAAAATTAGTAATAATAATGATGTTTAAATTCTCTTATGCGCCATGTCTATCAGGGCCGGCTCCTGGCATAGGCGACATAGGAAACCAAATTTTAGGGGCGCCGAACTTTATGGATAATACGGTTATGTATTCATAATAAAATTTATAATTCAAAATGAAATTCATAAATTAGTTACTAAAAACTAGTTTTAGGCTAATTCCAACATCGATATTCAATCTCCAGACACTCCATCGAAACTCCCGCTCTTTCCGTATTAATTTTTCAATGGCAGAATCTATATATTTTAACAAAAAATTTTGTGCCCGTGTAGTGTGTGCCTGACCCCATTATTCTCACATCTTGCTGTTCGTGCAACGAGGGTGAGGCGCTCTTATATGAATGAATGCCTAGGGCGCCAAATTACATGAGGACTACTCTGATGTGTAGCATATAGGCACTAGGCGCACTTCGATCAGTTCGATGGTACTTCGACATATCGTATATGTTTTTCATCCTGTCGAGAAAAAGCCAAAAGGCATTGTGCCATGTTCAGACAAGAGCAACAAGAATCTTGAAGACTGCGACTTATATAATAATAATTTTTTTTTAATTTTTACCGAAAATGCCGCCCCTAGGACAAGTGCCGCCTGGGGCGGTTCGCACCCCCTCGCTTCGCCATTGGCTCGCAGCCCCTCTCCCTCTCGATATATCTTGTGGTGTTCCTCGAGTTTCCGTAGGCCTACTGGTTCACTCCTCGTCGTCTTGTATACGGCCATGATTAAGCCATCTCTGAATTCAGAAATTTTTCTTTCCTCCTCCATCGCTGCCATAGCAGTTCAATCAATTAATTAATTAACTCGATTTATAGCGCCTCTTTGGAAATTTATCAGAGGCGATCCCAGTCGAACCACGACCAAAGAGGACAGGTTTAGGAGAAGCTTAGAAATTATCAACCATCATCTGGTTTAATATTCTATCCGATGATTCTAAATTTCTAATATTGGTATTAAATAAAAGATTTGTGTAGCATAACTAGCCAATTTACGTTTTAGCTAGCCAATTTACGTTTTAGTAGTGTAGCAGTTTCAGTTTAACGGCACTTGTGTGATCAACGATCAATAAAGAGTCGCCTCCATGCTTTTTCAGCTTTGGGATAGGCGCTGTCACTGTCAGATTGCGAACGGTAGCGTTTCATGACGTAATTTAACACGGAATCGGTTTATATCGGACGATCTGTAATCAGTGGCGTGTGGCATTCGGGTGTTGTCAAGTTACTTGGGCAGTGAGAATTCGCTACTGCTTTATTCTGGTTTAATTGATGTGGCAGCACATACAATGGATTCAATTAACAAGATATGGCTGAACAGATCGACGAAACAGGCGCCGAAAGCGACGTTTAAATCGTTTCTATCGCCCAACGGAAAGACGGGACCCGACGATAAGTCCATCTGTGGCAGTGACGCTGTAAGTCCTTTTCAAGTATTCGCTGTACAAGTAGTACTCCAAATTAGTTAAAACTAAAACCCTTAAGTGACCAGTGATTGCTGCCAGTAGCGCCATGCGGGTCAACCATGAACCCAATGAACTGGACTGTTATAGTCGGGGTACTTTCAGTTAACAGTGTAAATATTTGTGATGTGACTAGTGAGTAAGTTGCCCTACTTGTTTAGTTTATTTTGCCTACATGTCAGACATTTCTGTGATGCTCTTGTTGGGGTGGTCGATAGTGGTTGGCGTGCCTTTCAAATCCCTGAAAATAATCCCTAAAAGAATAGGAGGTAGAAGAAGAAGATGAAGAAGAAGAATATTGGGAGGAGAAAGAGAAGGAAAGGGTAGGAGGAAGATGAAGAGGGAAGGAGGAGGAGGAAGAAGAAGAGGAGTAATGAGAGGATAAATAGAAGGAAGAGAAGGAGGAGGAAGAAGAAGAAGAGGTGCTATAAGAAGAGTAAGAGGAGGAAGAGGAAGATAGGAGGAAATTTGAGGAGGAGGAAGTGGAGTGGGAGAAGATGGTGAGAAGGAAAAAGAATAAGATTAGGAGGAGGATGAAAAAGAAGCAGAGGCTTGCTAGACACTTGTCCGGCGGTTTTCGACCGGTGGTACGCATACCCCTAGGGTATGTGCCAGCTGTCGCCAAGAGGTATACAAGAAACGTGTTAAACTGGATAATAAATATTTCGTGCAGAAACAGATGATAATCGCAGGTTTTGAAATGCTGTATTTATGCATATATTATAGTTAATTTGTACAACAATAGTTATATTAATATAACATATTTAGCTAAATTCATTAATAACATTAAAATCAATATTCAAATTGTAATAATCTGTTCTAATTAAATAAATTACCAAAGGACGTTTCTGACAAGTTTTTTTCTGTTGGGGTACGCACACAAATAATGTCTTTGGGGGTACAACAAAAATGAAGGTTGGGAACCGCTGCACTGGCCTATCCTGGGCCATAAGTGATCTTCAACATAATTATTGTGGTAGGGATTGGCCTGCCTCTTTGCTATGCTGTTAAACACAGCTGACTGCATGGGATATAAATAAAACAGCTGAAGACAAACTGGTGCGCGATATGGATTTCATGCATGAATCATAACCACAATGTTGTCGTGAAACTATCGACACATTTTGCAACGGCTTCCATAAATGGCTTTGTTTACTGTGTCTGTAGCAAGCGAGGGAGGGAGGCAGTCAGTGAGTCAGTTTTAGTGAGTTATTGAGTTACTGAGTGAGTGAGTGAGTAAGTGAGTGAGTGATTGAGCTATTGAGTGAGCAAAAGAATGAGTGGGTGAGTAAATTATTGAGTGAGGCAGTGAGTAAGCTTATTGAGTTTACTGAATTAGTGAGTAAACGAGTTAGTGAGTTTTTGAGTGAGCAATCGAGTGAATGAGTAAACGAGCGAGTGAGTAAGTGAAGCAGTCAATCAGTCAGTCAGTCAGTTGGTCAGTTAGTAATTAGGTCAGTAAGTTGTAAGTGAAATATTACTATTGCGAGCTAAACACCTAGCAGGTGACTAGTAAGACAGTCAACCGGTCAGTCAATCGGTATGTCAGTCAGTAAATGGGTCAGTAATTAGGTCAGTGTGTTGTGAGTAAATATGTAAATCTTAATTATTAAGAGCTAAACATTCGCATGTTATTACTGGAGTTTGTACTATAGTGAAAAATGATGATGAAGTCATACGACATTATAAAGAGTTTTTTGCTAATGCAAGATATACTGAGAAGGACTTTGTTTCTACACCATCTGTAATTGTAATGTTTCTGTAACAATTTTCAGCAACGTTTTACCTAGTAGTATTTAGCATGTCACTTGACATGCGTGACTTTGATGGAACATGTTACAGTTCTACTTGATGTCTTACGTAACAGTATTTAACATGTTACTTGATGTTGTTATATGTGATGTAGACGACGACATCTGTTGCGGTAACATTTGTGGCGGCATATAGCATGTTACGTGAAATGTGTGATTTGGATGAAGCATGTCGCAGTGACGTTTTATGTAACAGTATTTAACATGTTATTTGACATTTGTGATTTAGATGAAATATGTTGTGGTAATGTCTTATATAGCAGCATTCAGCATGTTACATATCATTACAGGTGATGTCGATGATGCCTTATGATCTTCATGTAACATTTCATGTGACACTTTAAATATAACATGTTATGTGATGTTACATAACACTTTATGTGACATTTCATGTGATGCTACATAACACTTTACGTAGCGTTTATGTGATGTTATGTAACACTTGATGTAACGTTTTGCAGATCGAAGATGGTTATACGTGCAGGAGAGGGGAGGATGACTTGGATCACGACATTCTTCTTATGCCCGGTTCGTCGAGTTCTTAAGACACTATGGATTTTAACGCTATCAATTTTTAACATTGATAGTCTATTCATGGTGTCCAATGCACCCTTGATCCCCATTCCCAGACTATTCTGTCTTGTACTGCTTCTGTTCTATCACATGCGATGTTACCTCAAAGTTTTTGGAAATAGTGTGCGCAAATAATTTTATGTGCAACATTTTTTTTATAAATGTCTCACACTTTTGTGCGCAGTTCCGAGCTGAATGTGATGATAGGTAAATTGATATATCTAAAAGTCTACGGTGATAAGTTCTGATAAATTGAGAAAGTTCCTTGTCTGAAGATATACAAGGGAATATATCAGCCAAAGATTCAAAGTTTCCAGAGTAAGGTAGGCCACAGCCAGCTAGGAGATGCAATTTGCATAGTTTCATAAAAATATTTTTTTGCATACACTAAATTCTAGTCACTAGATGTAACACTGATTATATGTGGGTTAAAAAATGCCCAGAGCTCCATTCTGGGTGTGTGTGTCGCTCTTGAAATTGATGATAACTGAATTGGACAGACATGTTATCCGAGTCGGTGCTTCGGTTTGACCGTACTGTCCCGTACTGTCCATTCAAATTCCTCGCCCATCGCGGGGCAACACCCGTCCATTGATGATCCTGTACAAAGACATGTTTATTTCTTTCGATTCAATTATGTCTGCTCTGATTGTGTTTTCCAGGTGAAATTCTGATACAGAGGACCGAGGAGGTTTCACGCTCTGTCCTGTACAGCCGCGAAAACCAGGATCCAGTGGGTGCGCTGCTGGTGACGAACTATCGAGTGGTCTTCATACCCGACGCCCAGTCCCCATCGAATGGGGTAAGTTTCATCCAGGAAAGGATCATTTGTGAGGTTCTGCGCCTATGTGAGATTCTAATATTGTATTGTATTTAAGTATTTATAGAGCGCCTCTAGTAGGGTGAACCGTTCAGAAGCGCTTCCAGGGTGAAGAAGGAGGTTTTGAGAAGTGCAAAAGAGGATGAGAGACTGCCAGATACAATTGTATAGTGAGCAGATGTAGAAGGCGCATTCCACTTAGAAGGACCAATTGAAGCGCTATATTGATGGCCATATACATACATACATACATACATACATACATACATACATACGAGGATTTGGTTATTAACTGCATTTCAAAAGAGATCATTTTATTATGCGAAGGAGGAGGGCGAAGGAGGAGGGCGAAGGAGGAGGGCGAAGGAGGAGGGCGACACACTAAATCGTCTTCATCATTAAGCAGTTGTCGTTAAACAACAACAATTTGGATGTATGACGTAATGGGCTCCTTGCATGCTGTACTTGTAGTCTGTCAGTTTGATATTAAACAATAATTATTTATTATTATTACTATTATTATTATTCTTGTTAGTAGTAGTGAAAGTGGTAGTGGAAGTAGTAGTAGTATTGAATCAATTAAAGTAATATTAAACTTATTATTTGTTTTAATTATTTTCTTTATATTATTATTATTAATTAACCATTTTGCTTTTGAATCCAGCCACAGACTCTATATGGGTGTCTAGGTCTCTTATCTTAGGCCCTTATTTGGTCTGTGAAAGTAGTTCTAGTCCGCTTGACTTGCAAGGGAAGGAGAGTCGAGGCTAATTACTGGTTAATTGCTGGTTAATAATGCTTACAGCCCAATGCTTGAGATATGTGGGCTGATGTTTTTGGTGTGGGTGTTGACACTGTAGGTCAGATCTTGTTTACTGATATATATTTTATATATATATAATTATATATATACATAATATCTAACATGTATCATTTTGTATATATAATATATATGGTTGTCTTCCTGAGAATTGGCCTCTTGATTATAATTATCTCACAAGTCTCTCTCTACCTTGTGTGCGCTCGGTGGTTTAGTCGTTGAGTCGTTAGTGATGAGATGGCGCGGGCGAAGACTGGTCACTCGCCTTCGTATGCCGAGGCTAAGAAAATGAAGTCGGTAATGCTCCATACCCATGGCTGATTATTATTATTATTAGTAGTATTAGTAGTAATATTATTATCATATGTCATCATTATCATATTATTATTATTATTATTATTAACTAACCATCTTGCTAAGACTGCCACTGAACTAGATTAAGGGATTGCTTTTCTTCTTATGTCCTCATTTGTGCTAATTAGTTATAGTTTGTTGTTTGGTTAATTAGTTATAGTTGTCAGTTAGTTAGCTAGTTGTTTTTTTAATTTATTGTTGGTTAGTTAGCTGGTTAATTAGTTATAGTTGGTCAGTTAGTTAACAAGTTGAAATATATTTATTATGGTTGGTTTATTAATTGGATAATTGGTTAGTTTGTTTAGCGAGTTTGTTAGTTTGGAAGCGACATTGGTGTACTAGCCTATGATCTCATAAATTCACTACCTATGTTAACCTTAAGTGGTTGTAAAGTTTGGTAATTAGTTATAGTTGTTTAGTTAGGTAGCTAGGTGATTAATCAGTTAAATAATTGCTAAATTATTAATTTTAGCTTATTGTCTAGGTTGTTAGCCAGTTGATAAGTTTGGCAACGAGGGGAGGGCCGTATTAACAAATGTGGTGGCCGTAAGGACGTCATTTTATTGTGTATTTTGTACTGTGTACGCAATGAAATGACGTCATTTTATAGTGTGTCAGATGGCACTTGAGTCCCTGTGAGATGAGGTGTAGGTGTTTAAGTAGATGAAACTATGTCCTAGATGCATTTCTGGCTAATTTTCAAATGGATCTGCCTGACAATGTAAATTTCAGTTGGGGCCAACACATATGTACGAGAATTGTGTATTAAAATGAGTATTAAGTAAATTATTAATTTTTCTAAGTTTTTTGGCTCATTTTGACCATTAGACTTAATAAATTACAATAATCATGAAATATTGAGGGCATCAATTACTATGAAACTGATTGGTCAACAAGCTATTAAATTAACCAATTATTGCTAATCAACGAATTTTACTACCACTTTTATGTTGCATGTGTGGGATGATGGAATCGATGCTTTAGCTCTGTTTGTAACTGTCTTTGTTTCTTAGCCAAGAATCTCTTTGAATCATGGTGTAGGTTGACGTTAAGTGGTTGTTAAGTTGATTGATTAGCAATCTTTAAATTTTGAGTACAGAGGCAAACATACGCTAAAAAAAATTGAACCACGCCCTGCGTGTCACAGCAAGGTTTAATATGCGTGAAACGTAATGTGGGCATGTGCATAATATGGTTACAACTGTTGAATTGAAAAGTAGTAGGCCTTGGATCTTGTGGTGCTTGTTAGTCTCGTTACTCTTGACTGTTTTATGAATAAACCTCTATTGTCTATTATTGCACAGACAAGCACAATTAACAATTACCATCAACTATTAACAGTGCCAAAGATATCGGAGCAAAACCATACTCTTGTCCTGGTACCTTTCAGTGTACAGAGGCAGAAATCCCTATGTAGTCGGCCCCTATGCTCAGGTGCCGTAAGTAATTAGTGAATTATGCTCATGTTGATCAAGAATTAATTCAGTACAATAATAATAAAATATCAAGAGCACCAATTGCAAAATTAATTAGTCAATCAGCTCCGTAATTAACAAACTACGACGGGTCAGCCAACTTTTGCAACCACTTTTCTTTTACCTGCGAATGAACATGTCACGATAATTAGTAAATTAATAACTCTAATCATACCGCCCCATTGGTTGGCCCCTCGTGCTGGAACACCCTCCCATTGCGTTGCGCTTGTCACCCAGCGTCTACTTGGACTCTTTTTATACTTGCCTTAAAACTGTTCTTTTTAGCTGTGCCAGGGTGAGGCGCGTTCCAGAGTAATAGCTTTGTAGGGGTGCTATATAAATCTTCATAATGAAGGAATGAATAATGGCGACTCGTCTGTTGTTCGATCTCTGTTGTAGAATTTCGATTCTGCGCGCAAGAACAAACTCATACGAATGGAAGACATTGGCCTGTCGAACATCTTCGCCGTCTACCACAGTAATTACAGCCCTAGTCTGAAACTTCTGCAGCGTCGCCCTCCTCCTATAACAGGCTTGAGACTGGCACTGTTTTAAGCAAAACAGTACTCCTAACGGAGCACGGGCCATTTGCACACCATATTGTCCGAGCATTTTCGTCCAACAGTAAATGCTGAATTTGCAAAGCAGTACTCTCAAGACCAGGGCACCGTGCCTTTGCCATCGTGGGTCCTTCTGTGTGGAATGACCTGCCCCCCATTATCCGTAGCAAACTTTCAATCTGGCTCCCACCCTCATCCCATCATTGCCTGAAGACTTTCTTATTTCATTGGGGCTGTCCTGCTGAGAGTGCTTCTGAATTGCTAGTACTGTAAGAAGCGCTATATAAATTACCAGATACGATACGATACCAGCTAATTCATGTCCTATCTTGTCCAGCGACCGACATGGGGCAAAGACGATAGTCAGGTGGCCTTAGAGACCAGAGGGAGAAGGCGTAGTGGCTACAATGTCATGAATAACATTAGAAGGATTTGGGTTGAGCGATTGAGCGATGTATGTATTTTGCCTGGTTGCAGATAATTTATAATTGGCGGTTTGCCAAACGGATAATGAGCGTGGGACTCGCCCCGTTTGACCTGCCCAGCTGTGTTGATTGTTTTTCTGACTGTACATGACCTCCTGGCAATGCCGGATGAATGTTCCTGTGCCAGCCTCAAGCGTGGATTAAGGAGGAGGGAGATGCTATTGATCTTCGTTATCAAACAGTGTTGTTAGGCTGAAACTACTATCTTATTGGGAGACTATTTCTATCCTGTTGACCCAATTTTCATTCATGGACGTCTCCCAAGTTTCTTTTTATTTCCTTTTCAGTAATTGCCCGGTTTCTGCTTTACCTTTGAGGGGGTCTTGGTCCTATGAGAGTGCTGCTGAGTAGTTGCCCTCTGAGGTTGCCCTCTGAGGGGCGCTATGTAAATTTTGAATTAATGAATTGCTGGTCAGCGGTTCGAGTTGCTCCTGTGTTTGGTTAACAGTGGATTTTCTGGTTTCAGTTGCCAAAGGAAAGAGGAGAAGACTATCTCCTTGTACACTGATGTCAGGCTTCGTGAAAAACCTTCAGCTGCACTGCAAGGCTAGTAACACGCCGGTTCTAACGCTTGCGAAAGGGATTCTGCAGATTGCTTGGTGCAATAGATGGTTGCTTGGGTTGTTGGATATTGGCGCCTAATAAATCCAGAAATTATCATTAGAATAATGATTATCATTAGAGCAGTTGTCCAGAAAGTTTTCATCTTTGCTGTGACCTTTTTGGTATTAGTCACATTGTTTGATCAGAGAGATAGACACTTAGACCAGGGCATCAGCATTTGTGTGAAGTATTTATTGGCTTAAGGGGACATGTTGAGTGTCTGCATACATTATACAGGTATAGTTACATGTGCGTGTGTACATTATATTTACATTACTGAAATACATCTTATATATATATATATATATATATATATAATATATATACACAGGTGTATAAATTGAAGTATTATGTAAATATATATTCAGGCACATTTCACATATAATTATATAATATACATACATAATTATATGTACATATAAATATATTTATGTATTTATTCAGGCACCCTTTAGCACTAATAGCTATAATGAGCACATTTAACTTACATTGTTTGGTGGGTAGATGAGGGAGTGATGGTGAAAATGAAGTCCCCAATGCTTCAGACCTCTTGCGACTTGCTTAAGGGACTTCTCTGCATCTTTTGTTGTGAATCTCGTTAAGTGTCTCAGTTGTTTTTCTTTGTCAGGACTTTCGTGTTCACCAGTTCAGCTTCAAGAACAGCCTTCGGGACCACGTCAAAATCGTGAGTTCGGCTTCTTCTTTGACCAAATTTGTCGACGGAAATATGCCAGGCAGTTGTCGACTTTTGTCATGGTGTAGATTTGTTGATTTGCATTCATTTTTCGTCAGATGTTGCACCAAATCTTCATCAACTTGTTGATTTATGTCACAACATATCTTTTTGACCTGTGTCATAGCACATATGTTTGTCAACATGTGTCCTGATGTATCACTGTCGACCTGTGTTATGACACATGTATATCGACACATGTCGTGATAACTCTTTCGACTCGTGTCACAGCACATATGTTTATCAACTTGTTTCTTCTTTCAGTCGATCAACGCCATCCTGCATCACTTCTGTCCTATGAACGTTGAACTACTCTTCACATTTGCGTACAACGGGAGCAACGTTCCTGACAACGATGACAATGGTCAGTTTGATAACACATTGGCAGGTCAACTGCTTCATAGTATAACGTAAAATGTTTATGAGCCATTCTTTTGTTAACTTTCCATTCTTTTGTTAACTTTTACCAAGTGATCGTTATTGTGATTGTTAACTCTGTTGTTACGATCGGCTTTGTTGTAATGTAATGTAATCAAACATTTATATAGCGCCCATTCAAGATTTCTACTCAGAGGCGCTCTATGCACTGGCCTTTATGATGGTTAATGTCACAGTGTACGAGTAAAAATGCATCTATTAGCAGAACTATGCACAATAAGCTTGAAAGAGTCACCAGTGGTGGGCCCACGCACAAGCGTAGAACCAACCAATGGATTCTGGTTGCTACTGCTTATGTTACTATAATTAATTATTAGTATTTTTATGGTTTGTAGTTATTTTTTTATTGCTTTGATGGTATTGGGCGTGATACATCTCAATTTCTTCTGATCCTGTGTATTTGTCTGGATCATTGGATGTATTGCTGGATGGATGGATTGGATGTATTGCTGGATGGATGTAGTTAGTTAATTGGTTCAGTCTTTTTGTTCTTCTCTCAAGCTCCCACTTGCCAATTAATCCCAACTGCTGCTTGGCTGCTAAATGAGTAAATCATTTATGTGTCCCTCAGGGGCTTCTTTCTCTTCTCCCCATTGATCTTCTACTGACATTTTTATTTTGACCCCACCACATAATCCATTTGTGTAAATTATATTATACTGATTAGGAGTTTATCAATAAAATAGTTGGTTAATGGTTGATGTATGTATGGATGGATATATGAATGGTTGTATTGAGAAGACTCTGTCAATTGGTTTAACTATCCATGGTCTTGAATCGTTTTCGGTGCCATTTTAGATGGTCAGCCATCCGTCCCTGAGTTCCTGTCTTCCAACGACTGGCTTCGGGAGTTGAAACGGCTTAGAGCCAGCGGATTCGAACTGACCAACTGCAACAAGGACTTCGCCCTGTCCGAGAGGTTGGCAGAGCTTTAAGCAAAGCGGTTTTGACGTCGAGGGTGTTAGCGATATTAAGTAAGTAAGTAAGTATGTTCTTTAGTGAACCACTTGCAACCGTACTGCGGGCACATCATCATATATGAACAATCAAATAATGTACACTAACAAAATAATCATAACAAGCAATTACTCGACAGACTTCCTAGGAGTAGCTAAAGCAAATAGAAAGCAAACAACAGTAATTACACTCACAATATTAATGGATTCAATTGTATAGCATTCGAGTGATATGACCACACCGAGTTAGTGCGTCAGCACGTGGGATCTCTCGATTTTGCGATCGAGGACAAAGTATTGGGTGGGGGACATTGTGACATGTGCGTACATTGTTGACTTGTGTCATTGCACATGTCTATTGACTTTAGTCATGGTCTTGCATTTTTTATGACTTGTGTCATAACTCAGTCAGATAGATGACTTGTGTCGTGACTGGGTCGGTTGACTGGTGTCAACTTAAAACTGATCTCTTGGCTTTGGAGCGCCAACTGTTGATGCCCTATGTGCTATAGAAGTTGATCGTTACGAATGACGATAGTAGTGATAATTGCACTAGTGATGACATGCACTTACACATATTACATTCACACACATGTTACTTATGAATGCGTGTTGCATACGTACACATGTTACTTACATACACTTGTTACATCCTTGCACGGGTTACATACATACACATGTTACATTTACACACACGCAGTCACACACATGTTAGATGCATTCACATGTTACAAACATACACGTGCCACATGCATTAACTACATAGTCCTGTTTCAACTATCCATGCAAACTTAAATGTACGTTTGAAGAGGTTCTCAAGTGTCGTTAGCGTGAGAGGAACTAAAGTTCGTTAAGGGCTTGAGATAGGTTTGTGATTTGTGAGTGCTTGTGACATCTTGACGACTCGTTCAGAAACATTTAGATTGTGAGTGAATGCATCTTACCAAAGTGGTATTTAGGTTAGTAAGCAATGTTCCCTCTAAGTTGTGCGCATATGCGTGCGCACATGAGTCATGGAGCTATAGGGCACGCATATTTTTTCATGAAACAATGTAGATAGTCTTCTTGCCGGCTACGGTCTACCTTACTCCAGGAATTTTTTTTCCTTGTCTGACATGTCCCCTTACATGTCTGTAGACAAGGGACTATTCTTAGGTCTGCGTTTCCCAAGCTGTGTTCCGCCAAACCCTAAGGTTCCGTGAGGTGACGACTAGGGTTCCGCGGAAAACTTTCATTGCGAACAATAATCTTCAAGCAATTTATAATAAATAATACTAAATTTTCATAGAAATTTTTATTTCCTTTTTGCTTACCATCTGTATATAACTTTATAAGAATTCATATGTCACTGTCATCTGTATTTGTGTTGCTATTAATCTAATATGGACCTAATTTCCACATTCTCAGGTGTTTAAACTTACAACAGAATAGGGCCTATACATGTTTAGTTATGGGAGTGGGTTCTGCCAAATTTCTTTCATCAAAAGGGTTCCACGGACAGGAAAGATGGGGAAAAACTGTCTTAGGTTATCAGAGCTTATCACCATAAACTTTTAGATATGATCTTAATTAAACTATCATCGCATTCAGGTCGGACCTGTGCACAAATGTGTGAATCATTATAAAATGTTGCACTCACAGAATTTCTTGTGCACACCATCTCCCATAAATTAGAGGGAACATTGTTTGTATGTAACTTTTATTTACATATGGCAAGTGTATATGCATTGTATTGTGTGCAACGATTGCATATTTTTATTGAATAGCATAAAATCACATAATATATAAATTATATACAACTATATATAATTAATGATTAACTAGACTACTTAAATAGACAGTTTAGACTTACTTAACAATAGATTACTAATGATACCCACATTAACATAGCTACTTTAAAACAGTTTAGATTTAACAATGGACAGCATGAATGGAAATGCTGTCTGGTGTACTTGAAGTAGTTTTCTGCACAAAGAGGTGGCAAGAGTTGAAGAAAACGTTGGCCAAGGAAATGCGAGTTTCGTAAAATTTTAAAATCTTGCGTGTATTTCTTTGCTATCAATAGAACGACTTGCTGTCAATAAAGTAATTCTTGTTTTGTATTTTTGTCTTCGTCTGTAGCCTTCCAGAATGCTTTGTCGTTCCAGCCTCTCTGACTACTGGTTTGCATATGCAGAGGTCTGGATTAAACGCCTACAACAGATGTTTTCCTGTGAGTTACAATAAGCGATGTACCTAATGGTCTGTGATGTTATAATCAGTAATATTAATTGTAATAATAATAGTGGCTACGATAGTAATAAGAATGGTAGTAGTAACAGTAATAATGATAATGGTAGTAGTAACAGTAATAATGATAATGGTAGTAGTAACAGTAATAATGATAATGGTAGTAGTAACAGTAATAATGATAATGGTAGTTGTCATAATAATAGTAGTATAATAGTAAAAAAATAGTTATAACATCCGTGTCATCTGTTGGCGGGAATCTGTTGGTTGGTTCTATGCTTGTGCGTGGGCCCATCACTGGTAACTCTCTTTGCTTACTGTACACTGTTTTGCTAACTGTTAGAGAGTGCTTCTGAGTAGATATCTTGAACATATGCTGTCAAATTTCATTGATTCGTTCGTTGATAATAATAATCATAAAAATGGTTGTAGTAATAGTGATTATAATTGTTATAATAGTTAAGATGATTATGACGTTGGTGATAATGGTTGTAGCAATTATACTAACAGTGATAATGGTTATTATAATATAAATAGTGTTTTTCCGTGTGACTGTGTCATTCAGGTGTGGAGCTATTCTCACGTCAACGGCTGTGCCTTGATCCGAATGGCCGAAGGACGCCTGGAAACGGAAGACGAGTAAGGACACAACCTTTCCATGACCCATGTATGATGTCCCTTGTGACATGGTGCTGCATGTATGGGGCTTAGTAATGTAATGTAATTAAACATTTATATAGCGCCCCTTAGAGGTAACTACTCAGAGGCGCTCTCTCCACTGGCCTAAATGATGTTAAATGTCATTATGCACAAAGGAAATAAATCAGTTAGCAAAACTACACTGTAAGATGAAAAAGTCGTCAGTGGTAGGCCCGCGCAGAATTGTAGAACCAACCAATGGATTCCCATCAAAAGCTGACGGATAGATGGTATGGATGTTCATTCAGAGTCTCTGGGCCAAGTTGTGTTGATAATATAACATTAGTGAACATTTGTATAGCACCCCTTCAAGATATCTACTTGGAAGTGCTCTATGCACTTACCTTTATGATGATGTTACAGTCAAATGATTGCTAAGGTTAAGAGTTGAAAAGGGGAGATTAGCTTAACATGGTATATGTGTGGTATTGTACTGTGTTTAAGTATTTACAAAGCGCCTCTGGTAGGGTGAACCGTCCAGAAGCGATACCAGTGCAAAAGCTTCTGTAAGAACAAACAGGTTATCAAAACCAAAGAAAATGAAAGACTGTGAGATAGAATTTTAGAGCAAACAGATGGAGAAAGCACATTCCACAGAGAGGAACCAATTGAAGCAGAAGATCGAGACTGAGCCATAGCTGTTCTAGAGGAGCAATATTATAATTTTTTCCTATGGTCTGTTTTGCTCGTTGTTGGCTCTACATAAATATTAGAATTATGATGTGTAGTACAGTTGTAATGTATTCTTTTCAGAATGATTGAGTCTGTTCGCCGTTCGCATCCGAAACTCCAACCGCCAGAGGTTGTTGAGGTCGAGACAACTGGTCTACCTTCGCTGCGAAAGCTTCAGACAAACTTTGACCAACTGAGAGAGCTCTGCATGCCTTGTGAGATTCGGCTCTTGTTGATTTAATTAGATGTATGATGTAATAGGCGCCTTGCATTGCTGCCGGCAGTTAGATTCGACTCCTGTAATGACTTGTCATCATTCGTTCATGCTGTTATTGTAGTCATACTGGTTTTGTCAGTTTTAAATCATAGGGTGGTATTAATATTATTGTTATTATTTATTATATGAAAAATGTGAGAGAAGAGGAGAAAGGAGATCTAAGACCAGCCCTCAGGATTTATTGCTTGGCCGTGTCATTCTGCTTGCCTCTTCATATTGAAGATTTGATCTGTATTGCAGTTTAAGGTCCAATGTACTGATGTACTGCGTTAATAGATCATCAGAATTTGCCAGTATAATATATGCTAGAATCCTTTTCTCAATATGACACCAACCCTAAGTATGCTGATCACCAACTCCTGCCTCCACCCAACCTCCATCCACCCCACCTCCATCCACCCCACCTCCATCCACCCCACCTCCATCCACCCCACCTCCATCCACCCCACCTCCATCCACCAATTAAGACATAGAGCACAAAACCATATATTCTCCCACCCAAAGACAACTCTTAATTTATCCCCGGATCATTATATAAGAATATTTACTGGTTTGTTATTAATTCTGGCTACTCTTATAAGCTACACTCATGTTAGAATTTCTGCATTTTATCAGATTGTTTTCTTTCTAAATAAGCGAATGTCCCATATATGTCATGTATTGAGTATCCAACGCCGAGGCTCCCTTTGTTCTTCCTTAAAGTCCGAGCGTCTTGTCCCTCGCCTCGGACTTCCATGAATCAGCGCCGAGTCTTCTCGGTTCCTGGCCCTGCAACCTGGAATATGCTTCCTGTCGCCCTCTGCCTTTTGTCCAGGGAACACTACTTGACTGTGTTTTATACCAACCTTAAGACTGTCCTATTTAGCCGGGGTTAGGTCAGAGCGCTTCTGAGGAGATGTCTTGAAGGAGCGCTAAGTAAATGCTCTAAATAAATAAATAAAAATAAATTTGTGTAACTATGTATACTCCAGTCTTTTTAAAGAATATTCAGACTCCCCTACATACTCTAGTCTTTCTGGTTGATGTGACCAAGTGCACTTTTAATCAGGTGTGTTGCACTGTTTCCTCTCAGCTTCCTACAAAGAACTTGTGAATCCCGACAATTCGTGGTTGTCATTGTTGGATTCGTGTCAGTGGATGTACGTTGTGAGCACCGCTCTCAGCGTCGCGAGTGAAGTTGGGGAGAAGATCGCGAGCAAGGGCAGGAGTGTCATTGTCAAAGGTGAATTGGATTTGTGAACGTAGATAAGGGGGGGTCTATAAGCAAATGCCCCCAATTTCAGGTAGGAGGGGGCATATCTTTAAGTCTTTAACAAACTTTTAAAGTTATTGTAACAAGTTTGCCTCTATCACTCAAAAGGCCCCCTATCTAGTTTCAGTTTAAGGACACTATGAGATGGCAATCGATCTACCTTTTGCCTGGGATTGGATTTTTCACTCGTCGGATGTGCTGATTCTGTTTTGAAATTTGCCTTGGTTATGAGTATTTCATCTCTGAGTGAGGCCGTGATGAAATAACGAATGCATCTGATTTGCTTATTAGAATTAAAACAGTTTTTAGATGATGCGAGTGCAAATGGCGTTTGTTATTATATTGAATGTTGGTAATTTCTGCAATTCGATAGTAGAAATGTCCAAATACATTTGAGGTAAATTGTGTGCTGAAAATAGTCATGTTCACCTAAAATTTCGCCTAAGAACGTTCTGTAAATAATTTCTTATTTCCAGAACATTCTGTTTGTGAGCCTTCTCTAGGGCCAGAAGAATGCTGTCATCTTTTAGTTAAGATTCCATGTAGTCTTCACAATGGAACTTTAATTTCACTTGGCATTATTCGTTCTGCTATCTCGGTCCGAAAGTTCATTGAACTAGTTAAATTGTAAGTATTGTCTAAGCGTTCTTTTATTGTTCGTGCATTTATTCCATGTACTTAATCGTTGAATTTCCTGGTTTCAGAGAAGGATGGTACAGATTTCAACGCGCTCATATCCGGACTCGTCCAACTGATGTTGGATGTGGAATCGCGCACGATATTCGGTTTCCAGTCGCTGGTTGAGAAAGAGTGGGTTGCCCTTGGTCACCGTTTTGCACAGCGGTGTGAAGTGGTGTTCTCCAAAGATTCCGAACAGGTGGACATTATCGGTGTTCAAAGTAATAGTAGATGCAGTTTAATGACACTGTGTGATGGCTGAGATCATTAACGTCGCCCTCCTCTTTTATACAGGATTGGGACTGTCATCGTCAGAGTGCGAACAGTGGCTGAATTATTGAGATCGTATCGTTTCTTGAAATTTGAGTAGCGTCTCTTGCAGAATAAGTAGTTTTGAGAAAAGGGAGGTAGGATGAGACTGCCATATAGAATTTAAGGAGCAAACAGATGGAGAAAGTGCATTCCACAGAGAGGGACCAATTGAAGTAAAAGATAGAGACTGAGCTTAGCTGTACTAGTTTGAGGAACCAAGACGTCATGTCTATTGAACGAGCGAAGTATAAATCGTCTGTTATGATTTTGATGGTAATGTTTTGGTTTAAACACTACCAACTAGAGCATCCAAAAGGGAAACTAACCCAGTT
Organism: Bimastos eiseni; assembly: GCA_959347315.1. Lineage (NCBI taxonomy): Eukaryota > Metazoa > Annelida > Clitellata > Crassiclitellata > Lumbricidae > Bimastos > Bimastos eiseni. Next base: position 23,542,055 of record OY365813.1, on the reverse strand, counting down.
CATCATAAAAGTGTTCACAGTATATCTGACAATGTTTTATTCTCAGAGTCCCATGTTTCCTCTCTTCCTCGACTGCACCTTTCAACTCCTCCAGCAGTTTCCAAGTTCGTTCGAGTTCACCGAGCTCTTCCTCATCTCCATATGGGACAGCGTGGGACTGGGAATGTTCCGCAACTTCATCTACAACGGCCCGCACGACCGAACCATCGTCCAGAGATCCATTCTCGAAAGTGAAGTCTCACGACCGCCCCAAACAACAAACCGGGCCCCGTTCCCGAAGTCTGTATGGGACTGGAAGCTGCAATTCTCTCTCGAAGACATAGCTTTCTTCACGAACCCGCTCTACTCCGCGGCGGAGCAGATTCGAGTCCTCCAGGCTAGGCGGGGCAAGACTGCGGGCCCACAACCGCTGGTGCCTTACTGCGCAGTTGCAGCCCTGAAATTCTGGGACAATTGCTACCTGCGGTGGTTGGGCCCGCTTGAGATTATCGGAGGCGGGAAGCCCGCGGAGTATATCGCGCAGACGTTGATCATGGAGGACATTGCTATTTTGCAGATGGCGATAGCGAAGCTCGAGCAGGCGAAACCTTCTAACCATTGGCGTTGCAGCGGAGTGTCTCCCTTCGTCTTTGGCGATAGGAGTTCGCTCTTGCGTCGCAAGCTGTCGAAACACGTTTCGTCTTCGTATCCATTTTCGCCTACGCAGTCGGCCACACATACTTTGCTGTTGCCAATACCGAGTGCGGACAACAGAGGTTCCGGTTACGATGATACTTTTAGTATTGACGAGATGAGCCTGGTTGATGGTAATGAATGAATGGTGCGTGGGTCTGATGATTTAGACGTTGCCTTAGAGGAGTTTTATACCGGGGTTGTGCAAAAAAGTGTCGGGACCGTTTTTGATGCTGTGTTTGAAAATGCAGATACATGAGCACTGTTTTTCGTAGGTTTCTAACTGGAGTTAATGTGTTTTTGTTTATTGCAGTAATTCAGTCAGGTCTGACATACTGTCGCCCAGGTATCTATCTACATTTGCTGCTGTGCAGTGTTTCTGAATAGGGCATTCATTGAGCAGATCGTAGGGTTAAAGCACCGGTAATATTGAGGGTATCTCAGATGAAATAAATGGTCGGCATGTTTGTAAAAATTGTTTGGATGTAATGTTCGACACAAGAGAAGCCAGAATATCCATGATGTGATTGGACATAGCAGGCTATGTACTATGTGGCCTTTAATTGTACAGCCATTTAAGTTTAATTGTATATAAGCATAATTATTTTTACACAACTTTTCTGTACCTTGGTGCTTCTCACTAACTGGTGTTAATTAAAAGTTCTAGAAGAACGATGCGATCGATGTTTAGGACGCTTATATAGTTAAACTTACTGGAAGACCAGTGAATCCCGCCCGACACAGTGGACTATATTGTTGATTGATATGGTGGCAGCTTTTCTGAAGAGGTTGTATAGGAATCTGCTTTGAAGCAAGTTTGACTACCTGTCCATGTTCATATAAAATTGCGAGAATTGTCAATGTAAATTTTGCTTCAAAACACGGCCTTGGTCGTTACTTTAACGCTCAATTAACTGAAATTACTTATAAAAACTGGGTTTGTACTTTATCCTGTTTACAAAGAGATCGTTGGCGGTCTACATATTCCAATTGCATTTGGGAATACATTGGCATGAGTGTGTGGTCTTGAGACCGCAGTCTTGGTCTCAGAAAACTGCGGTCTTGGTGCATCGTTCTTGGTCTCGAACCATGCATGCATGATGATATGGGTTTTAGAGCAATTTCTTTGATATTTTGTCGATTATTAGAGACACTGGATGTTTAGGCCCTATGCGCTTGTTATCGATTTATGACCATGGGCAAAAAAATGTATTTGCAACGAAACCAGCCATTTCAAAATATGCTTTGTTCTATAATTGTGTGGTCATTACTGTTACGGAACGTTAATCTACTTGTTCAGATGTCTTATTTAGAACCTGCAAGTAAGTTTATAGTGTGATATTCTCAGGCCGAGGCCAAGCAAGATGAACCCACAAAAGTTCAGACTGGCAGGTAAAACTGTCATTCATTATTTAGTATTTATTCTTCAGCAATAAAATTAATGTTGCGTTTTAGCGTCTTAATTGAATTGTTTATTAAAAAGTCTTTGTCCCGGGCTACCGGCGGGTCTTGGTCTCGACACTGATGAGCAGCTAGATATACCCCATAATTATTATAATTATTATATTAGGCACCCAGTCTGCTAAAAGGTGTTCTATTAAATTCAGAAAAACAAAATCTTCGCGTTACCTTCCTTGTCAAAAAATTCATTATATGCAAAATGCATGCATTGCAAATTTACATTGAAATTCAAGTGGGTTCAAAGATCAGAAAGTCTGGGAAACATTGGACTAATCTTCTATTTAGCAGTGGCTAAATTATATGAAGGACGGTCTTGCCTGGCTGCAGTACAGTTAAATTCAACCTCTAACTCGTTAAAACGACTTGCAACAAGTTATTATTTTCACCTAATGAACACTCTCCCCATTCAGATATTTTGCCATCTGGAAATTGCACCAATAATGATAGAAACAATTTTACAAAATGAGAGCATTTGACTATCATAAAGCGGCTACTTAATTACAGCAACACTAAATGCGTTTCTATAACAACTTTTGATGAGAATCTAACCAGAAAACACAGCATTTTTCGTCAATTTCTTATTAACCTCGGCCTCACAACAGATCAGAACACAACAGTTCCTCCAGCAACGCAGTTCATAAAAAAATGACAATGCTATTCGCTTTAACTGTTGCTTCCAAACGCCGATTTTGGCTTTATAAGTTCATCAGTTTATTTGCCCTTCTTAGCCTTGATCTTTCTGGCGTAGAATTCGAGCTCTTTGCCCTCAAGGATGTAACCATCACAGCGACCACACTGGCCCGGACGAGAGGCAACGCAGGCTAGAAGAAAAAAACACTCTTTAAAAACATGCCAAACGAGAACTTAAGTCACAATGAAACTCTGCATTAATTTACATAGCACCCCTTCAAGGCAACTAGTCGAGTGTATTCTAATGCACAACTTGTTTTAATGTCTTTACTGTAGAATGAGGCTTTGACCAAAATTAGCGTCCCAGAAGTCAATAGATCCATTGCAGCAGAAAAACATTTATATTGTATTCGACCATTTCTCAAGCAAATCTCAGGTTAACTACTTCAAGATAACTCTTCCTTACATTAGTTAAACAGCCATAGTGGTGTAGTTCATGTGCTCTCCGACTTAATGATTAACTCTGAAAGAGCAAACAATATTTCCCAGAACCCTACCTTACAGAAAGAAGTCTGACTCTTACCTAGGAGACGACCGCTTGCGTACTGCTCTTCGAGTGCAGCCTCCACCTTTGATGTCTTCTTACGCGTGTCATACTTTCGCTGGGCTTTCTTCGATCGCTTCTTATTCAGCCGCGCCTCCTCCTCTGGCGTCTGAAGGAAAATCATAGAAATTGGTCAGTTATCAATACCTGGTAAAACTATATTTACAATACAATACAAATGCAGTTAAAAGCAGTCTTGTGAAAACTTAAGATTTAGAATTGGTATTTTTTCTTATCCGGTTCATATCAACAATTGGCTTCATGTTGACGTTTTGAAAACTATACATCACAAAAATTAGGCATTCAATATATTTACAAATTAACAAACATTTTACAGGATCATGTTCATTAGAGATTGACAGATGATGCTGAAAAATTGCCTGTGCACATGTTTTTATCTTAAAATAGAAATATAATAAACCACAATCTTTGTGAAACCAACCTTAACTACCTGAACTGTGGTAATGTAATCGAGCATTTATACAGCGCCCCTTCAAGATATCTACTGAGAGACGCTCTCTACGCTGGCCTAAATGATGCAAAAAGGATTATTATGGTTCAATAAAATATATCAGTTAGCAAAACTGCACAGTAAACTGAAAAGAGTCAGGTGATGCAACGCAGAACCTTGGAATCAACGGATTCCCGCCGACAGCCAACATGGTCTGAGCCAAGTGGTAGTGCAAGTCCCAAATCTTGACAAAAGAGAGGGCCACGAGAATCATCTCTGTTATCAAAACATTCACTGAAACCAAAACAACATGCATAGACAATGACTGAAATTGAACACTATCAAATACGTAGGACAGATGCAACTCCCATATATCAAATCTAATCATAATCCGTTCAACTTACGAGTTTTGCACCCTTCTTCCTGCTGAGGGGTAGGGCGTAGTGAGCCTCGTACCAGTTTCTGAATGGAACAGCATCAATCACGACGATGGCGTTCTTCACAAGGGTCTTCGTTCTTACCAACTCGTTGTTGGAGGCGTTGTAGACAACGTCCATGATACGAGTCTTGCGTGAAACACCTACAGACATAGACATCAAATACCAGAACATTCTAGTTCTTGTCACACAGTAGAAATTTAGCACTGTGCCATAATCTCAATTTGTAGTATAACACCAGCACTTTTCTTTCTTGCTCCAGCATAAAAACCTGGCAGTCTGTAATTTTAATTTTCATTATAGAAAGTTAATCATGGGCTAACCTAATGCTTTGCTCTACTTCTCACATTCACTTTTTCCTTTATTGCAGAGGACAATTATTGGAATTGATTATAGTTTCAAGCAGCTGAAGCGTACCTTCCGATCCCCAGGAGAAGTTGCCCGTGTCGAGTCTCATGGCCCGGTACTTCTTGTTCCCACCTCTCGTTCGAATCGTGTGGATACGTCTGGCTCCAATCTATGGAAAAAACATTCAACTTTATAACACCAGCACTTCTTGCTCCAAGGTATTTTGTAGACAGTGTAGTTGTGTTATAGCAGTAATTGGGCAAGTACTCAAATTTCAATAGCCAAATATAGAACTGGGAGGGGTAGAAAAGAAGACCGAGGAAAAGGAGAAAGGACAGGAGAAATCTGGATGAGGAACCGGAATAGGATCTGCAAAATGAGGATGAAGAGTAGGAAAAGAAGAAAAAAAGGAGGAGGATGTAGAGGAGGAGGAAATGGGTAGGAGGAGGAGGATATGGATAGAGGAGCAGGAAAACAAAGTGTAGGAACTGGAAGAGTATAAAAAGAAGGCAAGAACTGGATGGGAATGAAGAACTGGAAGATGGAGGAGGAAAAGAAGGGACTGGAGCAGGAAGGAGGAGGAGTTAAAGGAGAAAATGGAGGATTATGTTAAGAATCTGAAGAAGGAATGACACTTCAATAATAAAGTGAGGGACGCAAGCGGCCTTAATTTGCATCTTGCACACATGTAAGTTGTTGCGGGTCCATCTACCTGGAATGATCTTCCTCCATCACTAACTCTTTAAAGGTGTTTCTTTTCCCTCATGGTTTCCATGAGGAGAGCAACACTGAATAGTTATTCAGCAAGAGGCACTACATAAATCTAAACATATTGGAAATAAACCATAGCCAGAGCAGACTTTATACTTAGTGAACAATATTAGAACCTACTTTAGTGCTGGCAGCTGGGCGACCAAGCTCGAACTTTCGCTTCTTTCGGACCTGGGCCATACGACCTCCGGTCTTCCTGCGCTTGTGCCATTTATCGCGAGAGATACCTAAACGGGAACAGTTGCATCAATACAAAACTCAGAAAACAGTTTATATGCAGCAGTTGCAAGTGGTCATTAGATGTTTAACAAATAAATATTAAGCATACAGCACCAACGTAAATTCCATTTGAGGTCTATAAAATTATCAACACTTGTAATGCTGGGTTTTGGGCATGAAATGCCTGAACACTCTATATAAATGCTTTAATGAACGAATGCACTTGACAAATCGTGGGTTTGTTATGATATCGAGCAAGTTGAAAATTCTCCAGGAAATTGGTGAACCCTCCAATTTTGTAACGTATTATTGCAAGTGACCGTGGAAAATGGCTATCATTTATTCGAACCCGTCGCCACAAACTGACTGGCGTTAGGAACTGATCATGATGCTTGCAAGAGATAAAGCACAAAGCCATGTGGCACGCCATGATCCAATCACCAAAACAATCTCATCGTTCAAAACGAAACTCGGCTTTCCATTAAATTATCGCCAACTTCAATAATCTTAACTTTGCATAATATCAATCAAAGCGGCCAATGGCGGTGGTATTTCTGCATTGTAATCAGGCTAAAACGGGTGGAAATATTTTTGCGTCTAACGCCCAGAATTCGGGATGAACTTTCATAAAATAAACGCCTCAAGCTTAAGACTTACGTCTGCGATACGGATCAACTAAATGCCAAACGATTCAATGGAGAATATAAAAGGATTGCGATGGATTAATTTTTGGTGTAAACACTAACCCATGGCGTAGTAGTTATTCCTGTCTCCTAACGCGACTCTTAGCCACCTTTAACGATGGCTGTTCAACATGAAAGGATGTAGCAATGCAGGCCGTTTCCTGTGCTCCCATAAGGCATTGGGTCACACAGAGGTGTGCGCAGATTCTTTAGCGCTGGAATTGCAAACGATTTAGAGGTGACCAAAAGGTATAATAATATAATACTGTTCTTAATAATAATCATAATCACCAAACTTCTAGAGCGTCACCTGAAAGCCAAACGCAGTCACCAGCTTACTCACGAGTGCTGCATCAAACGATTGAATATCGGTGGTACAGCGCAAGTAATTGAGCAGTAAGATTCTATCGATAAAAATAAGTTTATATATAACATCGCGACTTTATTTTGTAAAGGCTGCTCTTTGATTTAATCCTGGCAACATAATTTCTTTTGCCGATCTTTATTAATAACGTTCGGTTATTATTTATTATGCACATGAAGCGCAAGAGTCCGCGTAGGGCACACAAACTAGGGGCTCCAATTAGCCTCATCATTGCCATCGCAATGTTATCATTTGGAAAGATATCGCAGGGGCCATAAAATATTAAATACGGCGTTAGTACGACTATCAAGGCAGTTCTCTAAATACTTTAAATTGTTTTATTAGTTCGTCATTCATATTGCCCCGCTTGGCCGAAAAGGAGGAAACGATGGTTGATTGGAAAATGGAGGTTATTGAGGGTGAGGGCAAAATGGAAGAAAGAGTGAGTGAGGGAAAATGGGGGAAAGGGCGAGTAATGCATTGCCCTCAGTCTCCTTTGTAGGCCTCCATTTTGCCCTCGACCTCCCTTTCCTCCTTTTTATGATGCTTGCAAGAAACTGAAATTGTGTTTGCAAGTCTAATTAACATTACAACCATAAAAACATACAGTAACAATAATGTTTTCCGTGTAGGCTACACACACTAATTTTAATATACACGGATACACATTGTTGGATAGTCTGTTAATGAGCTGCGCATGTTCGGATTATCACTCAGTGATAAATATCGTACACACGGATAATATCAATGGTTTTTATAAAAACCATTGATATTATCCGTGTGTACGATATTTATATTTCAGTGGACAAAACAGAGTAGACGATATTAAAGATCAGAAGAATTGCTGTCTGTTTTTTTATATTGTTGAATTATCTAACAAACTTTATATTAATCAAGAAATCAATTCTAATAAAATTATCGATATATTATCTTAAGATATAAAGCGTTCGAGTGTAGGCTATGCAACGAAGTTGTTGATTCATTTTGTGCTATCGCCTAACAAATCGAGTTGCTTGCCTAAGCCTAGTAGTGGCCGAAAGATTGCTTCTCACTGGTACGTAGCTAAAGCACACTAGTTCAGAGATGTAAGAAGCCCCAACATTTATTAAAATATCTGCAATAGTCTGTGTAAATCTTAGTTTTATTATAATAAACGGTTGCATTGTCTAGGCCTATAATAATTATAAACCTATAACACTAACTACAAACTTCATAATTATGAAAGCCAAGCTGTGCCAGTACCACTACTTGTAACTACGTGGTACCTCCCATAAGCATATGATAAGTTAAAAAAACAATTTAAGAATTTTACATCGGTTCATTTTATTTCCTTTCAACATAAACACTTTAACAATTGGTATAAAACCTCAAAATGGATTATTATCCATATCACGTGTTCAGATTCAAAAGCTAAGTCCAATCAAATTAAAGCATTCTACTAGCCATACAAGCAACATCAGAATGACAAAAAGCTAATGTAACTAATTCTGCACAAAATGAAATAATCTGCAAAATATTCAACTGTTTGTCAAAACACTTAACAGACTTGCAATCAGAAAAGACAATTACATCAACATTATTACAAAGAGTTCTAAGTCAAGTATTCATCCACCAATGAATACATAATTTCATTGTAAACAGAGCAAAACCTTTAGTAATTGAGACAACTGATTGACTGGTGTTTGCAGTTTCTTCATTACTTCTGTTTGCAAATAGAAGACCATTAGATGCTGTTACAAATGAAACAACCGGTTGAATACTGGCTAAGCTCCCTGGTATCTACGTGGCCTCATCCTTTAACCGTCCTCGGCCACTTCCCTTTGCTCGCTATGCTCACTTGACCGGAATGATATCTTTGTTTTTTGCAAGAAAGGACTGCTGTGGCTAAATCAAGAGCTTTTGCCTTCATTGGCCCTGCACTAGGGAACCAGTTCCTTCTTTTGATGCACCTCCTTACCAACTGAAGAGCCAAGTGAATCTTTTCATTGTCTCAAGAACACTTTTTTCTGGGCCTCTCGCATTGGAGGCACCTCTGATTAGCGTGCACTGTGAGAGGAGCTATACGAGTTACTAGATGCAATACAATACAATATCCTTATGGCCGCATGAAAGGGCAGATTTCTTATGCGTTAGGCACTTTTGTCTTGCTCGGAATTACATATTAGATGCAATCCATAATTGCTAAGGCATGCACCCTGCGGGGTGTTGACATGAGGCTTATATGGGTACCATCAAAATTTGGAATGTTGACAGAGGTACAACTTTAATTCTGCAAATATATTTATCAAACGTTAACATGGATTATTCCTTGTGTGCATACTGTAAGCCAAGAACGTCAGTATACCTTAAGATGCTCAATGTATATGGAAGTTTTTGTATGAGCCCAGAGCTGGATAATATAATTTTATGACAATATAGAGAAGTCTTTTGTTGTATTAAATTTACACCTAGCTTTTGCTTCTGCTTGAAGTGCCTCAAATGTGAGACCAATATAGCACTAATATTTAAGGCGAGAAGGAAGGGATTGTGTAGAATCGATTATTCTTGCTTCTCAGACCACAACTTTGCTTGCAGCCATAAAATCTAACCTCCTGACTAATAGCAACAATTAGGCAGACCAAACTTGCCTTGCATGTGCCTAGTTCTTTTCTATTATTACAGCGCATTTAAATCTATATTTTTACAGTACTTACATCTATTCAGGTTGTATCACCTACACATCAAAATCATTTAATCTAGAATAATCTAGGAGGATATCTTTGGATGGACTCAATGAGCAAACATTTGCCCCTTTAGTTAAGACGGATATGTTGTTTCAAGGTTTTGAGCATTTATTTATTTTTTATCTGGACAATCATTAGTTACAGTTTAATACCATATTCTCAAAGCCAATGTTTCACAACGATCCTGACTAGGAACAGGAAAACAATTACAAATCAGCTGACACAGAGCTGCTCCAATCAAGAAAAGTTGACGGAAATTAGGCAGAAACCAGAAACACGATGAAATAAACGGCAACTAAGTGTGGAATATGTTGAATCACTTTTGCATAGATTTTAAACATTACTAACGTCCTATAAAGCAAATGACATACATATAAGAGCCTAGCACAGTGGCCGAATCACGATGAAGCTCTATGGGATCCAGCGCTATAGTGCAACAATCTGCCGTGTGGTATAAGAATGTACACAGCAGCTATGAGCATAGTTATAGGTATACATGATCATTCATTAACTCTCAGTCAACTAAAGCATTTCAGATTTTCATTTTACCAAGCAACTCAAATAATCTTAGCAATTACGTAAATAGTATCAATTTAATAGGTTTCATAAAGTTTCTTGTAGATAAATTCCTGTATTTAAAAAGATTCATCCACAATGTTTAAGTCTGTTACTAATTTAATTGGAAATTCAATGTTTCACACACTGTTAAAGTAAACAATTCCAGTAACAGCCTATGTATATATGCACTTGAAATAAGAATAACATTATCAACTACAAACATTTTAATTCAACATGGAGGAATTTGATCCGTAAGCTAATGGTTTCAGACCTCTCGAACACTAAATTCTTCATGATAAATGATAAACAACACTTGTATGAAGCCCTGATTAATTGCACATCTACGCGGAGAAGATAAAAACCCTGTAGCGTTAGATAATAACAGCTGTTGGAGAAATTTACATATATGATCTTAATATTGCAAAACTTGTACCAATCAATTCTGATGATTATTGACTATGGTTAAAAAGCAGCAGCATGCATTACATCAACATTAGAAGATAAAATCGTACAACACGTTCATTCTAGTTGCGCCTTGCACTGAAATTGTCTGTTACAGTCAATCAGCTCTTCTTGGTCTAAAACAACATCTTCATCAAAGATTACCTAGACATCTTACCCACAATAAAATGAAGAAGCTATATGATCGATTCTGAAATATAATGCTAAAACGGTTTGCAAAGCGACACAACCACATTTAAAACTAACGAGATTCTACACAGAAAAGAAACACTTCAGACGTTACATTCGCACCAAGCACATTACAGATATTTGAAAACAGTTAATAGACGAGAAGCCATGTTTGTAGGAAGCCTACATAGAGTCATAAAAAACCAGAAGCCTGTCCAGAGAAGAGGTTACAAGTGACCTAGGAACATCACAAGCACAGTATTAAAACAACATACGTCTTGTACCAAATAAAACAAATAATGAAGTGGGGACTCAATTTTAAAAGACGGATTTTTTGTCTAAAGTAATGTAGTTTTCTAAGGAAGACATAACCGAGAGGTGTTCCTGGTGTGAATGCCCGACACAAAAAAATTTGGATAGCGGACCTTTCTGAAGGCTGAAACTTAAAATCTAGTCCAAAGCGAAATTGTTAAAACAGGCACAAAGGTGCATATGTACGAGTTCTAACAGTTCTGTTGAGGCAAAATCAGTGGTGCACATAAAGCTTTCTATAGAGCCGATCAAACGTCATTTGCAGTCGCAAACGTGCAACACAAACGCTGAACACTATCCACAGAAACACAGATGCAAGGTCGCCTCAGAGCTCGCTCCAGAAATTCCGAGCACTGCAACACTAAGCGTTACATTCAATTACTACAGTCAGCGTAACAGATATACATCCGCATCACTAAACTGGGAGTTCCCTACTGTAGATGAAATCACTTTCCCAAGAGATTCCACTTAGTCCATGGCAGCAGAGTACTCTGGATTAACCAGTTCTGACCAGATGTACCAGGTCTGACCAGAATTTCGGGATGGTAATTGCGATGGTTACTGCACCTCTCAACTACCGATCTATAAATTGCATTCTGTCTCTACCAACCGTTTTGAACTGATCCCAAGAGCAAGTTGCATGATAACAGTAACAATACATATTATATACAAGTAAAGAAACCATACACTATTTCAATGCAATGTTAGCCTTCCACAGCAACTTCCGACGGTGTAATAACGTCCATGCATAATAATAGCTATTCCAGATCACATTTACGCTGTGCTCAGTTCCAGATCCTTGCGGAGTTTTATAAATCTTAAGGGGTTATTCCTTTTCTGGGTTAAGAAATAGTAATAACAACATGACAAAACTGGTAATGAAAATAATAATAGCAGTAGCAGATATTTCAGCGTATATTATAAGCTCGTAATCGAAGCAGGCAGTTGAGAGCATCAACGGCCGTGAACTGTGATGTCCCTCGCAAAACGAAAGTTATGACGTGATGGCTGCAATCACAAGGGGTCGTCCCATCACTGCCTGCGCTACTATGTTGAAATGTTCTCTAGGAAGGCCTTTGCTAAGTCAGACGTTGAAACTGGGCGTCTACTCCGTTCGTCCCTTCTTTCTGTCGGTTGTTCCGGTGTAGGCACCAACGAATGAACCGTCTTCTGTGAACTTGCCTGGGTCGTCTCCATACTCGTTCAGACTCGCCTCCTCGTCGCTGTTGAGCTTCACAGAGCTGCCGAGGGAACCGCGACTCCCCTTCAGCGTCTGGCCCTCCCTGATTGAGCAAGCATAACAACATTATTGATTACTATTGTACATTGTGCGATTCTCTCAGGGTACTTAATTGCACTTTGAAAATCTTCCAACAAAGTCAATTTGGTAACATTGTCTGCTATCATTTTGTAAGTGGCTTAAACCACTTGCTTTGATGGCAATATACCTTAGCACAAGGAATTCTATTCCTTACTGATTTTCTTATTTCATTATATATCCCTATCATATATTACTTTCTTTCTTTAGTCTTCTGCTATCTAGGCAGGTTCATATGTACAATGCCATCCTTTTCCATCATCCAGTCCAGCCGGGATCATTGTTCTCAGTATTCCTGTGGTCTTTTCCCCATCCAATGTATTCCATTCCACATATACACCCATATACCAATTTATTTTCATTATACACCCACTTTATACCCATGATGCATGGGGACTTGCATGACATGACATCCATTCTAATAGGTAGTTACAATTACATTAATTAAGGCACGGTTGGTACCTATGGGAATGGGTCATTGAACAAAAACACTCACGGTCGTCTGTAGTCCTGGAAACCTCCGGCGATCAACTCCTTCTCCGGATCATTGCCGTTTTTGCGTTCCTTTTCATCAACTGTGGAACAGACAACATTAGTGTACACGGTTAAGTGCATGTACATACAGATTCCATATGAATGCACAGAGATTTTATGCCACCTGCAATAATAATTGCATTCCATTCGAAATTTTCATTCCTTTGTGTGGAAGGCAGGTCTGAAAAGCCTCCAATCCTCTCAGAACAAAACCCACTTTGGTAACCTCTTACTCTTCCTGGTTTCTCTGGCAGGCGAGCGAGCTTTGATATCCACTGGACATCTCTGCACTATCACCCTACCAATATGTAGTACTCATCAATGAGCTGGTAAGTTGCTCTCCACAAAGCTTTTCTGCAGTACCTTTAGAAATTGAATTTTTACCAATACAACTACGAAAGCCTAAGTAGGACTGATTCATTGGACTGTCCTGATTCCGCAAAACCATTAACACAATTGGTAATTATTATTAAAACAATTTACACGAATTATGATGATGATTTCTCTATTTGAAGGCAGGTCCATTGGCTTTACACCACCTTGTCCAAGGGCGCTACACAGCGACTTAAGGTGGATTCGAACCCGCGACCCTTCGGTTGCAAGGCACAGAACATACCATTACGCCACCGTGTCCGAATGATTTTTTTTAAAAACAATTCACACGAATGATAACTATAATTACAAAAATTTACACAATTGATAACTTTTCTTAACAGTTTGCAAGTAGTCCGCTTGTTTTCTGAGAAATGATGTGTGACCTACCGTCATATTTGTCTCCTTTGTTGCGCTGTAGATAGATACAGCAGCAGAGAATGAGGATGAGGAAGATCAAGATGAGTGCAATGATGAGAAACAACCACCACCAATCTGCAATACCAGCCTGCTGCGGAACTACAGACAACAATAATTAGTTGTCTTTACACGTTATAAAACACATCAGAAGTACAATAAATAAAACACTATTCTCAGTGCTATGTTGTGAGTAACACGTTTTAATTGGTGCTGCACTATAATGAACACCACGTAGTACATTTGTGTACAGTACATGCTGCATTATAATACTAAATTATGATAAATACCACATTATAAGACCTGTACTATATAATATGTAACACATTATAATCAGTACTGCTTTATAACAAATACTTGTAATAATGCCACATTATGGGTTGTATACTTAATTTATAAGGCTTTGGACCATGTTATGATGATCACTATTTTATCAGCTTATCATATAGTTTATCTCACACCAACTTAAATCCCAATTCCTGTAATTTTATTATGATCTTTCCATTATAAAGATTGACAGAAAAGTTGAAAGATTTGAAAAGTTCACTTCACAAACAAAATATTTTCCCTAACTGACAAACATAATAGTTTTTTCCAATGCATGTAATATGGTGATTTACTTAGTTACTGTCTTAATGCTTAGTCTCAACCTGTTAAGTTATTTACATCAAGACAGGAAGATAATCAGCTAATCAAATTAACTGCACACCCATTTTGCAGGCAACACAAGATATTTTCCATGCACATGCACCGACATGTACAGTGAAGCTGAGCCCAAAATACTCGGAAATATGTTCACAGCATACTCACCCTCAAACTGTATAACTGTACTGGACTTGGGTAAGTAAAATTTCACCCATTAGCAAACTATCTTCTTGTCACCTATTGTTCGAATGTGATCGTGTTTGCCTGCCTATTTGATCGTATCGACTTAAACATCATGTGGATCAGCGCAGCAGTCGCCTCTGAGTAGGAATCTTGAAGGGGCGCCTTAGAAATGTTTGTAATAATAATAATAATCATAATCTTGTGTATCTGACTTTAGTTAATCTCTCCCAACTTCATGCTTACTGCATACTACACAATACGGTTAAAATGGCAATGACCTGAACGCGTCATTGTTTTGTTACCTGGTGGCATGTATTTGTCAACAATGAGGTGCACTGAAGCTATAGCTTTGCTGTAGCCATTGTCACCAATGCACCTATATTCTCCATGATAGGTTTCCCACTTCTGAGTACCATTTGGATTGACGTTGATGGCCAGCAAACCGTCCTTAATGATGACAGTCGGTGGATTGTCGTGGACTGGTTGTTCTTCGCCGTTATCCACTTCGTACCACCGGACGCTAGGAGGAGTACTTGGATCTGAAGTTGCACTGCATTCAAATCTAACTTCCCTTTCTTCATTCATATCGACATGAATATCTTGGTCATTGGCAAGTAACACTTTTGTCTTGCCTAAAAAGCATAAAAAGTCGTACCGTTTTTAATAACTACTCCAAGGGAATTGAATGGCACCGAGATGACTTGCTAATGTCACTGCTATGACTGGAGTCTGAATATCTGTAGAAACAGCAATGAATCTCAGTGCATGGCATTATACAATGTTTGAACTATGCCCAGGAGTCAATTTTGCCCAGCAATGTCGTATAAACTTGCTAACTATTAATTATGTAAGCATTTTAATAGCCCTCTTTGAAGAAATCGGTTTTGAAAGCTTGCAGACTCAACGACTAAGAGTTGTTTAGATTTTACCATATATTCTCTGTTGTTATCTTTGAACATTATCAATCAATCAATGAAACTTGACTCCCAGTCCAACCACAATCAAATAAGACAGATTTTAGAGTGGAATAAACATGGGGTAGTGTCTAAGCAAGAGCCGAAGATACAACCGAAAGAGCATGATACTGCATCGTAGAGGTCCGAGAGAGACGCTGCAAGAAGATCCTGCTAGCATTTCTATTATGCGATGATCACCACTCACTTAGTACGTTTATGTATCCAGAAGCAAATGCGTATCCGTGAATGTTGCTTGCATTGCACTGAATAACCGTCAGATCCGTTTGCTTGTCGCGGTCGTCACAGTTTCGACAAACTTCTCTGATCGTCAGACTTTTCTTGTTGTTGCTGAATGCAAATCGCCTAGGAGGATTGTTTGCTAAAAGGAAGCACATGTACTGCATAATTCATTACAACATATTATTAAAACCTTACTTCAGAAGATTTTTTATGTGCACAAATTGCACTCAGTAGTTGAATGGTTAAGAAAGACTGACTAAAACTGAAAATAAACAATGCTATTTGCTGGATTCAGCTTGATTCCACAACTGATTAAGAATTATTAATGAGGCCATTCGAGATATGGTAGATTAGATTTATAAACAAGGAAACTCCTCAATGACTGTACGTACATATGTTAACCTACATCTGCCTAAATGTTTGACAAAATAACAACAAAACAACAAGTCAGAGAATAGTAGTTAAAAATACCAGTTTCATCAGGAACAAATTAAGCAGAGTAGTACTTCTAGTCACAGTAATCATTCATGGTGCTAGCCTCCACTGCCAATTGATGAAGATTGATATAAAGCACATTGGTAGCAAATCATTACTATCATTACCACATTATAGCAGATAAATGTAACACTGATATTCATGCTAACCTCAAACTTGAGAGGTACCTAAATCAGAAGGCATCTATTAAAACCGGGGTCAAGTATGACCCATCCCAACTTGCTGAAACAGAATATTATACATGTACTGCAATAAGATATACAACAGTTTACTTTGTTCCAAAGAGTTTACTTTGAAGAAATGCGTAGTTACTTACGGTCTAATTCTACTCCATCTTGAAGCCAGACAATTTTAGCCTCTGGTTTGGCATTGACATTGCAGCTGAAAGTATGCGATTCACCTTCAGTCACGTTGACATCGAAGGGGCCATCCGTTACACTGCGAAATTTGGGCACCTCTGAAAAAACACATTACTTCTAGTTGTATGTCAATTAAAAACCCAAAAAACAGTATAAAAGGTGTCTCATTCTAATCTTCAAGGCTCAGCGGGGTCTTGCTCTGAAATATCTGATTGACGCAATACTTCGGTCTCACTCAAATTCCTCCCTCCATCCGCTTGCTTGTTCAATAGACTTGACCTCTTGGTTCTTCGTACTAGAACAGCTATGGCTCAATCTTGATCCTTTGCTTCAATTGGTTCCTCTCTGTGGAATGCGCTTTCTCCTTCTGTTCGCTCTAAAATTCTATCTGACAGTCTCTCGTCCTCTTTTGCTTTTCTCAAAACCTCCTTCTTCTCCCAGGGCCCTGCACACTGGCAGTGCTTCTGAACAGTTCACACTGCTAGAGGCGCTCTACAAATGCTGAAATACAATAAATACGTAAAAGATCATAAAGCCGTTTTGCTACATTATTTGAATGAAATACAACCATAAATTGGCAATCCATTATTGCAATTTCTATACCAGCAGCATGACTTCATAGTTAACAATCCTATGATGAACATCTGGTAATGCAGACGATAAAAAGCTATGAAACTGAAATTGTTTCCAGTCACTTTGCTGAATTTAATTGCATTTAATAGTCAATACAAACCTTCAACGCGTATCTGAAGAGTATTTTCGTTATTTCTTTGAGTATTTGAAGCAGTGCATTTGTAGTCTCCCTCGTCAGTTGCAGTTATGTTGTTGATGGTGAGTTCTGTATTAAAATTATTCAGCGCATATCTTCCAATTGGAAGAGTATTCCTCGGCCCTGACCAGGAAATTGTTGGCTCCGGACTGAACACAGAATAAACGAGCCGTATTAAATCAAATATGAAGGTCAGTATAAAGAAATTACAGTAACACTGAATCAAATGTAATCCATCAGACACCACTCAACTGTTAAGAGTACATGTAATTATAAAGTGGATGAGCATGCAGATCTCCTTCTAAAGTTCACTAAAGGCAGATTTTTTATGAAATTGAATTCAAGTGTCAAATGGCCAGTCTTTCAAATTTACAGCAATACATCACTAGGATCTTATTAAGATTAATTAATTAATTAAGATGCATCATTAAGAGTAGGATTATAAAACAGCAACCTGAAGAATTACTTCAAACATCACCCATTTTGAAACTCTGAAAAGTTAAACACAAAGTTTCTCCACATCTGAAAAACCAAGACAAACTACTTGCAGGCAGTTATTATTAGGGCATAACGGGAAATCGCCTCGGACATTCGCCTCGGCCGAATATTGGACTATTCGGACGTATTCGCCTCGGCAAATATTACACCCGCAAATAGCTAAAAATAACTTTTTTTGATAAAATTGTTTTTTTTTGATGAAATAATATTTTTTCATCAAATAAATTTCGGACTAACGGACTGGACTTACTTATAAGTTATTGATTAATTAAACAAGAACTTGACATTCCATTGAATTTTCTTTAAAATAATGATGTCAATTTATATATTGTTATTTCTTTTGGTTGCATTGCCCAGGTGGCATCCAAATCAGTAATTTTCTACCCGGTTATGCCCTATATACAACTGACTGTCATGAAAACTAGTCTTCAAATGGAGAGAATACTCCCATTCTACCTTCCTATACTAGATATCTAAGAGATATTATTTGGTTTGGAGCATGTCGAGTTTCTGGATGAAATGAACGTGAACCCGGTGTTCAGCGTTTTTTTCCCAAATAATGGAACCTTAATTTCTGCCATGTTATCTGAAGAAGTGAAGATATCTATGCGGAATTTTGATGTCAATAGGTCCTCACAGATGCTGGATAGATATTATTTGGTTTGGAGCATGTCAAGTTTCTTGATAAAATGACGGTGAACCCAGGTTCAGCGTTATCTTCCCAAATAATGAAACCGTAATTTCTGCCATGTCATCTGAAGAAGTGATGTTATCTATGCAGAATTTTGATGCTAATAGGTCCTCACAGATGGTGGATAAATGTTATTTGGTTTGGAGCATGTCGAGTTTCTCGATAAAATGACAGTGAACCCGGGTTCAGCGTTATCTTCCCAAATAATGAAACCTTAATTTCTGCCATGTTATCTGAATAAAGGAATATATCTATGCAGAATTTTGATAGGGCATAACCGAAAATTGTTTCGGACATTCGCCTTGGCCGAATATTGGACTATTTGGAAGTATTCGCCTCGGCAAATATGACACCCACAAATTGCTAAAAATACTTTTTTGATAAAATAAATTTTTTTGATAAAAATTTTTTCCTTCAAACAAATTTAGAACTAACGGACTTACTGATCAGTTTTTGTTTAATTATACAAGAACTTAACATTACATTGAATTTTCTTTCAAATAATGATGTTACTTCATATATTTTAATTTCTTTCGGATGCATTCCCCAGGTGGCAAAAATATCAGTAATTTTCCAGCTTGAATCGGCTCCACCCACTTTCCAGTAAACATTAGAGAGTAAAGAAGTCGTTGATAACTTCATATTTCAAGTATTATAATATGGCTTTGCATTTTTTTCACAAATTAGGTTATTAAATAATTAATATATTGTAATAGCCTGGAGTACGATGATACGCTATATGAAGGATATTGCTATAGACTCTGCATTGACTATACATAGTCCTCCGTAGCTGTGCATGTGGCAGGTTAACTATGCTTTGCCTATAGATGGTACTCGCTGCCTGGCCAGATTTGTCGCTGCTATTTGGTTCGTATCCGGATTCGGCAAACAGTTCATCGGTACTCGGTGGAAATTGTCTACTCGGTTATGCCCTAGTTATTATAGAAATTTAAAGAAGTATTAAGACTGAAAAGGCACTTTAGGTAATGTAATTCACATAAACTTACTATCCAGAGAAGAAGCATCTGAGTGTAACACTTCCTCCAATTACAGCAACAGTCTCTGCTTCTGAAGCAAATCCTAATGTTGGAGGAAACGGATTGAGGGCACCTGTAGGATGATAACAATATCAAAAACATTAAGAGAAAAGTACTCAACATATTATGAAAGTGTGATTGTACCACAAACACCTAGCAATTATTATTATTTATTACCATAAAAATCATTTATTTGATTAGTGCTTATTTTACCTCTGGTGACTGTAAGTTTTGTATAACTTCCTCCCGCTTTGACATCTAGGTAAGGGTTGTAAGTCGTGCATTTGTAAATTTTTCCATCCAGAGCATCCTCAGGCATTGCATAAGCAAAATATAGATCACCTGAAAACCAAAAGAAAATAATACATGCCATTTAAACAACAGCACCTGATGTCAATTAGTTTGTACAGTTTGTGTTTCCATAGACGAAGGTAGGAGATTATGAAACAAACAGTATCGAGTCTCAGACCTGATTCATCATTTTAACAGAGAAATACTGAATTCAATTAATCTCTGGAATAGCAAAGAGTAAGCGTAATCGTAATTTCCAGATTTCTTCAGTGCTCACTTAACTTAAGTAATTAGAAATATGGATAAAGCGAAACTCGACTCGGCCCGAGTTTCGTAGTACTCAGCATAAACTCAAACTCGGACAAACAAAGGGTCTGAGTTTCAATCTTCACAATTTTCTGCCTTGAAATGGATTTTTTTATTTACAAAGCGACCTAACTGAAAACACAAATACTGTTATTTTTATTTAGAAAACGACAATCAGCATAACTAAAAATACAAATATGTCTCCTATTAGCACTCACTAGTTGCTATTTATTAGACTTATTAAACTAAGGCAACTAAAAAAATCATAAAAGTTGTGCAAACTGCCAAACTAAATAAATATCAAGAGAATGAGACTTTTTTAAATATCTTAAACTCGGCTCAGACTTGAATTCAGCAAAATTCAACTAGTACAACTCGGACATGGCACCAGCTGCCAGTGGTGAAGTTTTCAGCTATCTAAGTACTGTTTTCTCACTTAATGAACTTCTATTCGGAAGAACTCGAAAACGATTTAGAAAAATTAAAATATGCACACAAAGATGGCTCAGCAATGCAGTAAAACTTGATTTCCATTACCGTTTTCGGCAATTTGTACACGTCTCGTAGGTCGTAACGGAACAGGATTTTTGTCCACAGTGTCTGTAGCCATTTCCCAACCATATGTAGGTTTTGGAAAACTTCTGCGCGGATCTGCCTGAATTTGAAATGGCATGCCCTCTATGACCGTTTTCTGAAGAGTTGTAGGAGTTCCTGATACAGAATCAAGAAGCGCTCTCTGGATGTGTGCCGTAGTTGAGAGAGCTGTTCCATACTGATTCTTAACAAAGCACTGGTAAAAACCCTCGTCCGACGATGCAGCATTACTTATTGTGATTGTACCGTCCATGCCTTTTCCAATGTTTGGAAGATTTTGGTTTAACTCGAAACCATTCTTTCTCCATTCATATCTGTCCAATATGCAACATAGAAATTAATTATCTTTCAACAACATTGTATCTCATTTTTTTTAAATTTAGCATTTTCTTTCCTAACACTAAATGACAATTTTATACAAGATTTTAAAGTGTCATTTAAACAGATAACACAAATTGTATGTCTAACAGTCACAAAATTTATGTCTAATTTGTGCAGTTTCGTGCTTTTTTTAATATTATTATTATTGTTATTATTACATTTATTATAGTTTGCAACACAAACAGTTACACAGAAATATAAAACTGAGGTGTGGGCAAACAAAACTTGTACACTATTACACATACTTTATTGACATTGTCTTCTATGAGCATTGAGCAGTGAATAAACTGGTTCCTGCGACATCACTTTTGTGGGTGCTTTAGAAATTTTGAGAGTACGATTACAGACTCCATTTGGGTAGTACAATTACATAGTGACTAAAACTTTGCTCCTGTGTGCAATATTGCAAATAAGGGACTGTTCATATGTTTGGAATACAGACTGATGCCAAGAAATATGAGAAAATTTTGTAAAATGCAGTAGATATGGTGTAAAATGAAACAATAGGAAAATAAGAAGTACCAGTTACAAGTACAATGACAAAATATGATGTAAAGTCTGCTTACACTACAGTTGGCACTCCCTTCCCTTTGCAGTCCAGTACTATATTATCATCTTGTCGATAGATGAAGTTCTGTTTCGATGGACCTTGCGTAATCGATGGCGGCATTCGAACTGAAAAGACAAAGTGAGAAGGCTGAGTTAATAGCTAACATCAACATATATGTTAATTATTTTATTATAACATATTCATTTCACATGATAGGTCAGTTGATCTGAATTCGATAAACAATTGAGGATGAAGGATTTGCATAAGCAACATATACAGTCACAGACAGTAAGGTATGATGTACCTGTTTATATGTGATGTAGGCACTCTTTATGTGTAAGGGTATTTACCGGCACGTGACCATACGTCTGTAACTATTTATCTATTTAAGCATGCTAGGAAAAGTTAAGGGGTTAGTCTAGGGGCTCCTCTTGACTTTTCTGCTAAAATTAGGAGATTTTTTATATTAAATTGCATTCATCGCAAAAACGAGATCAGCAAATCAAATGTGTGAGTATGACTTGCTCTAGGTCCCTACACAGTCATGTCAGAGGAGAGCTGCTCGAAACTGTACTCATTAGAAGCTGAGCACTCACTCCCAACTGGCTACTACAGTGCAAAGAGCTGAACATTCACACAAGGTCTCGACAAAAGCAGCTCTTATGCATACATAAAATTCATTCTTTCATTGCAGAAGTTTAAATAGCACCTCTTCAAGGTAACTACTCAGAAGTGCTTCCAAGTCCCACCCGAAACCCAGCTGAAAAGGACAGTCTTGAAATTACAATAAAATGTATCCGATTAACACAAGCAGCAAATATAACAGCTAGAAAATATGCTCACATGCCACTAGTTTCCTTGTCCGAATAAAGACATCTAAGAAAAAATTTATATAATCAGCTCATGCCAATAAATCTTGATAGTGGACAGGTAGTTGAATACAGTTGTAGAAGGAAGAAACATCAAAGATAAGATGGTTAAACTTCCTCTTAAAACTCTTAATGAGCATGAAAGAATTAGCGTAGCTCTTACCATCGTCCTGCCCCACGACTTGACAGAGTATCACAGCGACAAAGGTGACACCTCTTAACAACCACATGATGATGAAATTGTTGCCTCAATTCTTTTGATTAGCAGCCTGGAGGAACACGCACAAAATCACACGTAAGAAAACAGTGGAGCAAAATAAAATCTTTAAAATGATTGCAACTCCCTCAGAAGAATTGCTCACTTTAAAATTTCATGTTATGAATGTTTGCAAACCTTCTATATAATATATTATGCTAGATGCAATCAAAATTCAAAAATTAAATGGTACCCAAAAGATGAATTTGCTGACACCAGCTTATTCACAGGGGCTCAGTCAAAGCAAGATCAACAGACATGCAAGGTCGAAATCAGTTCCAGGTCAGGCTCAAAACTGTCAGGCAAACATGCACTCAACTCAGATGGATAAGTACATTAGTATGTGATGTATAAATTATGATGTGCCGTCTCTCTTGAGTGTATGGTGTAGGCCTATGTGTTCAACCGGGCTATGTACCGAAATGAGTCAAACCATTTAAGCATGTATGGATAAAGATAGGCCAACCAAGGGGAATCTGGATTATTCTGTTCGGTTTGTGCGCACCCCAGTGTAATTACTGGCCTGACAGCATTCAAATACGGTATCCATCATGCAGTGCATTGCCATTTATTTTGCAGAGGTATCTTTTTACAAATGTGATGTTATTGTTTTATCAGAAGCTGTTGATAGTGTTCAGTGCAGTTTTCTTGAAAGATTTAAATATTTAGATTGTTAATTTAACAATACAGTCAGGGTTGGTATATTCTTATTCTCAACATGGCATAATTATACTCTGAACACAAACACGGTTCATACAATGACAATGCAACTAGGTCAAATCATTGCATCCAATCAATGACAATGCAACTAGGGCAAATCATTGCAGATGTTAGACACCTGTGCACTGAAAGAAGCCAGCGTAATCTATTCAAACCTATATCAACGCGACCCCATTGATCATGGATTTCCATATTTAGACAAACTTTTGGCTAAAACAAGCACAGGAAACAACACAGACAATAAAAAGTCACCCAGTTTTCACAAATTATAGCTTCAGCAGTTTAATGCTCTTCCATTATCGTTCATTATCGTGTGATGGTAATAGGACAGCCTAATGCATTGGAACCCTAGTTCAAGTTCACACCATCATCATCATCCAATCACTTCAAACTCATGATAGTTGCTTTATACTGAGTTCACTGTAACCCAAGTTTACCCAATGCAGAAATAATCACACCCAACAGAGAAGACCCCCAACACACACCCCCCCTTATATATTATTCAGAACATAAGTGTTTTGCCCCAAAACAAAATGCCCTCCAATCATAAATGAATAAATTTCAATGACATGCAGAATTGGAATAATTGACTTGACAACATAGTAATGTACCAATGGGTTGTCAGCATTACTATACACGTGTAAAGTATAGCTGCAAAGAAGCATACACATACATCCTGCTAATTTCATAATTTATGCATACTAGGAGGCTAAAATGAAACTAATGAATAAAAGCAGTTCATTAAGATACATTGCAAAAACAGGCATAAAATGTCAGTGACATGCTAAATACAGCGACACCGGTTTTGTTCTCAGTCCTTGATACATTTCATTAATTAGTAGTCGAAACAGGTAGGAAAACTAATCAACAGCAATGCGGGTTTTGGACTGTTCACAAACTATTTATAGATAATTTCATTAGTAAAAACTTGTATAGGCTGTAGGGTTCTAGATCATTTCACACACAGAAAGAGGCTATGGTTGATGGTGTCATTCTATGATGGATATGCAATTTGAAGGAGGTAATCATAATCTGTACAGCTTAATCTGAACTTAAGTGCAAAGCACTAGCATATTCAAGTAGTTCATTAAGGTACATACTTACTTACCAACTTATTTTCACGAGTGCTTAAGGTAAAGCAATATTGCTGCACTTTAACAAATGAGCACTCACAAGAAGATCTACTTGGCTTATTGGGCCAACCAACTATCCATATCAGTTGAAAATAAGATCGATTGGTCTATAAAACCATCCACAAATGGACGGTAATGGTGACATACAGAAGAGTCTCTTTAAAACACATATATAGGACAGGTTTTTTTAAAAACAGTCTGCATGCTCACAATAATCGCCCGCGGTGGAAGAATCTCATAGATTAGGCAAATACAGCCAATCCTCCAGGCTTCTATGCATGAGTCTGCCAAATTTGTCTGCTTCAGATTTAAATATATTACTAGGATGAGTGCTGATGAATCCACTCTGTAACAATAAATTAGATGGAGCATTCATCAGGCGGCTGACTCACCATTCAGCTACATGGTAGCTCAGGCTAATAATGCTTACTAATGCGCTGACTATGCAGTCTCCGCAACTAATTAAGACACGATGAAGGAGTGGGTGGCCTACGAAGAAACAATTGGTCAATGTTTGTGGTAAGAGATGGAATCCGGATTTACAGTCAATGTTAATCACACCTTTATCTAAACAATTCGCTTAATTACATCCTGTTATATTCAAATATCTGTCAACCGCAACTCGGATACCGCCAGCACCACTCTAGTAGAGCCAGTTCCAAGCCCCTAGAAGAATTAGGAGGGACGGTCATGATCTTTGTAATGATAGTGTCATTAGACATCAACTAATCAGAGAACTATGAATGGGAATCATTGTTACTTACTGTTAGCATACTAATGACATTTCTCTTTTTCCTACATCTAACATCACATAACGGTTTTTATATTAAATTTTATCTACAAGCTGGCACTACATAAATTTATAATTACCATTAGAAGGTTTGCATAAATCAGCACAATGGTTAGTAAGATGACTTGCTCATTCAAAGTCCAGGTTCAAATCATAAAGATGTGCATATTCAGTTTTCAAACATCTTATTAAAGTTTTTAAGAAATTATATCCACATGACTCTAATGCCTTTTGTGCTTTGCTCATTAATAACGAGTTCACACGTAATAAATGTTTCCCTAACAATATTAAATATTAACACTGTGCTAACTAATACAGTACAAGACTGAAAAACCAACATCTAAGTTTACTTCACTCTGCTGAGTATTCAACCTTGAAAATCTCAATTCCAATGTTCAGGGTACAGCTGCACACGGCGTAGCAACAATTAGAGAGGCATGGGTTGATTTCTGCACATTGGGCCAAGACAAGGAAAGAGTAAAACCAACAAGAACCTAATCAAGACCTCCTTGGACTAACACCTACTCATCGAAACCACGTGACTAATGCAGCATCGCTCGGCAACACATCACACACACCTCACTCTGCATCAGAATTCAGCCCCCAGCCATACAGGAAACTGGACATCACTTGTTGAAGACAGCTCAACAGCCCCCACTCTCACTAACTACCATCCGGGTCAGAGACTGCCCAGCCGATAATTTTTATGCAAATTCTCACAGCCAATCGTGCGTGAAATGCCTCAAAGCAGGCTCAACCGACACAAAACCCTTCTGTTTCGTTTCCGTTTTCAGCTGGCCTCTAAGCACTAGTGGACATAAATATACCCCAATGACCATTTTTCTTTCGCACCGCTCCACACCAAACCGACGTCTGACAAATAGTCACTGCATAGGAAACCAATACAGCCTCTCACACGGTCGCGCGATTACTGCAGTTTGGACCTCTTCCTGAATTCCTGCCCCGACTTTGTTTGACCCTTTGGATATTGACCAGGAGCGCAAAAATTTACCATACCTGTCTATGGATTTTCCTTTGACTGAGCGCCTGTGATTTCACTTCTGCCGGAGCCTATTATTCCGACGTTATCTCAAATCATGTTCAAAATAGTCTTTCCATTTGTTTTTGCGTGTTGTTGGTGCTAGACCACAATTCGGGGAGGGAGCTTTATGCACAGGAGACAGCGTGGTGTTACTGTGGAAATCGTCTGTCATCTGTCTATGGATTTTCCTTTGACTGAGCGCCTGTGATTTCACATCTGCAGGAGCCTACTATTCCGACGTTATCTCAAATCAAGTTCAAAAGAGTCTTTTTAATTTGTTCTTGCGGGTTTCTGGTGCTAGGTCACAGTCCGGGGAGGGAGCTTTATGCAGAGGAGACATCGTGGTGTTACTGTGGAAATAATCTGTCACGATTGTCGTGAGAGTGTGCAGTAGGAGCGGGAGTTGGATAGGAAAACTTAAAGAATTCGGCACAGAACTATTGTTCCTCATAGAACGACAGTCCATGCCAATAACATAAACAGCGACAAGATACCCCAGCAAAAAGCAACGCAAAGGTCATTCATCTTGTGCAGTCAGTTCATAGTACTCTAGCGACCGTCATTGTGAACCTTCTCCAATGTGCTCTATCCCTCACCGCCCCCTCAACTCCTCCAGACTCAACGCTGTCCACTCTTGTATTTCATCCATCCACCTCATTCTTGGACGCCCTCTTCTCCTCACGCCCTTGCCGCAACCCATCTCCTTCTCCATTCCATAGGCTCGTCATTATGCTCTTCGACTTTCAGAAAGCAAAGTATTTACACAGACCAGTAAAAGTGACTGATGCATAAAGTGACAGTTGTCAACACACTTGTGGTGTGTAGATTCCACGACTAAATGTCGCCCCCACAAAGGTAGATCTGAAAGTTTTTCTAGTAGTCCCTCCTAATAGAGAATCAGCGAACCCTGCAGGGTGGGCAAAATTCAATGGCAAATATTACCTTAAAGGTGAACAGCGATGAACGTAATAGTGATCTGACATTTTAAATTGTAATATCAAATTTATAAAGCACTACTCTTGCGACAGGTGGAGAACCAGTTTATTCGTTAGTGCTGCGTCAAGGCAGAGGAGTTTTCCAGAGATGCGAAGTGAAGCTACGAGTCTGTCTGCTACAATGACAAGAGAAAGGCGACAGAATCACAGGTTTTGTTGAGGAAGACATAGCCTGGAAGGTTGAGAATTGGATGGATTACCGTAGGAATTTTTGAAGAGGCAGGATTTAAATTTCGAGTTAACCGTCTGGAGTTGACACAGAGAGGAGCCCGAGGTAGATAATGGGATAATTCCGGAGAATTTACAGCCACCTCAATAAGTAGCTAATGAGTGCAATAAAAGCGCAATTTCCATGCCCACAGGTCAAACACTACTAGCATCGAAACGACTTGGCCACGTCACCGTCATTCCTTAACGTCAACCTAACTAAATGATCTTCTCACATGAACACAACCAAGCAAATGTTGACACTAACTATTCGGCTGAAATTAGGCAAACAATTGGCAAGCACCATTCGTAATTAATTATTGCACTCTGTCAATGCCAAGCCTCTACAGAATAGATCGCTCTCTCTCTCTTGTCAAAGAATACCAGCATTCTGTAGATTCGCATTCCACTTGATTAAGTGCAGCGTGGACAAAACAAATCCAATGCTGAGAGAATATCTGTCCATACCAAAGCAGCCAATGCTTTTTTGTACTAGTTTCAAGACCTTATCTAAGGCATTGAAGCGCAGGATTAATCTCATAAACGAAGACCTCTGAGTACATTAAGATAAGACTACCCGGATTCACCTTGGTGAACTCTAGGACTTCCATTTACATTTATGTCATCTGCTAAATGTCAGAGTACAATTTCTCAGCTTCTGACTTGTCATGAGCAAATGCTATGGCCTGCATAACACACAGTCGTGGGCCCCTTCGTCTAGTCACTTTATTCAACCGGATCCAATTAAGGTGGGTGCATAATCTTACCAGGGTCCGATTTTTCAAAAAAGAAGCAGAGGGTCGAAATCTATGCAACTCAAAATTTTCTAAGTGGCAATGAATTTTTATTTGCGAATTTTGCCCAGCATTGTAAACCACTTGCAAAAGGTATTAATTATCGGAGTCGTCATAATGACTATGCAGCTTAACTCACAAACACACAACCACGCACACTCGCACGCACGCACGCACACACACACACACACACGTCCGCATGCAGAAAACAATATGACAATAGGTTATTAAGCCTACTTCCAACTTTCGTCAGTTTTAAAATGAAGTTAATAAACTTCCATCGCTAATGTGTCATTCAATCCTGCTAAAGATTCTTGAACGCATTATTGCTAATCAGTTGATTGTATATTTGGATGCTAATGATGTGCTCTCATCAATCTTGGGTTGCTGCCCTTCATAGTAGTCTTCCAAGACCCTGTACTTGGACCACCAAGCCTACTTTAATACTTTATATAGATAAAACTATTCTATTATATACGTGGCAGGTATTGGTTCATTGTTTACCTCATGTGGTGTCCATTACCAGCTCCTTCACCAGTTCATCAACATAGAGCTGGCGAAGGACATCACATGAGGTCAACAATTAATGTCAGAGATCTTAATCTTGGCACATGTAAGAGATTCGCACAAGTAAGAGATCTTAATCTTGGCTAGTACAGTCATTGCACCTTAAATGGCGGGGTCCATTCATTCTGTACTGCAGATATGCGTTGCTATGAAAGCCCTCTCAGATTGACCGGCTTCTAACTGCCTTCTCCTCAACGCTACTAAAATTCACTTCATCTGACTATGTGGTCGAGGATGACTGTAGCTCCAAACTGAGTCACCAAGTTCAATTGAAGTCCCGGTCCATAATAAATATGTCCTAGATCAATGAAGATAAAGTGTGCAGCAAATGCAGTCCTAAACTACACGTTAGGTAATGAACTTGAGGGGGTCGAGCCGACCACCGGGAGCCCAGAAGCTGGAGGGTCGAAAACAGAAGCATGGGGGTCCAACCCCAAACCTCCCGACAAATCGGACACAGCATCTTACCCTGATCTCTACCGTACCTATCACCAGGTGGGGCAGCTGTCCTGCCTACTTGACCATAACACACATATACACACACGCAACCGCGCAACATATGTTAATCTACAGTTGATGTATATGACATGAAAAAAATGATGCGACAATAGCTCCTGCCCCTAAGTTATGCAATAAAATGTGATTTATCAGAAACGGTAGATGAATAAAGTCATGTACCAAGTACTGACGCAGAATTGCCAAATAATATATTTGATAATATATATACAATCATTTCACATAACACATTTATTACACTTATTTCAGTAACAAGTTCGTCCCCAGGCTGATTAGACCTAACAACAAAACATTCAAACTTCTAAGTTTCCACCTCGCCTCTGAATGAGAAATGAAACTCGAACGATATTATGTGAGTTTTCGTAACATTTTATAGCCATAAGCAGACCCAGTTAGTCCTATTTCAGGACTAGCCAAACACGCCACAAGGGTTGTGCTCCAAGAGCCAGTTGCGCAAAAGTACATATAGCACTCCGTTACTCCGTATCATCAATAATAAAACAGACATCGTTGATTACCTCACGCAGCTTCACATCTGCGCAGAAGCGTGGAACATCTGCCAGACAGTAGCAGAACCTGAAATCGGTTTTGCATACGTTTTGCGTCTTGTACTTTGCCACGTACTTTGCCTCCTGGCTTACTAATTCTGCGCCAATAGCATGTGCGGTTATTGCCCAACAGAATATTTAGGAAGCCAGCGTTCAAATTAAAAGACGAATATGCATAAATATGCCAACAGGTTCGCTTTAGGACGGGGCATAGCATAAGTAATATTTGTTGTTACGGTGCTGCCATCTTTCCTGGAACAAACCTTCAACTGAAACTTACTGGTAGGGAGATAGCAGACACATTTTCAACACACAACGAATTGAACATTTTTATACCTGTTAGACAGCTCAACTCTTTTTTGCAAGTGTCTTAAAAGTGTGAAATAAATAGCCAGATATTTGCAAACATATACAAGTACATATACAAGTGTTGTTCTTCCTATCCAAATTGCCTTAAATATGCAAAAAGATTCTATGCCACGTACGCTTGTTCTCAAAATCAACTCGACAAAACTAAATGAAAGTACAATAACTCGATTTTTCAATGGCACCCAGTAGAATCAAAATACAAGGGCAGCGTTGGTTTTCTCTCAAGAGCTTTTAAAAGTGATCCACAGGCTGGAGAGTAATTCCCACCTAAGAATACTAAGCCAGGTGAAGGGTGACCTATCACGTCACCGGTCAATGTTAATAATATTTACTCCTCCACATAGACCTAGAGCAAGGACACAAACTAGACTCTATATAATTAAAATTCAAACAAAAATGGCATCCTGTATCTACAACCAACAGGCTTCCTGCCATTCATAATCATCCGGGTCATAAGAAATAAATCTAAACTGTATAGTACACTAAAGCTCATATTTATTTCAACGTAAACTCTGTCTCGTATCTTATACATAGCGTTTAAAGACTGACATCACGTTTCTCGACGTTTCTAATATCTGTCACTGCTCTTTCTTTACTGAAACTAATTCTGATATACATTGCAATTACTAGTCTCCCTTACTGTAATTGCAATTAGACATTTATAAAATATAACCTCGAAAACAAACTTGATATCTACCAAAATAAGTGACTCATCCAGCTAATGTGAATAGCTGAGTATGTGAAGTGAGCAATGTCTGTATTTATCAAGACAATTGGTAAACTGCCTTCTAACTACACACCAACAAATGCATGTCAACAATGATCCTCAAGCAGACAATCTTCAGGAAGATTTAAAATACTGTCTTGCCCACACATTAATTGCAGAGCCCACACTCTGGCTATTTGTGGCTAAATGCAGAATCATCCCGTGACATCTCTGGGTAGCTCATAAAATTTGATTGCTCTGGTATACGGCCCCATATTTCAAGTGCTGATGAAATTTTCGAGGTAACACAGCGAGATATAGTTCCGTTTCTTAACCAGCTTTTCTGAAATATACGGCACCAGCTGAAGAAGAGATGAACCCAGAGATGGGTCACATCGGACTCCATCATTAATTTGGGTTGACAAGCGGCAACAGGGCGACCGACAATTACAGCAGGCCCAGACAGGCCTCTGGTTCCCATCCCAAGCGATTGGTACACTTTATGGACGTCACATAAATTATAACCATAATGCATGATATCGAAAACAGACTCCGGGCGGACATTCGGCACACCGGCTGTTCAAAAGAAACCAGACATATAGGTCTATGCATAATCGGAGCTTTCGTATATCCTCTTCTCAGTGCCGCCCAAAATTAAGTCCATTATGTCCCACTGGTTCTTCCAGCGATTCCTCGGAGGACTGTTTTGAAAGGACTGCGATGAATGTCCACTTCTGAACATTATCAAATCAAATCATCTCCACTGCTCATATCTGTTAGCTGTTAGTGACAATACGCTACCACCATGGTCCATGGTCGCTCATGACCTCAAAGCCACTCCTCTCACCTTTACCATGCACGATAATTCATGTAGGGCCAGCCATTCTGAATCAACAAAACTTGTCACCTCAAGTCCTTTCCCTGCGAATAAGCTGGTCTTCCTGACGTAGTTTTTGCGTCGTGCCGATAAATTTTTGAGGTCACCGGGCATGCATCACATTCTTCCAATTATCTGCTAGCATTACCACTAGATAGATGACAACTAATTCAAAATCTTCCAATTCTGCCACCCAATGCCACGTAGAACTACCGACGCTATTACCAAAAGTAAAACGGCCATTACTAAATCTCGACACTGCTAGAATATGTCACGGTTACCAACATAAAATTATCTCGTATGTAGAGTGGTTATAATAATACGAGTCGGAGTGAAAGGTTTTCTCTGCCATGCTTGTCGTGGCAATATTCCTCAGGTGGTTCTTTCTCCAGTTCCGTGAGCTTTCAAATTTGCTTAAGTACAAAACCCAACATAGAATTCATCTGGTCATATTTCTGATGATCTTAGTGATCTCTGTGCAAATAAGATTTAAGACTCGTGGATCGAAATCGCCTTGTTCGTTTCAAGACAAAAATCCATAATCCGATAACAAATATTGAGTCAAGTAGACGAGTAAACATCTGTGCAAGACTTTGCAGATATATCCCTAGATATAAACGACAGACAATGTTCTGTTCCACTACAGAACCACTGCCCTTTATTTAAGTCCTAGCCTGAAGCCATTTATTACTCAAAGCCTGGCAAAACCATTCAAGCCTTTCATCTTCTTCATAAATCTAGTTGAAGTCTTATTTTACAGCTGTTCAGTCTGGCTTCCATTCTGCAGGTTAATGGAGAGATTATAAACCACAAGCAAAAGTTTTGTGAACTTTTGAACTCCCTAAATACTGGAAATGCTGTATAGTAGAGATGAAGCAAACTGCATTTCAATTCCAACTATATACTTAACGTTTACGACTATCTTCATTCCTACTAATGATTTATATTCCAACTGGCTAAAATGTATTCCAACTAAAAAATACTCATTGCAACTGAAGATAAACTTAGTTAAACTATTATTACGATTGACAAAATTTTATACAGTGTAAGGATATAGGCTATCCACTACAAATGAAGATATACTTATTCCAAGTATGGATAAATATTGCAACTGGAAAAAATATTTATACCAATAAAGGACGTGCCCATTACAAATGAAGATGTACGTAGTCCAACTAGGGATAGATACTCCAACTAGACAGTTCATAGTTAGCACATGTCTAGTAATATGATGCAGTCACTGTGGCCTATGATTAGACAGTGATGGGACCCCTTGGGGAAATAAGAGGTGACAATAGATGCTCATCAAACCAGCAGACAGAATGCTTTGGCCACATTAATTTCTGCTTATAGTATCACTCTGGCCACATCAATTTCTGTTTATAGCAGATAGACCAACCATGTTTTATAGAAGTTCCCTTCTTAGGCTCTAATGAGGTTTCTCCTCATTCAACAACACTCTGGCTTCCATTCCTTTCAAGGAGGAAATCCGAATTGGTAAATAACAATTCAGCATCTCCAATAATTATTGGGGAAACCAATTAATATAAAGCAGGCCCAGAGGAATATCTGCTGTTCATTCATGCAGTCCTAATAACAGTCCATCACAATAGAAATTCAAATTCAGGAAGCTTAGAAGGGGAGAGAGGAGGGTCAGTTAGGACAACCCATAAAACATCAGCAACAATGCTGGCCAGTCCACACCTATCCCTGCAACCGGTCCCTGGAGAGATTTATGTTTGATCTGGAATTGCTAATGTCCTCCCATCAATAGTAACGCGGTGACCACGCGAAATGAGATGGAGAGATTATGGAAGCCATAGTATACATGTATGGTTCCACAGGCAAAGCCAAAGAGAGACTACATTAATTCAACGGCCCAGTTCCTGTAGGCCGCTGATTGTGCCGAGGTCATAGTCCACCTTACCAGCGATGAGGGACTCACTTTGCATGATCACAAAGAGGTTGGACGTCTTTAGATGCTGATCACCGCGCCTCTGAGTAGATATCTTGAAGGGGCGCTATATCAAGTATTCTTTATTGATTGATTTTGATTGACCTAGCCTGGTTTCTTCAACTGACCGATAATATGTACGAGTATCAAATTGTCGGCTGCTCGATGAAATATCGTCCCATGCATGTTGTACGTCAGGTTGCCGGATCGCAAACAGACTGCAGCTAATTTCAGATATATATTTGAATCTTGGGATAGATCGGTCGGTACCCGAAGATCTTAAATGGTGTGGCGTCCATTCGAGCTTTCAGCGGTAGTGAAGTATCTCACCGATCAATTCGAAAAATGAACTTGGTCGAAGCCATTTTCTCCTGTAGGTTTCTCTAGTAATTGGACCTCTTCTTTAAGCTGTCCACATCCGCCATATCGTCATCCAATCCATCATCCTCTGTCTTGGTCTTCCTCTTGTCCACCTGCCTTTAATTTTTTCTTATATTACCATTCTTAGTAGTGAGTATCCTCTCAACGTGTGCCCAGTCCGTTACCTTTGTCTATTTCTTATTGTGTGTATCAGGGCTCTTTCTTCTCTAGTCTTTTCCATCACTTGTCTCAAGTCCTGTCCAGCTGATTTCCTCCATTCTTCTCCATGTCCACAGTTCAGAAGCCTTCAGTCTTCTCATGTCCGCTTTTCTAATGGTCCACGTCTCTGCTCCGTACAGCACGTCACTCCATACAAGTGTCTTCATCACATTTTTCCTCTCTTAAATAGGGTCACGGTGACAACGGCCCCGTACATTAGCT
The DNA here is from genome assembly GCA_959347315.1 of Bimastos eiseni. Classification (NCBI taxonomy): domain Eukaryota; kingdom Metazoa; phylum Annelida; class Clitellata; order Crassiclitellata; family Lumbricidae; genus Bimastos; species Bimastos eiseni. Next base: position 23,507,412 of record OY365813.1, on the reverse strand, counting down.
GTTTTTTAGGACAGTAGTGATAAGTTATATATTTCAAACTGTCATGGTCATGATAATGGTAGACTCCGTGAAACGTTGTAAATACTGACAGTAGGCGTCACTGTCATAAAAGACAGAAAGAGGTCCTGGGTACACCTGGCAATTTCTGCCACGCCACCCACAATTACAGGGGGCGTAGTCTCTTGACCTGCCTTTGCAAACACTTACAATAACGACGTCATCGAGATTAGATCCCAGAGTGTCAAATATTGACCCTTAGATCGATAAGATGTTATTATAGTGATGACTTTTATTGCAATTATTTCTAGGTACGAACGAATGATGTAGGATCATAACAGAGAAGAGACGCTGTTTATGAGTTCTAACTTTAGCTGGGTATGGCCATTTTCAACATCCTGGAGCGTTGAAATTACCATCGGAACAAAGGTGCTTGCAATTAAGTGATAAACCGTTAAATGCACCAATTACGGCAATCATTATGCGACAATTTCTAATAGGGTAAATAGCTGGCTGCGGATGACAACCTAATTGCAACCAACCTAGTTGTAGTCATCACCGTCATCATTGTAACCATCCTTGTACCTGGGTCATCACTGACGTGCCTGCTCACGTCGTCGTCATCATCATCATCATCGTCATCATCATCATAGGCTCCTGACACCGGACATTTGGCACCGATGGGTACGCATAAATGATCTCCACTGTCTTCTGTTATTTGCCAAGTACATTGCTACCATTGGTGTTAGTTTCAGCGATGTTATGTCCTCATTAATCTATCCAGTGTTGTCTTGTTCTACCTGTGCTTCTCTCTCTTTGAATCTTCCATCTTCCATGTAGTATGAGACTTGATCAACTGGCCCAGGGTCCATACTGGCGGAACATAAATGATCGTTCTGGAATCACCCTCTGATATCTGTATTCTGTAGTACGTATTCACACTAGGTATCAATGCAAATAAATGTGGTGGGCTAAATTACTAATAATCAAAATATGGGTCAATCTCTCCTTGAGAAGAAATCCCTGGAGAAACTCCATTTCTATCCTCCTATTTCACAAAGTTTTGCAACCAAGGGCAGTCAGCTCATCAGGCTTGCAACCTCCCGGATGCATCCTCCAACTGAAACGCCATCTGGGCCATTGGCAGGTAATGAAGAGTCGTTATTGACCTCTGACCCTTCAAATGGGAGTGTCAGTCTCCACTTGGCTAATGTCACTAGGGGTGGGGCACGAATAAGTTTTTCAGGTAAGGGTATAATTTTCTCCTTGGAAACTCATTTGCCTGGCCTGTCACATGCAATAGGTTTCAACGCCTAGGGCTAGGTCCCTTGAACTTCAGGTGTTAGGTTGGAAGGCGTGTCACAGGGATGCATCAGCCAAATCAACTAATTACACAGGTTGGCAAATGAACAATGCAGCTAATTTGGATCAGGTGAGCTGTAAACCGAAAATTGCTGGCTTTCCACTAGGCAGGAGGAAGACCTATGACACATGGAGAAATCGCAAATACATTGGAAACTCCAGCACCCGGAGAAAAGTGTCCAATTGGAAAAAAGAGCAAAAAGTAGATGATGAGGGATTATCGAGTTATGGATAACACACTGGTGCACAGAGCTGAGAGGAACAGAGTTCGATTCCTGTACCCCACATAAGGTTGACTAGCCCTTCTTTCACTAGACGGTGGTTAAATTAGACGTATAACATGATGAGCGGCTTGCATGGCTGTCGACAGTTGCATTCGACTCATGTATTTATATGTTCATACGTGATCATATGTTCATCCAAAGATTGTAATCAAACTGCAGTTTGTGCGTTTCAAATTTAAAAAAATATTATTATCGTTAATATTATTAATATTACTATTATTAGACATCATCTCCAGATGGTTGAATTTTCAGCATATGCTCTGTTGAAATAATCCCTTACCCCAAGCTTACAAACCTATCAAATCACAAAGGCATCTGCAGACTGATATCCAGCAAGATATTCTTTTCACACATTACAGCACTTAGTGAAGGTGTTAGGCCTGTGTGTAAAGTTCAGTTTTACATGGTTGGAAAAATGGCGAAGTAGTATACTGCATTATCTGATATTTCACTTACATACGTTTATATTCACACCAGCGCATAAATATAGTTGAGATTTCTGTTCCACCTGCCAACTGGGCTATAATAAGTACACTGTCTGTGGGAAGACGAGAGGGTGAGGGACAGGACTTCCCACCTGCTACCTGGTGCTCAAAGGCCTAGAAAATGAAGTTACAGCAAACACTTCATAACCATGGCTGTCTCAGGCCTTCTTCCTCTTCTTCTTTATTTCCATACAGACCACTCCAACAGCTGCCTTCCTGACCCTTGAACCATCTTGACCTGAAACCTTACCTGTGCACTAATGACTTTGCTCTCTTGGGGCACTGTTGAAATCTCGAGGATGCAATTAAGATTAGGATATGTTCAGGTAATATGGAGGCGGAGCTGTCAATTTTCCCACAGTGTTCTCTATTGATAATAGCAAGATCTATAGGTTGATGAATGTATCACCTCTGATAAACCATTCACACTGTTGTTCAGAAAAAGTGTCACATTGAATACTACACTGATGCACTCGCAGTTTTATGCTTTACAATATAACAATAGAAGTTGTGTAGTAATAATTTTTTGCATCTTGTATATTGGTAAAAGATATGACATCTTTTCTAATTAGCAGAAACAGATTGCCATACAGTTAAATTCGACTCCTGTTAAACTTGTTACCATCAGCTACTCCAATAATCATACGACCTTAATGCATATCTATCAGTTTGACTCGATAAAATTTTATGAATATTATCATAATCATCATTATTACGAACGATCAGTCGATGAGATTGAAAAGAATTGTGACTATTCAATCAGTTTGACTTGACCTGACCAGATACCATCCTAGCACCCTAATGGGTAGGGCACTCTGGTAATTCTGCAGTTGATATGCCATAGCAATGGTATGTAAACTTGCCTCCCTTACAAAGACCACCTCTGTAACTGTATTGAACTGATAAATTTAGAAGATTCACATTACATAAGACTGACAGGAACTGTGTATCATGCCAGAAACTTTATACATCACTTCATATGAATTGCAGAAGCGCTTTCCAGATGTCTCTATGGCAAATGGCAAAGAAGAGCCACGTAGCCTAAGGAACGCACTACGTAGTCATGTAGTTATCACTGTGTAAACTACACCATGCTCTTCCATTACAAGTAATAACTGAAGCCAGAGGGAAAATATAAACAGAGTGATACATTCGCTAATGCATGTAGTCCATGAGTCACAAGTCTTCATCACTGTTCTATAGGTATTCTGTGATAACCAGCTCTGCCAACACATGCATCCTGGAATGGAGCAGTGATGGCAGATCCGATCTTAATTCTGTTTGCGAAAGACAAGCCGGTCAGGATGTCGTGTAATCAGCGGTTGGTAGGGTCTTCATGTTACAGGTTCCTCCGCTTGCACGAAACGCTCAGAACATGTAGCTTCTTTCGGCCTCTATTCGCATGTATGCGTGATAAGTAAGGGTGTAGCCAGGAGTTCACTGTCCAGAGGTAAAACATTTATTCTCCTAAAGTACTTGGTTACACCCCAGGTGGCATGGTGTCGACCGGTTAAAGTATTCGGTAAGTACTTTTCCAAAGCAGTGGATAAAACTGCAACAATGCTCATCAGTGCATGCCTATCGTGAAACCAGTCATGGAGAGGTTTATGTTTGATCTGAAATTGCTAATGTTCTCCCATCAATTGCACAGCCGTGGCCACATGAGATGAGATGGAGAGATTATGGAAAACATATTGGAGCATAGTTCCACAGCCAAAGCCAGTGTCCACATCAATTCAAAGGCCTTGCTGCCGTGTGTTGTGTGCGTGTTATGTTGGGAACTTGAGTAGGGATGGCGCAGGGACGTTGAGCAAGTTCTTCACTCACAATTGATCACCACAACCGATGAGTGAGCACTGCTGAACTATTAAAGGAGGGCAGTGTCAAATACAGTAATTTGTATTACACACAGTAGTGTCAAAGACTACAATTGTATTGTATTGTGACCCTAACTATGTACCATCTACATGGTCTCATATCCCCTACCGAAATTTCGGAAAATCCGTCGGATGACTCAGGTAAGTTCCTAGGGTACCTGACTACACAACCACAAGATAAACTCAATTAAAAACGATATTTGCAGCTCTGTAATTTTTATTCATTCCATATCTTCTTCGACTATCGAACTGTATGCAGTTACAAGGTCATAACTAGCACTCACTTAATATCAAAAGCGATTATAAAAACTACGGCAATTTTTTTCACATCATAAGTCCAGCCATCCTGTCAACCACATATCTCCTGTCAATTCGTTTCGCTACACGCAATGGGTTAAGGGTAATTGCATCAGTAGCTCCCACGGGAGGCATACGCCAGCCTATTACGCGTTCCCGTAATTATTGCCTACCTTGCCGCGTGCATTGGGCTTGTCTTGCTGTCGACAATCATGGAGGATCACTGGTGAAACCTAGCCACACATGAAGCAAGACAGCTGGACGTCCTTCCATTAAGCCGATAGCCTACTCCGTCTCTCTCCCTCCCTCCTCATGTTCTGGCAGCCTGTTGAACACAACGACCAACGCGAAGCTAATTTGCTTCTAATGCAAAGTCCCGGCTAATTCCACTACACGTCAGATCCGGTGAACCAATTTCTGATTTTATCTACAACGTTCTCTAGTCTCTGAAAATCCAAATGGAACGCAATAGGATACAATTTCATTTGGCAATGCAACGTGCTCGCAACCTTTCTGCACAATTATCAATTAAGTAGAAATTTCACCTTTGGGTTGAGATGCTTTAAGACCCCTACATAAATTCTGATTGATCATTATCAATTCCGTGTATTGAAATACGCTGACAAGTATGCAAATTTACATTGTTACAGGCGAGTTTTACTTCAACTGGTCTGTTTCGAATTCACCATTTGTATCTGGTTGTCTCAAGAGCTTAAAAGGGTCTCCTGTGAATAAAAAGGATTTAAGAGCACTACACACCACAAACTTGAACGTCTGACTGGCAGATAACTGATACCCTATTTTTGCCGAAATTGAAGCTGAATTATGACTTGGTTCCGAGACACAGTTGGAGGAGTCACTTTTCTGTTCAATCTTATTTCTAGAGAAATGCACTCTTGACAAGCTTTAAAAGTTCATGGCCATAATTCTTCACAGACACAAATGTTTCTTACAGAGGGTGTGGCAAGTGTGCTAAAACTGCTAAAGGAGAGGTTGGGGTTGCAGATTCACACCAGGGCAGAAATCTGTTCCAAGAAATCAGCTCCACCTGCAGTAATGCAACCACTTGCCAAACCAGCTATAACTATCTGTAGAGAGATGAGACGGTGAGGGACAGGTTACTAAAACTGAAATTGTCAACACTTCACACTATAAGACTAGTTAAGAGACAGTCGTTCTTCTCTCTTGCGGTTTGCATTCATAAAACGGTGTGACCATACAAACAGTCTTCTGTTTAGTAAACAGTGTTTACATATGCAAAAATTATGAAACACCACAAAATTAATAGCTTTCAATCTCTGTACAGTTTACCCACTTTTGGTCACATTTAATTGGTAGTGCTTGTATTATTTTGTTGGTCAGAACTGTGTGCTTTTGAAACTTCTAGATCTCCATTGTAAGCCACACATTTAATGGCAATTGCCTGCATTTGTCGGTCATAGCTGGGCAATGCTGTGGCTGATTGTAAAGCCTGTAGAAATGTCAACATCTTTGGCGACCAACTTAGCGTTTGAGGCACCACTTGAAGCCTTATTGTTATGAATTCGCTCTGCGTGAGAAACTTTTATAAATACTTGAACACGAATCTGATAATTCTATGTATACTTCAAATAAAGGCGAGCAGTAAGAGACAGCCGACATATTATATATATATCGCTACTGCACCTGGATCAATCTGTAAAATGCGGTCATGCGTAACGGTCCAAAGAAATAGCAAGGTCTCACACAGCGCGTCAGACTACCGCTGGGTAATCGAGCTTCTACCTGAGTAACTTATGCAGAATCTAAGCTCTCTTGTTAAACATTCCCTGGTGGCATATACAGCCTGCTGATAAGACCGCTTCTCAGATCCACAGGGTTTCATCTTACAAAATCAACAGCAAATGTTGCTAGAAGTTTACTGTTACACCCATCGCACAATTCATACAATATTTACTCAGAGATCTATCTAGGTCAACTTATAACTATATTGTGGAACAGAATTGTATTGCTTCTGAATGTCTGCTAGGAACTGTAATATACAAATATACACTTGAAAATCTATAAAGTCAAGATTCAACCTGCACGAGCATGGTGCCTTGCATGGCTGCCGATGGTTAAATTCGACTCCTGTAATAGCTTGTCATCATTCGTTCATACTGTGCTTGTAATCATAATGCAGTTTGTCACTTTGACATTAAACAGATATTATTATTACTGCTATTGTTATTATTATTATTGTTATTATTATTATTGTTATTATTATAATTATTGTTATTATTATATAATTATTGTTATTATTACTAGTAGTTGTATCGTTATTACAGTTATTATTATTATTATAATTGTTATTAGTATTATTATTATTATTATTATTTTTTATACACTTCTCTGTAACCAGGCACTTGCATGCGTAAAACATTCAAACAGTTACATGTAATCACAATTACTCTTACATGCCTGTATTTAATCTAACTGTAACATAAAGTCACAATTACATGTGTCTTGATATTGCTTTTGCATAATTACAGTAACTGCTACATGTGCACAATAAGGGTTTCAGCAATTGTAATCACTAATTGTAATGTTACAGTTACATTAAATACATGAGTGTAAGTGTAATCATGATTACGTTAAATAGCTAGAGCATGTATTGTACATGTAAAAGCAATGATGATTTCATGTATAAACTGTGTTAACTACTACACATAATTACATTAATTGCAGCATGCTAACATGTAATCAGTATTGCTTTTATAGTCTAAGTTTGCCACAATAAAACTGAAATCCATGTATATATGTATATATGTGTATATATATACATATATATATATATATATATATATATATATATATATATATATATATACAAGAACTTTGTCAGAACCTTCTGGATGAAGTGATGACTAGTTTCCACTTGGTCACTCACCACAGTTGTTTACAAGTACCTAAACCACACGCCATTAGGGTTAGTTAGATGAGGCACATGTCCCATTGCAACCCCACGACACACTCGACAGGTACCCTCTCCTCTCTCCATCAAGAGCCTACTGCTCACTCATCCCAAAGTTATTATGACAAGGGGTAATTGAAGCTTATTAGGCAAATTCATCTCTCTAAATCGGTGTGCTGGGTAAAAATAAACACTCCCATGATCGCTTCTCCGAAACTCTGAACATCGGTGCGTCTAGGGTTAGGAATTAGGGAGCTAGGCTTCTTCTACGCACTGCAAATGCCCGAAGTATACGGAGAACTATAATACTTCATCTACCCTGGCCACAACGGCCAGCTGAGCCACCTGTGCTCAACTTGGAATAAACTCTCCTAGACAATATCTGAGCCATAATAATGGATTTAACAAAATTACAAAGCTTCCCAACTCTGTATTAATTTTATAGTAAAATCTGAAAACACTCCATTTCCACAATCCTATCTTGACCCCTCCTCTTTCCAATACATCTGTCGCCTCTCAATTCTAAACACCGTCCATCGTAGACATCAGACTGACTGACCCTAGAATCTTGACCGAAAATCGATTTCATCCACCCTGTCAATTGATTTTGTATCGACTGATCGCCTGTGAATAGGCTTGTTCACTCAGCTCCTCTTTTTGGGTACTGTGGAAATCTGGATATCGCGATTACGAGCAGTGCCTCGACTCGGTTGAGTTCCATGCGAGCTAGGAGAACGCACGGGTATGCTCGGAACCAGGATTTTTGCACTCATTTTGGGGGAGGGCAGCCGTTTATCATCGGCCCCAGGATGGACGGGTCTGCCATTCTGCCAACCACCAAAGGAACGGGAACCACCAAAGGAACGGGTTCTGTTTCTCATAGGATGCACGCGATTCAAATCATCGCCACCGGTTCTCATGGAAATAACTGCGGCACACTCACACTTGACTTAGTCAGCGATGTTGATGGATGCAGGCGAAGGGTCAGCCAAAGGGTTCTTCATCACGGCTATGCCAACGCATGCCGATACAGAATACCAACCATTAGGCATTATTGAGCCTCCCTCCCGATTGGAAGTTTCCGAAAAGTCTGTAAGTGATGGATGCTGGACAGGTGGCATTGGTTTCTGCTTCCAGTAGTCATTACTTTGGTGTCTATTGGTCAAAGTAATGTGGCCTACTGTACTGTCCAGCAACACAGTTTATGACTGATATCTGATCAGGCACGTGCATATGTATCCATTTATCTATGTATCTTACATGCATATAAACATCCATAACTACATATATACACTCATATTCATGCATAATTTGCATATATACATAAATATATCCATACATACATACATAGCACAGTGCAAACATTGGTAACTGCCACTGTTTGCACTCTGACAGTGCCAGTCTCACGCATGGATAAAGGAGGAGGGCAACGCTGTTACCACAGTGTCTTTAAACTGAAACTACTAGTTCAATGGTCTGCTTCCCTTCTGCAAATGTCTGTGATCGATCAAGCCACACTACAGTGTCTGCTGTTGGCAGATACCAGTTGCAAGTGATCAGAACAGGTTGCCAGCAGTGGGAGTCTGGTTAATAAATACCAGCAATATTATTGCAATCAGATCTTTATATGGAAACTCATTAGACACGGCTAATTAATGCCAACGTAGTCAAATAATACCAGTATAGATAATTAATAACAGCAAGAGTATATTCGTTTCAATTCAGACTGACAGTTATGTGCAGTACAATTACAGGACAGAGTAGTAGAAGATGACCAATAGTTCAACAGTCAAATCTAACTGTACGGCAGCCTGCAAGCTGCCCATTTCCCAATTGCTCATTTTACAGTTGCTCCTAGGGAAGAGAAGGCCGAGTGAAAAAAATGGTACCTGCATCCCTCTGATCCTTGTCCCATCTGTGTTATCATTAAACCATATTCCTATTCAATTGATAAATTGGTAAATTCTGAAGTTTTGCAATAAAAGCCCACAACTGGTGACTCTTTCAGCTTACTAACGTTATTCGTTAGTGATGACACTTTACCTAACATCGTATAGGCTAGTGCACAGGGCGCCTCTTGGTAGATATTTCGAAGGGGCGCTTCTTAAATGTTCCATACATTACATCCATTACAAAAGACTTGTGATGAATTCTCATCCCCAGCAGCAAAGTGCCCACAAGAACTGACTGGAAGTCTAAGTGAGTGGCCTTATTTGTGTCAGATGGTGGTCGATTGCTTAGAGCTGTTGGCCTGTAACGCGGAGAGTACGGGTTCGAACCTCTTCCGAGGAGTCACCGTGTAGGGACCTTGAGTTAAGTCCTTCGTGCACAATTGCTCTGCAATATAATTGCATCTGTGTCATCTGCTATACACTTCTGAACTAATTGCACAAAGGGCGATATCAAGATACAGTTGTATTGTATTGCAAATCTATTGTTTTTGAGGTTTTATGATCTCACAGATATAGATGTCAATATTTCTGTCAGGCAAAATTAAAAAAATAGTGCATTTTAAGTGTCTTTGCTGCAATACACATGAACATCAATACAAATGATAATCAGTAACAGCTGCTACAAGACAATTTACTCTCAATCTACTTTCTGCTGAGTTATATATACACACACATATATATTATATATAATATATATTATATATGTATATAATTTCCATTATATGCAACATATATACACAGTAAACTGGAAAAATGAACCTCCGAATTACTATAATAATTTAGCAATAATTTGTACATTTTAAAGATAAATATGGAATCAGTTTAACAATCATGAATTGCATATTTATCATTTATTAGTCATAATGTCTGTTCAAAATGTCCTCTGTCGACCTGTAATTCTGATTTTGGCATAAATATTTATTTCTAATCTGTCCTCCTCATTGAATGCCATGTTGTAAACAAATGAGTTGAAATGACGCCACCGAAATGACGCATTGTGACGTACATTTTTAACTGGTACAGCACATAATTATAATTACAATTATAGTTGGGAGTAAAATACTGTTAATCTCAATCAAATTTGAAATATTTGGTATTTATTTATAGATAGCTATTTCATGGGTTCGTGTTTTTTTCCATTCACAGTGTAAATATATAGGTCATGACCGACTTCCAGACACACCTGCATGGAGACAAAATTATTGCAAAGAATATTGATCCCCATCTTAGCTCTGAGTTAATATATGGGCCACTCAAATAAGTTGGTTGTTCATGCCATGCAGGTAAGTAGGCTACATGCCGGTAAGTAGGCTATGCAGGTAAGTAGGCTACATGTAGGTAAGTAGGCTACATGCAGGTAAGTACGCTATGCACTGTGTGCAGGTAAGTAGGCTATGCAGGTAAGTAGGCCACATGCAGGTAAGTAGGCTATGCAGGTAAGTAGGCTACATGTAGGTAAGTAGGCTACATGCAGGTAAGTACGCTATGCACTGTGTGCAGGTAAGTAGGCTATGCAGGTAAGTAGGCCACATGCAGGTAAGTAGGCTATGCAGGTAAGTAGGCTACGTAAGTAAATGGCTGTGTAAGTAAATAGGCTACATAAATACGTAGGATATGTAAGTAAGTAGGTTATGTAATAAAGTAGGCAATTTAAGCAAATATGCCATGCAAGCAAATAGGCAAGGTAAGTAAGTAGGTTGAGCAAATAATTAGGCTATATAAACAACTTTAAAAGTAAGAAAGTAGCCTTTATTACAATAGAAATGTTTAAAGGCTAAATTATTCAGAAAGATTAAATTATTCAGAACCATGACAATAAAAACCACATAAAAGCAGGGAGTCTGACATCTAAAGCAACCAAGTCTCCTCTACAAGTACCCCACTGAATACATTTGCCCTGGGGATAAAATCCACCTGCCACACACTCCCAATTAAACTCCACCTGAAACACATCCCCAGCATAACTCCCTCCACCGTACCTATTCAAACAGTGCCAGTCCCAAACCTGGATAAAGGAGGAGGGCGACGCATATGATCTGTTATTACAAGGTATGGTCAAACCGAAACTACTAGTAGTACTGTCTGTACTCTGGCAGTGCCAGTCCCAAGCCTGGATAAAGAAGGAGGATGTCAACTGACTGGACACACGTGCTCTTTGTTATCACACAGTGTGGTTAGTCTGAAACTACCAATCCATTGCCAGCATACATAAAGCATAAGTACAAATGCTTTCTTACCTAGGCAAACATTTAAAACAGCTTAATACTACCTTAGCCAGCCATACACTCACCTTTGTACCTGTATATTGAGGTGCAGCACCACTACGCCACCTGTGTGACTGCTATTTATATCCAATGGTCCAAAAGGACAACCATTAACATCAGGGTTGACATCTCCGTTATTAAGTTATGCCTCATTAATAGAGTTGTGTATGCATAGTACCAGGATTGAGTATGCTTAGTACCCATATTGAGCATGCTTAGTACCCATATTGAGTATGCTTAGTACGAAGATTGAGTATGCTTAGTACCAGGACTGAATATGTTTAGTACAAAGATTGAGTGTGCTTAAAATACAAGGTTTTAATATGCTAAGTAATTACCAGCTACCAGGATTGAGTATGATTAGTACCAGGATTGAATATGTTTAGTACCAAGATTGAGTATGCTTACCTCCCTGATCTATGTGGTTAGTTGCCTATACTTCAATACTAGGGTTGAGTGTGCTTAACAACCTCTTTGTCTGGTTTTCTTATCCTTTGCCAAGGTTACATAAATTTGCATAACGTCATTCAATCCCTCTTTACTTCCAAACAGAACTAGGCTACAGTCACATACTATTATTATCTCAGCTCTTCTGAATGAATGGTTGAGTAGACGACCTGCTTAGTCTCCTTTAGTGGCTCTCTCCAATGGAGCCCTCTCTGCCCAAGGCCGGCTTTGACTCACCTACGAGACATGCCGCTGACAGTTTTGCTGGGAACAGCTCCTTAGAAGTAAAGAGGTCACTAAACATTAGGGAGAACTAAAATTCAAGTACCAATATATCGCTCACAAAGACACGAGAGTGTCATTTATCACTGCAGTATGAAAGGCCATCGAAAGGAAGCTCAGTCCGTTCAGCTAACCAAGATAGGCTGTAGGATGTGTAAGCGACGACTACACGACTACACCCTACACTGTCTTGGCTTGGGCACACGAGGGGAGGGCAGGGCGAGTAGTCAGGCCCTGCCTTGTTCCCCGATTCCCTCAGGACGTTCATTCTCTGAATTAATCTTAGCGGAAATGGCTGCAAGCACAGAAATTGAGCAGAAATCAATGTGGATTTGCACCTTTAACAAATTTCTGCCCTGGCAGGGAAATCAAACCTCAGTCACCAACCACTGGGGCGGGGTGGGGGCTACTGTGCACCCTTATCAATAGGTCATAAAAAATGGAGCCCAGATACTAACTCCCCACTGTTGGCACTCTGACAGAACAAGTCCCAAGCCTGGATAAAAGAGGAGGGCGACACCAATGATCTTTGTTATAACAAAGTGTAGTTAAACTGAAACTACTATAACTACTAACTCCTCCACTGTTTGTACTATGACAGAGCCAGTCCCAAGCCTGGATAAAGGAGGAGGGCTATACTAGTCATTCATGTTGTGAAACAGCATCCTTCTACAGCAACTATGTAACTAATTGGTTCCAGCTGTCCCTAAACACCAGTTAAACGTTGTCAACAAATACCCTTATATTATGAGACATAGGCCTACTAGACGATAGGCTATATAACTCAGCCACTGTTCAAAGTCTGCAGTGCCAGTCCCAAGCCTGGATGAAGGAGGAGGGCAATGCTAACGATCAATGTTATAACAAAGCACTGGTTAAGCTCAGACATTTAATGAAACTTTAACAGAAGCTTAGGACAGTCTGATCATTTACTCTGTGATTAACGAATGCAATTAAACTCTGTTAACTTTTCTGCACATGCCTTCCAAAGCCCTGACTCACTCTCTGTTTAGAGAATTTTTATGACTAGGGTTATCAATTAACAGTCTGCCAGCCATTATGAAATAACTCAATATGTGAATGAAAAAACACAGCACGACCTGTCTCTCTATCTAGTGATTTATGGATATATCTTGTGGAAGTGTATGAAAAGATTGTCATTTAAGGCTCTCGTTCGCAGAAACACATATTAAAAACTGTCCAACCAACAGATGGAAGCACGTTTGCTTCAATGTCTCTTGATTGAGAAGCATTAATACTTAGAAGCAAGCAATTAGGAATTTAGAATTATCTGTATGCTAAACAGAGCACTGCATAGTCTAACTGCACTTATAAAAATCCAGACTTGAGTAGACTGTAAACATTGGACTACATGCAGAAAATACGTGTTCAAACCATACTCGGTCACTCATAGATTTCATGTATATTAACACTCCAAATACCGAAGCCATGAGAATATATAGCACTTAACTTAGTGGTATAGCATGTGCAGTGTCTAGTAACATCACGGCCACACTCTTAGTAAAGTCTGGTAGCAAACACGCTCATTGTATAAATGCCACTAACGTAATCCAGACAATTAATTGGTCGTAACAGGGTCAAATACACAAATCATAAAAAAACCTAACGCCATGTCATTAGTGCGCTTCTTACCGGACACCTTTTTCAATATTCGTTCTCAATATTCGTTCAGGTAAAAAATGTGTACTATTAGAAATTTCCTCTAGGTACGTTTTCAAGTTTCAACAAGCGCTGTTGTATCTGAGATTCTTTCACTTCAATTGTTAAAGTCAATGATCGTCTGGTCTCTAGTCAATTCTCGGTCAACAAGCAAGAACAATTAACAATTACTTCTAAAGAATGCATTGCTCGCGGCAATCAGCGAATGCACTTACCACCAATTGACAGAAGCAATTCTTCACACTGAACAAATCTATAGATTTCTCGACTTGAATCGAACACCTTCCAATATGGTCGTTTCGTGACAACACCGCTCAACTGCCGCACTTAGACGAATTTAACCACGGAATCTCGCATAACTATTAATGCAAGTCAGAATACTACACACGAGGAACTACTACACGAATCTGAAACTGAAGCTAACTTTTCTGCTCATATAAGTCTACAAAATGATGACGAATTGTTTCTGCTACAACTCTCTAAACAAAGTCGCCTACGAACTACGCAAGCATATACCTCGCCTTCACGCTTAGCTGGCACGCACGCTATTAATGACGGCTGTTCGGTTGAATCATTGCAATGATTGAACGGTCACGTGGTTCCAAACGCTGCTCGACCGCCATTATGCTGCTTCCACATAATAATTATCTGCTAGGGAATGCGTAATAAATATTCCATCCCACCTCCTATTGAATTTTAATTGAAAATAATTGTTACTAACTGTATTGCAGTAAAATCCATTTACTCTTTTCTGCAAAACTTATTTATGCATTTAAAAGTGGATGAAAACGCGAGTCATGATAGGCCTACACTCGTCCGAACAGGATTTCTGACAAGGGAGAAAACGGTAGGCATAGGCTATAGGCCTACAAACCATAATGAAACAGTCAACGCTTCGTTAATTCGGTCATTTAAGAACTTATCTCACACGCGTGTTATCGAGGATATCAATATTAAAGACGCTCATTCGAAGAAACAACTTTTTCGAAGAAACAACTTTTTCAATGTGTTTTTTTATCCCAACATTATGTCATTACCTTGCGTATAAGCTGATAAGTCTTAATTATGAAAGTTTAGTTCAAGACGAAGCTGCCAGGAAAGTCGTATCAGTAAGTTAATTGGCGAATAGCAATCAAGCGGGAATGTATGGAATGCTTCTGAGGCGCAATTATAGCCATTGTCTCATTGTCTCTCAAATTCGCGATCACAATAACATAGACTTGAAACTGTTAAGTAGATACTTAGTCACGAAGATGCGTCGACAAATATAAAAACACGGACCTCACTGTCTTACTAACTGATGCATCTATTAGAATAATTGGCCGTGCACGTGTGACTCTACATGTATAAGCTACTCCTGTAAAAGTTCATTGCATACGATGTAGCGCATGTGTTCTTGTCAGATGAATCCTGACAGCAAGGCCACTTACTTACCTACTTACTTACTAAATTACTTACTTACTAACCTACTCACTTTCTAACTTACCCACTTACCCAACCGTATGACCAATGACCAGTAGGTCATTGGTCATACGATTTCCACAAGCAGGAGCTAATAAAATGATAAGTTCCATTAGTCAACAGTTCCGTGTGCACATTCTTCTTTGGATCATTTCTGGCGCACGTGACAAAAGGCAATTAATAACAACGTTCATTTACGATTACAGTTACGACTTCGCAAAGTCCAGTATGGGCATTTTGTCTTCAGCTTCATAACCACAGTCCAGCATGTAGACGCTAGGACAATTCTGACGACCCTGAGTCAATCGCTAGGGGCGCCAGTTGCATAGGGTTTTCGAGATTTCGTCACTTCGAGCAGTGGTGGTTATCAGAGATCAGTTAAAAAGTCGAAACGACATAGGCCTACCCTTCGTCAAGCGTGTTGGGGTACTATAAAACCTATTGGTTTTACTTGGATATCTTAAAGCCACTATTCAAATTGCAGATAGAGTTAAACACATGATCACCGCATCACTTAGGTCTGAATATCTTAACGCTAAATCGAAGTGTAGCCTAGAAGACGTTGTCGTATAATAACAAGTTGGTGTTGGCAGTTGTAGGGGAAACGTATCCCCATGATGCGAGTTATTAATCCGAACTAGTGAGAGGAAGGGGGCTTCGACAGTAAGGCGAAATGTATGGATAGCTGTATCTACAATGTAGGGCAATTTAAATCAGGAGGAGGATTGATAAGGGCAGTACCAAGTTATAAACAAATCATAGCGAAAATATAGGCTATCATCGGTCGGCGGAAGATCTTCTGAACAAGTAATAGAGATTGAACTATAGTCAATCTTTGAATGTACAGAAGTCAGAAGGAATGTATATTATTCAATGGAAGTTCATTTGAACCAGTAGAAAGAGACCAGTGAAATGAAATGTGTGTAGAGAGACTGTACAGTGAATATATATATATATATATATATATATATATATATATATATATATATATATATATATATATATATATGCTCACCAAAGCCAGAAGTTACTACAGACAAATTAACAGAGACGTTAATTAGTGGCATTGCAGATTTTACTGCATTCGACTTTGGCTTCTGTAGGTACCGCCAATGAAGGACCCGTCTTCTGTGAACCTTCCCTCATCTCCCATGTACTCATTGAAGCTGTCCTCTTCGTTGATCCTCAGAAGAGTGGTACTGCTGAAAGATGGGCGACTGCTGAGTAGGGTAGGGGTCTTACACTCTCTGGAAACAAGAAACAAAATCCATTAAATTCCGTGGCAGGCAGAGACTATCCTAGAAGACCACGTTGACCTGAGCCTAGTATGAAGGGGATATACGGAGCCGCAACTTGTCAGCCGATCAGTGATCGTCTCTTCTGATACATTGCGGGCGATGTCTGTGGCCGGTTATGTCATCAATAAAGTGACATCCGGACATTCGGCAGGATAACATTGAACGTACAATCGTCGAAAAATTCATCTAGATATATGCTACTCCAGTCAAAAAATTCTCCTTTCAACAAATGTTATTTATAATGCAAGTTCTATATCTTAAGTCGTTTTATTTCGATAACAAAAACAGGCGTGACTTATCCTTATATACCTATTTGGGGAAAAGTCTGCGACTTATCCTCATCGAGTATCCTGCAAAAGTTCCGGATGTAGTAAAATAGGCCTACATGATATAGGTCAATCACTCAGTTTCCTTTCTCTTCCATATTAGTCGGAGGTTTAACCGTTCATAACTTTTCACATAATAATAATAATAATAATAATAATAATAATAATAATAATAAAATAATAAAAATACTAATAATAATGGCTGCTTCAGCCGTCAGAGGGACTTACCTATTCTCCGGGGTCATATAACATCAAGTCCGCAACAGCCAAAGGTCTGTTCCGGTTCCAGGCCAAGATCCGAGGAGGTCAATTCTTTGATCGATGCGTGATCAGAGAATGGAGAAAACAATGCTGTCAAAATGCGTTAGTAACATTGCGGCCAGACTCGTTTACTCTCAGACTAAGTTCAGAAATAACATGCACACTCACTGCCTCTGATATTCTTCAAATCCATCGTCCAAGATTTCTTTCATGGGATCTTTGCCAGTCCAACGCTCCTTCTTGTCAACTGCAAGAAATTAAGTGGATTCATTGAGTACTGAGTAGGCCTATATCGGTATATCCAAATCTCCAAAATATCCCAAAATATCCAAATTGTTATCGCGAGAAATCGACATGAACAGAAGAATCAAGATGGCGGCAACCAATCATCACTCACAGGCGCTCAGTCAAAATAAATTGATGAACAGGTTTGGTCACAGATCCATCCGGCAGGCAGGCACGTAGGCCGGCAGGCAGAAATACAGGCACATAGGCATCTTACTGTGGATGACGTTTGGCATTTTAGGGATGAGATAGGTACTTAGGATATGAAGAGGATATGATAGGATGCAAACATAAATGCATACATAAATACATGCATACAGACAGAGTGAGACGATTAAAGTGGATGGCGCTCAGAATAGAAGGTGTAACGCGAGAGGTAAATGGAAGAGAAGCAATCAGGATTTGCGAAAGAGATGCGTTTACAGTTTTGAATAAATGACCTTGGGAAAGATCTACACGAATCCTTCGACGAGTTTTTAAGATTGATCAGGCTAATGATGAATCGCTCTGTAGGCCAAAAGGGGCCGTATAAATTTGTAATTAATTTACATATGTTTACATGTTGGGCCAATTAAGGAGATGTTGATGTACGCACCGTTGTACTTTTCCCCGTTGTCTCGATTGCAGACGGCGCAACAGATGAAGACTAGAATGATGAACAATACAACGACCGCAACTGCTATGCTCACCCAGACCCAACAGATCTCCAGACCGAACAGCTTTCCGCAGATGCTCTCTGCGCAGAAGAAAACAGCGAGCAGTCAGGAAATACGATGTTTTGCACGATTACACCAGAGTTGTATGGTCTCGAGACAGTTTCTGAGTGTCTCGGAAGCCTGCTGTCTCAGTCTCGAGGTAGTGTCTCGAATTTTTAGAAACTGTCTTGAAGTGAAAGTCTTGTTCTGTTTCGAACAAGCGGTCTCGATAAGTTGAGTGTTAACTGTCTTAAGGCTTTCTTTATACTATTCAGCAGATAGGCCGACGAAGAGATATCGATAAAGATAAAACGCGGCAATATAAAAACTATTCCTAGGAATTGGTACTATATACATTATAAGTTTCAAATAGAAATTACAAATGAACCTTATTCCCGAAAACTTATACATTAGTATTTTGCAGCATTTTATATAGGATCACTTGTCCTTTACTGTCTCGTACTGCCTTGAACCTAGTGTCTCGGTCTCGGTCTTGGTACCTCACTGTCTCGGTCTCGTCTTGGTCTTGAAGTTTCAAGTTTTGCATACAACACTGGATTACACTGAGGTAATAAAATATGATTGCCTTAATGGTTTGAATCAGAGGATGTGCCAATAACTTATAAGATACAACAAGGCTTGAACATGAGTGACAAGATAAAGCGGTTGCATGCAGAGGATGGTAGCAAAAGGCACAGATAGATCTATTTTCGGTTGAGCATGTACATGTATTTCTATATAATTATTAGCTGCTTGAATTCGCCTGCTTAAATTTTTTCCCTCAAATAGGTATATTATCGATAGGGTACGCCGCCTTCTTGATTAGTAGGCCCTAGACATATTAAGCCTACGATTATATGATGGGATATAACATCACGAGTATAAATTCTTACATGGGTAAAGAGTAGGCCTCTAATTTTTATGTCATATCATATCGAAATGACACGACATAAAAAATATAATTTTATAATGTTATGGATTATAATGCTATTTTTAGTAGAACTAGAAAAAAATAACACTCGCCATTAGGGGTTTCTTGTGTAGCAAGAAGAATAGTAGCAGCGGTAATATTTGCTGTCTGACTGATTCGACTGTGTCCAGTGTCAACGATGCATATGTATTGTCCCACGTACTTCTGCCATTTACGTCCACTGTCAGTAGCGTTCGCAGCCACATGTATTGACAACAACCCAGCGTTTACAGTTACAAAGGGTGGATCGGTGTGAAGTTGTTCATCGCCTTTGGTATTGTCCACGTCTACTTTGTACCATCGAAAGGATGGAGGAGTGCTTGGATCCGTTGTAGCACGGCAGTCAAAGACGACCTGACCTTCTTTATTTACGTTCACTGTCACTTCAGTTACATTGTGTATAGTCACTTCAGTTCTCTCTGTAAATGCAAATTAATTTTTGAATTGATCTGTATAAATTTCTAAGGTAGGCAGAAAAACTGAGATATAATGCATCATGTTACAGAAGGTGGAGTTTGAGACACTGCTGCTTCAAATCGCGATGATCGACATATTTGTTAGCAAACCAGTCAGACATGCTCAAATTGAATTAGACGACTCGAACTTTAGAGCAGAATGTTGCCAACGCCTTCTGGAAACCGGACTCTGACCTCCCACGGACTATCTTTTGTACAACCCCTCAGATTTGATGCGGTGCTTGTGAATAGGCTGTTGGCCTGCGCTTGACTTTTAAGTGGCGCTTTTGTAGCTTGGATTACGAAGGAAGTGACAGCTTGGAGACAACTGAACAGTGAATAGGCTACCACATTTGTCGCTACCAGTAGCAATTTGGACATGTTTGCATACTTCCCATAAGGGTTATACCGAATAGGTGATTTTCACTATTCTGCCGAATTCAAATAATTGGACAAACTATTCGGCCGAATACGATTAGTGTTCAAAGTAGTTCCACGGACAAATTTGAATACGAAATGTGGGAAAAAGTTTCAGTTCAGTAAATTTAATACACAAACTAAAAGTAAGCAGTTAACACAACGTGTATTTTGCATCTATCTGCCAGCCTGTATAAACTAGAAAAAATATTTATTTATTAAACTTATAAATGAGGCGGCTGACACTGCGATATCGTGGTCAAGGTAGAGATATTTACTTCAGACCACTCGATATAGCAACCGCTGCTTGAGCAAAACAGCTGTAACGTGACCACTATTCGTATTCGGTCCGATCGCTACTCTTCGGCCGAATACCGAATAGGTATTTCTCCCACTATTCTGCTCAGAAGCGAATACGAAGCGAATACGAAGCGAATATTCGCTGTACACAGCCCTACTTCCAATAATTATAATCTCGGTGAGCCTCAGTTAACATGTAACGCTATCTGGAGATATGTTCTTCCTAAAAAGACAAACTGTTGTCACATAACTGAACTTACTGAGTACGTTTAGATATCCTTGAGCAAATGCGTATCCATGAACGTTGCTTGCATTGCATTGAATAACCGTCAGATCTGTGTGACTCGCTCGATCAGTGCAGTCTCGACAAACGTCTTTGATCGTCAGACGTTTAAAATCTTTGCTGAACACAAATCTCTTTGGAGGTTTGTTAACTATAACGAAGGCACAAAATCAGGGACGTCATTTGGGGCAGGGGGCATTGATCTGATTTTCCTGATTTAGATTATAATGCGTGCAAATTTCCATACAAAGTCATAATTTAAAAGCCATATTAATAATAAATCTCACTGAATTTCCTATATTAACATTATATATCACAGGTGCCTATAATTGAATAATTTCACTTGTTGAAAATGTATAAGCGTTTTTGTCGATGCAAGATTTAACAAGTCAAATCTTTTGGAACCACTGAAAACGTGAAAACCAAACCAAAACAAATATAAAACAAGAAGAAGAACCCCCCGTCACTACAAAAATTCTTCCTTGCCCACCTCTGAAAAAAGCTGAAATGACGTCCCTGCACAAAGTCTAATTAATTAACACCAGAAATTATTGTCACATATAAATTAAATGCAGACCCAATATTTGAAGTTAAGTTTCCGTTGACAAGATATTGGTCTATAGATTGCACTTTTTTATAAATGCCTTTGGCTTATTTTCTAATCTACCAGACAACTGTTGCTACCACCAACGATTTTGTCACATATAGTGTTATGGGGATCTTCAGTGACAGGGAGAGATATAATTTACAGAGCAAATTAAAGAATGGCTTAGTGAATGTAAATGTGATGATTAACCTTTCGACCAACAATTCAAAACAAGTTTTACGGTAAATACAAAGGTAGGTCTATATTCACTGTGCAATCTAACATAACGCCTCGAATGCTCTAACTGACAAGTCGCGTTATCTACAACAAGCATTTCATAGAGTGAATATTTTTTGTGCACGTAGGAAACTAAGGATTGCAAATTATGTCAAAATGTTGTAATAATTCCTACCATCCAGTTTTGTTCCATTTTGATACCAGACGACCGTAACATTTGGTTTAGCGTCTGCTTTGCATTCGAAGGTAACAAGTTCTCCATCAGTAACGTTGATATCGCGTGGACCATCATTTGCGGTATTAAATCTAGGAGACGCTGAAATGTGTCGTGGAGACAAGAGCATTGTTAACTATAATAGTTCATCTATTAGCCTACGTGTATTAGTTCAACATCAACATCACCAGCGAACTGCATTGGCTTCCCAATCACTTTTACTACACGTTCATCGTCAAAATGTCATAAAGAGCCCGCAATGATGAAAGCTAGCCGAGTTGCAAGTGAAACGCATGGTAGATCTAGCTACCAATGCCTACCATTAGGGATTTAGAATAACAGAGAGAATGAATTTCAACATGAATGCGTTGACATCAGTTTTATTGTAATAGACAGATTGTTCCGACATTAACTGAGATGGCATTTAGGGACGGTTGATAATTGGATATAGGCAGGGATAGGCCTTTTGGAAAGTCTTAGCTTCATTTAGGTAGATATGGCCAAAATGTGAATTATCGAATTACGGTCTTGAAAATACATCTATAGGAATACCCAAGCTCATAATAAGCTTCTCAAAAGACGTTTGAATTTGAATTTTGATTATAAAAAAAGAAAGCAGATAAAAATTTATCTTCTAGGCTGCAACGTTTCTTGGGAACAATTTAAATATAATTAGCCCATACCTTCAGGCCGCAGTGCGTCATTAATTTTTATGCCATCAATAGAATTAAGGTAAGCCAATAATTAACAATACATTATAAAATGCGACAATTCATAAATGATTAACTTTTAAAAGCAATTTCCGGTTCTGAACTTCAGAATAACCTGTTGTTGAAAGTACAGTACCTGAAAACAATTTCAAAGCTCTGTAACATTTTAAAGCACAGCCTAGATACAAGGTCTGCGCAACTTGAAATTGTTGATATCAGAGAAGAAGCAAGTTGAGGTCGATAATTGCCCATTGCAATGTGGAATATCGACCAATAGGCTAATTAAATTATATCGTTGCAATAATTTTCCTCAATGAACAACACAAACCTTCAACGCGTATCTGAAGAGTATATTTGCTTTGACTTTGATTATTTGAACCAGTGCAGATGTATTCTCCCTCGTCAGTTGCTGTTATGTCAGTGATGGTGAGTTCTGTATTAAAATTATTCAGCGCGTATCTTCCAATTGGAAGAGTATTTCTTGGCCCTGTCCAGGAAATTGTTGGCTCAGGACTAAACACAGATGAAACAAACCGTATAAAAGAAAACATACGCCTCAAAGCGGCTCCCCATTTTACAGATGTCATCGGATTCAACAAGTGTATACCTATAAGTCAATCACCACTTAGCTGAACGAATAGGACCTATAATAATAAATGGACCCCTGTGTAAATCTGCACGAGAAGTTAACTAAAGACACGCTAACTGCAGTACTGATCATTTTGTCAACAGAACCCGGACCGCCACTGCATGGACTTCGATACGAGGACAACCCCTCTGATGCGACGCAGCGTCTGTGAATAAGCTAGTGCTGCGCGCTTATCTCCAGAGAAATATCTTAGAAATTTGGAGCTAAATTTACGATAACGAACAAAGTTAATCAACTAGCAACTGGATGAACCACAAATTTTCTGACCTGACTACCTGAACACTTATAAAAAATATTTGCCAGCTCTAAACGGTATCTGGATGCAAGTTGCAAGTTTTCTTTAGGAATGAACTTTTTTTGCAGTACACTTGAAAAAAAACCGACTCCACTTAAAGAAAATGGAAAGAAATTTAAATAAGAGAATTAAGATCTAAAGTCAGCTTACCAGAAAGTATTTTAACAACTTATTTCAGTCAGTCTTACTTTCCATAGAAGAAACATTTCAGTGTCACATTTCCTCCGATCACAGCAATAGTCTCTGTTTCCGAAGCAAATCCAAAAGTTGGAGAAAACGGTTTGATGGTGCCTGTGAGAAGCAAAAAAATATTAGGAGAAAAGTTATTACATGAAGGTTTCATAGTATCGTAAATATCGAACAAATGCTATTTACTTTAACATCATAATATAATTAAAATCATAAATAAATTTGATAGTTTAGCGAGATGTCTGCTGGTAACCGAAACATTCTTACCTTCCGTCATCGTTAGTTTTGTGTAGCTTCCTCCAGATTTGATATCAAGGTGAGGATTGTAAGTCGTGCATTTGTAAATTCTTCCACTTAGAACATCATCAGGCATAGCATAAGCAAAGTGAAGGTCACCTAAAGATATACCATATTATAACACAAGTGGATTTGACGTGAATAGATGTCCAACCTTAGCTTAAGTGGAGCCGGTATCGATGAAAAAGCAGACCGTGTACGTACAAACTGGATTGATGAAAGGAATAATTATGCTAAAATGGAACCTGGATCGATGAAGTTCATGCCTAAATAGAATTGATTAAATGAATCATGCTATTTAGGGAAAATTCGGTGTTTTTCTTTAGCACATTGCTTGCAGTAATGTAATTAATAACAATTAAATAAACTATTTATTTTGATCAAATGCCTTTGAATAAATAATACGCAAAAAACATATTTGCCGACAGTAATTTTGTGAGGTAACATAAGTCAACACCCCGAGTTTCAAGATAACTTAAACAACTGTTTAACTGACTGAAATAATTTATATCGATAAAGATGGCATCATATTCACTCAAGAAACGATATCTTTATTATGGTTTGCTGAATTGCACAAATCAATCAATGCGACTTTATATAGCGCCTTGTCAAGAAGTCTGCTCACAGGCGCTATCCGCGATGGCCTAGAGGACGTCAAATGTCATTGTGAAAAATCATTAGTTAGCAAAACGGTCGCACAAAAGGATTACGTTAACGAAAATATGTTCACTTTTACCGTTTTCTGCAATTTGCATTCTGCTCGTCAATCGCAAGGGGACTGGACTTCTGTCCACGGTGTCATATGCCATCTCCCAACCATAAATAGGCTTTGGGAAACTTCGGCGTGGAACTGCCTGAATATGAAATGGCCTGCCCTCTTCAATGGTTTTCTGAAGAATTGTAGGAGTTCCTGATGAGGTCTCAAGGAAAATTCGTTGCAGGTGTGTCGTGCTGGAGAGAGCTGTGCCGTATTGGGTTTTCACAAAACATTGGTAGAAACCTTCGTCTGTTGATGTAGCAGGACTTATTGTTATTGTACCATCTGCGCCTCTTTGGATATTTGGAAGATTCTGATTTAATTTTATGCCATTCTTCGTCCATTCGTATCTGCAAAAGCATATAACGTGCTACGGTTGTACGAATTTTTTTTCACCCACAGGCGTATGCACCTACGAATTGCTGTTTGAACGTGACAAATTTAGTACCAGTATGAATGTGACAATACTGAATGAACAAAGGTGAGAGATGAATGGGAAGTAGTGACCAAGCTAGGCCTACTAAAGAGCATACAAGTGAATTGTTGACCATATTACTGTGGCTAGCGATGTTGCAATGAGATGAATATCACGCTAGATATCAAAAACTGTGACTGGTATAGGCCCTAGTTATGTTATTAATTAAATTTAGTTAAGATTTTAGTAAATATTAGCCTTTTTGTACAAACTTGTAATAGTCCTAAAACTATAGTTAGCGCTATTGTTTATTTTTTACGGCGAAAATCCCCGGGTGACCCTAACCAGCTGGATCTTCCGACCCCTAATTGGGTCTCCTAGATGATCCGATAGCAATTTTATAATGTGTAATAATTGCTTTTTTTATTCCGTTATGCTTATTGGATTGCCAAATAAACTTTGATTGATTGATTGATTTTATTGTAAAATTATAAACGTACAAGCATGCATGCATGTACGTGCGCATTGTATGCATATATGCAACGCATGTATTTGTGGGGGATTATATATGCATATATGACACGTATGTATGTATCTATGTATGTATGCATGTTCAAATGTATTTATGAATGTATGGTATGTACGTATGTATGTATGTATACACAAAATATGTATGTATGTTTATATGTATGTACGTAGGTAGGTATACACAAAATATGTATGTATGTTTGTATGTATGTATGTACGTGCGTATGTATGTATGTTTGTATGTATGTATGTGCGTATGTATGTATGCATGCATGTATGTATGTATGCAATGAGCCCTTAGTCAAAGTCTCTGGTTAAGTTCCTTTTATCTATTTGTATTTACCTATTTGGGAATGTTATTATTATCGGCAGCCCATCGCCAGATTATAAATTCTACACAGGTAGGTGCCTCTGGTTAGCGGGGGTCTATGACTGGTTTAGATTCCTGTGCGTGACCAGATTGTTCATTTTTGTAAATATCATTTTCATGTGTTTTTGATTACCAAATGACTTGAATTGAATTGAATATAATAATTGCACCTTCAAAATGTCTAGAATTCCTATACTACTCTCACCATATTAATCCTTCAATTTGATATTAAATATACGAGATGGAAAAAAGTAGAATCGGAATTAGATTTATCTAAACTTACAATAAACCAGGCTTTCCTTCGGCTTTGCAGTCCAAGGTAACTGAGTCGTCATTTCGGAAGAGGATACTCGCTTTTGGCTGTATCGTAATTTTCGGTGGTTTTCGAACTGAAAACATGAGAAACGATAACGGGAATATTGTCGCTCACTGGTTTGAGTGAATTCAGAGAAAAAAGGTGGCCGCTCGAAGGACTTGTTGTGGACCGTATATATGGTACAACATAATTCTAAGTTGCTGAATTCTGCTGCACAAGAATGCACATAGGCTTATGATCTCTGACAATACAGCCACTTGTACGTTGATTCTAAATCTTTGAATTCATAGAATTTGTTACTTCCGTGCGATGTCCTTCACATTGTACGACAGTCGCACACTTCCCGCTACGCCACGTTTCCAGTTTCCAATAAATTTTCTTTAACAAATAACTTTTGCCCATTCTTATTTCACATCAGGCCTTTAAATCTTTAAGTCTTCCACTTCTCCAGAAATCCTATCCGAACCATCCATTATGTCACCTTCCAAATTTTCTCAACCTAAACGCAGCGTTCATTCTCTCTCTCTCTCTCTATATATATATATTATATATGTATTATATATATATATCTTTCTTTCTTTCTCTTTCTATGTATTGCAACACGATCTTATGCTTCGAAAGGTGTCTTTAGAAGACCTTCTGACCTGACACAGCGTTCATGAGACTGATGCCATGAGCTTAGCTGTGAATAGCGTTTCAACAATACTTGAGATTACGATCAAGATTACGACCACCAATTGATGAATTGTGCATTATGATAATGGAGCTCCATAAATTAGATCATATCAGACTGGATTACATCTGACTGAATTGCTTTGGGTTCGTATATGCTGAGACAAAGTACAACGATGCATTTGAAGGACTTACTGTCAGATTGGGCGCAAGTTGAACCCAGGAAACAGATGAACAGACATGAAACATACTGAATCCACATTTTCCGTATGTGCTCTTCAGATTGATTTCGGGCTCATATATCTTCCGTTCCGTTTACTTCTGCCTTTTTATCCTGCAAACAGTTGCAGAGGCGATGAGAGAGAAACTAGTCGATGATACTGGGCGAAATACAAAGGCGTAGCTAGGGATGCAGAGGGGTCATATGTCCCCAGGCGCCATTTTGAGGGGACGCCAAAATGAGGATTATAATTATTACTTTTATTATCTTGAGGGATACAAATTTGTCCTAATCAAGTTAGGTTTAAATATTCTCATTACACACAGGTTGTCAGATATGACTTTGGCGCCCCATACCCCACTGACCCGTGATCACTAAGGACCCATAAGAGGCGACATAATACTCATGACAAAATGACATCTATAATGTTAGGCGTCAATTTAAGGGGGCGCTAAATGAAGATTAAAACTATTAATATTTTTTCGTTTTTATTCTATTATATCCGAACTAAGTTAATAAGATTTAATTGTTGGCGCCCCCAAAATATCCTTATTATAAACAGTTCGTCAAGCATGATTTTGGCGCCCCGGACTACACTGGCAGTGATTACTAAGTCAAGTAAGCGCCTCTGAGTAGATATTTTGAAGGGGCGCTATATCAAGTATTTTTGATTGATTGACATAATATTCATGACAAAACGACATCTAAAATGTTAGGCTTTACCAGACGTCGTTTTCTTACAAAATCATATTAATCGGTTCCAGCCCAAGTGCAATATCATTCTTCATGAACTTAAAGTGGAATATGGTCTCAATATAATATACACAAATTTAATATAGTAATTACTAATTTTGAATTTGGAAAACTGAGAGATTTGTTCACATTATTTATTAGGCCATCCAACCTCATCTGTCCCTAGTTCCCCTCACCATTTTAAAGTTAAATCTCAACTTTTCAAGAACTTTTACCCAGACTCCTTACCTGATATTCCACCTGTCAATCTTGGACCAAGTAACTGCTACTCGGTGGCCTTTTATAAGTTTGGAGATCACGATTAAGATTAAGGTTTAAATGCAAAAGATTTCAAATAATAAGTCTGTAGTTTAGCGTTATTTGACTTACATGTAGTATGAACGATACAGTTTCGATATTTCTGGTTACTTTAACTTTTGCAACAAAAATAACAACTGGTAATGGGATTATTATTTTGTGTGGTACAGCGGTAAACAAATTAAGAATTGTAAATATGAATATTATTTTACACTATCTGCAGTACGCTAAAATTGCGCTTTTAATTTGTACAGAATTATAATAGGCCTATTATAATTAAACCGTTATTGGCCTGTAGTGCATTTTTGCACCATGAGATTACAGGCCATACTTTCCGCGGCTTGTAGTGCATTTTTGGAAAAGGGGCGCCTTTTCTATAGTTTGTCCCCGGGCGCAAAATACCATAGCTACGCCTCTGGCGGAATAAAAATCGTTCTACAATGGATGTGACGCTTTTAGGAGCACTTCTCAGATCGTTGACTTTATCCTAGATTTAATCTATTTTAAGTGATATAAATGATCCATCAGGCTCCTAGATATTTTTAGAAGAGCAAGAGTAATAGTATTGCTATTATCTCATAAATAAAGAAGACTTGTGTGTGTCCCTCAGTCCGGCGATGCATTTTCACAGTCTTACAGCTATTGACCCGAAACCTTCGCCGTTTGCTCGGGGAGCACTTGGGACACGCAATAGAAGGATTCCAGGGCCAATAACTTACTGCGCACCTTTCACATACCCATAAAAGCAAAGTTTTCTTCTTATTCGCCAAGATCGTGTCACTTTTCTTTTATGGGTGTGTGAGATGTGCGCTGTAGGTTTTTGGCCCTGAAGACCAGGAAGAGGGCGGCTGCGGGATTCCGGAGTTCGTCTACTGCGTGTCCTGGGTATTCCCCGAGCCAACGGCGAAGGTTTCGAGTCAATAGCTGTAAAACTGTGGAAATGCATCGCCGAACAGAGGGACACACAGAAATTCTTCTTTATTTAGAAGATTACTAAATATACTAAATATTTCACCTCTGAGTAGGCTTCTTGAAGGGGGCTATATGAATTCTCGAAATGAATGAAACAGTTATCCAGTAACTTCAAAACCTGATGCTTAACAGAGCGACTTAGGAGGTTCTATGCGTTTGACTTCGAGATTAGGACAAAACTGTATCCGCGATCACCATAGACTAACCGTCACATGAATAATTTTGTAAAATGCTAGTTATAGATCGTTAAATGCTTCTAATGGACACAATCAGAAGAAGACAGCAGAAACGTTACTGAGAACAATAACGAAAAGAAGAATAGAAGAAAAACTATCTGAACGAAGACCCCGCTTGTTGCTCCAGGACTGGATGATAATGGACAGTTGCAGGAAGCGGAAGTAGGAGGCAAGACAGCGTGATAGTTAGCGACACTGGAAGTTCAAACCTGCCTTAGGGCAGAAAACCAAAAGAAGAATAGCTACATACCGTAATTTAATTTGTCGACGGTTATTTCTCACGTCTTGAGAAAAAAACTAACGGAACAAGTTGTACTGTGTACCTTACTACTTCCCCTTTATAAAACCTTGAATTGGTCCAAAGTCTTCACTTTGAGCAAGAATGGAACAAGCTGTTGCGAGCTGATTCAGCCGTACCCCAGTATGTCACGAACTTTTGCTGAATGAGGAAGAGTAATTGCTATCGTGACAACCGAGGTTCTCGTGACGAAGTAATGGGACGAACAGAAGCAAAAGTTCTGTGCTACCACAACTGACTCAATCATCAATCATCACTGACTCAAAGTTGAATGTCCTGTTACACAGCGAGAAAGAGAGGGCAGGCAGATTGATTAAGCCGGAACAAGCCATGCACATTTGCAACATCATGGCAATTATTGCAAACGGACATTGCAATTGTAATAGTAATAGGAAGGTCTAACTTAGCCCATTGCTTAAATATGTATGGGAAAACTGTAAGCGCTATAAATATGCTGCAAGCGAGCGCTGGTACCGTATTGATGCTGGTATTTTACATTGGCATTGACACTGTGCAGTTGGTAATGATGATATACTTTCGAATCGTACATTGATATTGATGCACTGCTTTTGGTACTGCACGTTGGTATTGGTACCACGGTAATGGTGTTGCACACTAGAACTAGTGGCAAGCTTTATTATTGTAGCTCTAATGGTGTTGATATTGAAAAGACTGAAGAATATTGATACTACCCTGACCATTTCGACTTCTCTAACCACACTAATGACTTCTAAAGGACCCTTCTTTAAGCAAGATGCCTAGAGAATCAGTCGACGAGAGCTTCAAGTGAGACCGCAGTCGAAGCAACGGTCAACTAGTGAAGTCAGGCCGAAGTCCGATTAGTTAGAAAAACCATAAGCCATATTTCATGAAAGATAGACAAGAAGTTACAGTGGACTATTAAGACTAGGCTTTTCTCTTTCCCACGTAATCGAAAGCTGCTTGCATTCAACAAGACACGATTTTCATTTAAATGCAAAGGCAAAATGCAAAACAGTAAATATGGCCAGATGGCTATCGTAAGATAAAATGCAAGATAAATTGGCTCTGGCTTTTGGTCACCGCGCTGCGAGTAGGTTAAAGTGAAGCTGGTTACGCCTTACCATAATTGCTTTCAACTAGGCACAGCATAAACACTACGCTTGTTCATGATATCATTTTTGTGGTTGGTGATCAAACTTTTATCAGCTGTAAACACAAATTTGCTTCAACATTGCGACCAGGAAGCGAACTGGGAATAAAGCCACTAGATTAGAGAAGAGCAAAAGATGCATTTGGCCCAAATGCATGTCCAGTCATCGATGCGATATTTGCCAATATGTTTATCCACATATCGATGGCTTATTGCGACAAGTTCATCGCCTATTATCTTCGACATGCAGGACTATGCAGGAACGTCACTTTGGGAGAGTGCAGGGGCATTTGCCTCTCTGAATTCCTGATTTAGATCATAGTGCGTGCAAATTTCCATTTAAGGTCATAATTTAATAGCAATCTCAATAATAAATCTCATTGAATTATATATATTAACACTATATCACAATTTCCTATAATTGAATAATTTAACTTTTTTGAAACTCTATCAGCGTTTTTGCATAACCCTCCTCCCCGTCGCCTCAAGAATTTTTGCTTGACAAATCATTTTTTTACACCCCCGTCGCAAAAAATTTTTTTCCTTGGCCCCTCTGAAAAAAGCTGAAATGACGTCCCTGGGCCTATGATCCTATATATATATATATATATATATATATATAAGGACTATATATATAAGGATATATATATATATGGAATATTGAATAAACCTGTCCTTCAAATTAATACCTAAATGATACCAGCCAATCACCATTAAGTGTTGTACGATGCCACGAAAGACGCCACCAAATAATATTAACAACTTTTGGCCCCAATCCTTGTCCTCAGTGATCGGAATTTGACAATTACCTCTTTCCTATACCCCATTAAGAACCAACATTCTCCAGGAGTGCTAAAGGCCGAGATTAGTCCTAATCATGATCTGTTGCTTCAAGTTAGAGCGAACTATCTGCTGAATTAACTGAGGTTAGTCAAAACACAGCCTGAACCAATTTAACTGTGAGAAAAGTTTTACGACGAGGACATCCGCGTTGGTCGTTGGCCTATATCCGAAGTTTGTCTGCACTTCTGCCTTCTACCCCTGTGGATTGTTTTGCCACCAGGACTACAACACCCAGTTGGCCAATAAACTCTCCAGTGAAGTAAATATTTTCAGGGACAAATCCTAGGATAATGAACTCCCAAATCAATTTGTGCTATGAGAATCTACTCCCCGATTCAATTAATTGTAGGGAGAATCAATTCCCCGACTCAATTTATCATAGGAAGAATCAACTCCACGATTCAATTTGTCCTAGAATGAAATAATTCCACCAGCCATTTAGTCCCATCTCAAACGAGAACACTTCTGACAGTATCATATTCTAGATGGCGAAGAGCTTTGCGTTTAGTATTAATTAACTCCGTAGTCATTATGATATTATATAAGGATAAAATACTCAGGGAATGTTTTTGCATGGGAGTGTATGATTCTAGGCTCCTACAACGGCGCGTTAATAGTACAACTTGTTAAACGAACTAATGCAAAAGTAACCTAACTACGATACGGTGTGTTAACTAACCCCAACTCGTATTAGCACTGAGGAGGGTAAAGAAAAGGCCCCTAGCGTAGAGAGAAAAATATCATACCGCGTAATTGCAATAAATAGCGCATCCAATATTCTGCTGATACAAACGCTACTGTAACTATCTCACACAGTCGTTGAGAAATTCAAAACTGACCAGTTCCTGAGTTTTCCGGATTCCAATGGGAAGCCAAAATAGTGCGGATAGTCTGATCAAAAATGGCCTTCGTCGAAAGATATAATGAATTTAGTCAAATGCGCATAACTGTGTCCGGTAAGAGTTGAAGTGAAAGGACAATGGACCGTATTGTAGACAAGCGAACATAATAGAATTAATTAAGTTTGGCCTATAAGCCGATAGTAATTAATTATGACGAGGAAGCGCTTGACTATCGCTGGTAAATTATAGAAGGGCGGGCGTAAAATAAAAAGAGATAGAGATGTACGATGAGGGCAAGATGAGGTATGGAGGCAAAATAGAGATGAATAGATAGATTGATAGATAGACAGATAGATAGATAGATAGATAGATAGATAGATAGATAGATAGATAGATAGATAGATAGATAGATAGATAGATAGATAGATAGATAGATAGATAGATAGATAGATAGATAAGATAGATAGATAGATATATAGATAGATAGACAGACACACACAGACGGACAGACGGACGGACGGATGGATGAACGGACGGACGGACGGACGAACGGACGAACGGACGGACGGATGGATGGATGAACGGACGGACGGACGGATGGATCGATTGATGGTCGACGATGGATGGATAGTTCAAGATAAGAGATATATGTATAACGGAGAGGACAGTAAAAATGAGTCCAGGACAGCGAAAAGAGTGAAAGGAATAAGGCAGAGACAGAAAGAGAGACAGGCAGACAGACAAAGAGAGTTCAATCGATAGAGAAGGACAGAGAGAGACTGACAGAGACAGACAAACAGAGTGAAAGAGAAGGACTCTATGGTGGGAACAATGGGTGGTAGGACGCAGCGAGAACAGAGAAGACGAGAAAAGTGAAAGAGGTCAGAGGAGAGAGGTAGAGAGGGATAGAGAAAATGTAGAAAAAGTCACATAGTAACAGAAGGCAAGACAGTAAACACCCACCGACACCCCGTGCACACCAATGACGCACCCACAAGCCCAAGCAGCCATTAGAATGCGCTCTGGGTCAAGAATGTATCGCCTCTTTGTTTCCCATATTCATTTTGGATTAAATACTTTTCAGCACTCATGAGTCTACTGCAGCTGGGACAATGTGACGTACAACCACTTGAACTAACAATAGGACATCGTAGGCGTGTAATAATCAAGGGCTCAACAATGGTTATGAGGGCTTAAGCTAAAGAAA
Source organism: Bimastos eiseni (assembly GCA_959347315.1). Classification (NCBI taxonomy): domain Eukaryota; kingdom Metazoa; phylum Annelida; class Clitellata; order Crassiclitellata; family Lumbricidae; genus Bimastos; species Bimastos eiseni. The sequence continues at coordinate 23,473,767 of OY365813.1, read as the reverse complement.
TCCAACAACAAAGCAACTATAACCATTTTTACACGACAATTAGAAAATCACGAGTGTCTGTCGGCAAATTGTCAATGAAAGCGACGATACATGAATACATAGAACGAAAGAATGAAAAAACATTATACTAACGCACACTTTTTACAATCTGACAAAGCTTCAGTTTGATGCCAATAGTTATTACGCTGCAATTGTGACACGGTCGAATTGAAAAGCAATTCACCCGAGCACAAGACAGTAAACCAAAATAAGCTACTATACGGAACTGTGGTGCGATTATCCCTTCCAGTTCGGCTTTCTGAAAGCAATACACAAATCACACAGGCTCCAGGAAGCATATCCGGATAAATTAGCCAATTTGTGACTTCTCCCTACCCACATGCCCAACTGGGACCGACATATGATCTTTATTCACATAATTATGCAACATTTGTAGTATGGTCTATGAAACCTATAATAAATGCTTAGTCTGCTGCAGGAGTATAACAAGCGTGGGGACACGGGGGCACGGCCCCCCAGTTGGCAAATTAGGTTGGGGGAAAACTGGGGAAGCCCCCCAGTTTCAATGCTCAGTGTCCTTATATGCCTCCAAATCTTTTTATGTTTCTCCAATGGCTTTTAAAGATGACTTTTAAGAAGATACTTTGTGCCCCCATTTTTCAAATTTCTGGAGGCAAAAATCAAAAAGTGGGGGGGAGGGCAAAAAAAATTTCCGCTTCGCGCAATATTTTTTAAATTGTGCCTCCCCACTTTTCAAAACCTTGTTACACCTCTGGTCTACTGGCTTCTTCGCACCAGCTTGACCTTCTCCAGACCACTGTGCGAGAGTCCAACCTCAAACGGAGTGTGTTTGTTAGAGTACACAATATGAGGTACAACATTATATATAGCGCTAAGCAAACGCTTCTTAGACTAAACATGGCAAACGGGCCAACATATAAGATCATTTATCCTTTATATACAGCTGCCAATTTACACATCTCCGTAACAAAGACAAAGTGAACAGTAAGCAACGCCAATAAAATCCATTAACGTAAGCAATATACTGCATTTAACATAACCAATTAACCATCCTTTCAAAGTCCAGAAATGAGCACACGATATAACCACGATAACGTTGAGCTATTATTGCGAGTGAATGACTTTCGCAGGGATCTTACACAGTGACCGTCTGCGTTGAGTCTCCACTCCTACTCTTCTCGTTACAGGCAGATCGCTTTATCCAATCGGCTATCGTGCCATCATGACAGTTAGAAACCTATAGTCTGGTTACCAAGGAATTTGATCTCCAGGCTCTAATCCATGTTCGTTAGATCACAGACGAAGTGTGATGTTCGCCAGATCCAAATCCGATTAGTTGACTTAATCACAGGACCTTTGCGAGGCACTCAAAATGCGCAATGGTAGGCCTAAGTGAACTTCTTGATACATGTAGCCCTACTAGGCCTATATAAAACAGGGTTATTACTATTTTTCGGTAAATTCAGCGACTTTGCAGCTATGGGGCACTCGTAAACTTTTAGATAATGTCACAATTGCTGAAACGCTGCATGAAGGCTAAGCGCAGGTCGCCAGCTCATTCAAGAGGGCTGTGTCGAGCCAGCAGAGGCTGTTGAGAGAGATACCCGCTGTTACCAGATGAACCAAAGAGATTTATAGATACGGATTAAATTGATATATATATATATACATAGAGAGAGAGACATACATACAGACAGACAGACAGACAAAGGCAGAGACAGACAGAGACAGAGAGACAGGGAGAGAGACAGGGAGAGAGACAGACAGATACAGAGATAGAGATAGAGACATAGAGGCAGAGACAGAGAGACTGACAAAGTGGATGAGGTGCTGATAAGACAGGTTTCGTTTTGGTCGAAAAAGACCATTTCTGAGTTGAGTACAACAAACGTGGTCGTCCGATAAGGTGGACCTTAGGTCCGTATGGAGGTCTTTAGCTGTACTTCCCAACGAACGATCCGTCCTCTCGAAAGTTTGCATGATAATCGTCATAGTCGTCGACGTCATCCAAACCTCTGGACCTGTTGGAGCTCACCGGAGATGTTGCACTGCCTTGCCTCATGATGTAATCGCTGTGTAGAGAAAATGCGAAATAAATTCATTAAAAAAGTGCCGCAGACACGGTCATAAATGCCGTCTATAGAACAGTAGTATCATTACTTATTCATTGGCCTATTACACGGTAGGCCATACATCGAGTCGTTTCACCATCTTAGGAGACCATTGTATGGATCAATGCTGTGACGAGCTTTCTCAGTGGTCGGTCTCTCCACCTCGAATGGCTTCCGCTTGCCCTCAAATTTCCCCCTTATAATGACGTATACCTAGCTTTTGTAGGCTGTTAAAGTCATTTCCAGTTAGCCGTGGCTGGGTTGGGAGCACCTCTGAGTAGTTTCACCTGAAGAGGTGCTATGTAAATTCTCAAGATGAATGAATGAATTATATATATATACATATATATTGCAAAAGATTCATTATGATGTTTCAACCCTTACCTTGGATAGTAGTCTTGAAAGTCATTTGCCCGAATCTCTTCCTGCGGATTTCGCCCAGATTTTCGTTCTTTTCCGTCAACTGCAAACAACCAAAAAAGTCAATAGCAATGCTAAGTTTCAAACTGATATATCGACATTTAAGGAAGATGTTCACGAAAAGGTGGCAAAAGGTGGCAATAACATAAATGTGAAATCACGATTGAACAAAATGAATCGTCCAAATGGTGTTTATGACGAATGGCAAAGAGAGTACAAGAAGCTTAGATACAGTATGAGATCATCGCTCACGTATACAGTTACAACGCAGGCCTACAAATAAATGAACAGCTTCAGTTCACCAGCAAACAGAAGGATTATAACCTTAAAGAAAAAAAATGATCACAATTGGAAAAACAGAGCAAAAGGTGGCAATAGCACAAATGTGGAAAGATGGTTTGAACTGTTGAACGACATAGAGTTACACCTTTGCAATTAAAAGAAGTTACAAGTAAGCCTAATCGGAAGGGTAACAACACAAAAGTAGAAAGAACGTAAAATGTTTTTAGCAACAAGAAGTTACAGGTAGAATGCATTCAATAAGGTATGAATGTAATGTGCGTGTATGTATGCATACATTGTATGGCTATATGTATATATGTCTGCATGTTGTCTAAGCATTTGTGTGAATCTGAACTCTTGCACAGCGCCTATCAGATATATTTCAAAAGCGAACACGGTTCCTTTAGTAAGGCTTAGAACAAACTTTAAACACGTAGAAGAGGTCTTAACAATCGGCAACTTACCGTCATATGCATCGCATTTTCTGAGCTGGCAGACGATGTAACAAATTATCAGCAGCAGAAACAGAAACAAAACTGTCGCAATTCCAATGACGATCCAATTCAAAGCCAAAGGAAGTATTTTGACGACTGATCCTAGAACCATTCAAGAGTGCTTAAGGAACAGCGACTCATATCTACTTGAAAATATTTCAATTCTGATAAGGATTAATTGGCGATCGTTCCGATATCAACGCTTTAATTGAGCAATGGACCTATATAAAGATCTGTGCTCCTACTTGAAGCTGGTACCCTGCGCTTGGATTTCGAGTGGCGCTTTAGAAGTTTGGAGATTACGATTACGAAAGAGAATGAGCAGTTACGTAGAGGAGCACACAGGGCAGAGGCAGTCTTGAGTATGAAGTGTTAGCAATTGCATTATCTTAGCCACGACCAACGAGGTCACGTGACCAGTCCTATCCCTCGCCGTCCCATCGTCTTACTGACGGTGTACAGTCAATGTGGTCATAATAGCGAAGTAGGTCTTTATGATTGGCCGCACGCGGAACAGAAATCTTGAGCGCAAACCTTCTGTCACCGTCATTAACAGAACTGAAAATACGGTTACCATTGGTACCTTTAAGTATAGCTAAAACACGGTCACCATTGGCGCCATTAAGTAGGCCTATAGCTGAAAACAAGTTACCTTTGATATATAGGCCTACCATTAAGTATCTCTGAACACAGAGTTACCTGTGGTACCATTTAGTATAACTGAAAACACGGTAACCTTTGGCGCCATTATTTACCACCGAAAAAAGTCTACCTGAGGTGCCATTGGCATTGAGAATCACGGTTACGCTGTCTCGAGTATATAGATTGTCGGCGTCGCATCTATACTCTCCAAGATATCTATCGCATGAAGCGGAGCAGTTTGGTTCGGTGTATATAGTCAAGTTGCCATTCATTACATGGACATAAGGCGGTTCGCTGTATACCTCCTTCCCGCCTATTTCCTTCACCCTGTGCCATTTAACAGTGAGTGATGTGCTCGGATCGGAGGTCGCTCTGCAGTGAAACTGAAACCGGTTCTTCTTTCTCAGATCAACCAATTCGAAAGTTGAACCGGACAACAACGTAACTTTTGTCCGCACTGGAAAACACGTGCAACAATATTGATATTAGGCTGTCTTAATCTACAGTCACGACGACGCTAGAAAGATAAAGGGTTATTAATTATGACGAAGCATCACGATAGAGTAAGACTAGTAAGGGCAGAGATAATTATGACAGAGGACATTGGAAATCATTTATTCGTATTTATTGCCCCCAAATGACTGGCATCAGGAACTAATGATAACAATGATGATGATGATGATGATGATGACGATGATGACCACGATGATGATGATGATGATGATGATGATGATGATGATGATGATGATGATGATGATGATGATGGTGATGATGAGGATGAAGATGGTGAATAAGAAGAAGTTGATGAAGTAGAAAAAGAAGAACAACAACAAGAACAAGAAGACCAGGAAGAAGAACAGGAAGAAGAGCAAAAATAAGATGACGATGGTGATGAAACCTACTTCAACTGCCAATGACATGCTTCCAATTTATCATGTGCCTAACATGATAAATTGGGCATACAAAGTCTTTTCTACTAACGTAACACGTTCAGGTATCCGGAAGCAAATGCGTATCCGTGAACGTTGCTTGCGTTGCATTGAATGACCGTCAGATCGGATCTACTCTCTCGGTCATCGCAGTCTCGACAAACGTCTCTGATTGTCAGATTTTTCAGGTCGTTGCTGAACACAAATCTCTTGGGAGCATTTCTTACTACAAAAACGCATTCACGTCATCTGTAATGAGACAATTAAGGAGACAATATGAATCTCAAGTCGTTTAAGAGATTTCTTAATAATTAACTATAACTACTCGTCGTGGTTTGAGAACAAAGTTAAAGCCGTTATGTAAGCCACTACAATGATCGATGAAAGCTTACTGGTTTTTCAATAACGTTGCCCTGGAGTGATGTGATTGTATAATTTTATTAGTCTACATCATCAATTGTATTACAACGCTTTACCATAATAATAAACATAACCAAGTGTTTTTATTGTCTCCAAATAACAAACACAAGTACCGTTCACTTCTTAGACTTTCCATTCTAAACTGAAGTTCTTACTGATACCAATTTCTTCCGCCATCCATTCATTCTCATTTCCTTCAAGGTTAATACACTCTTTACATCATATCAGCCTCTCTTTTCCTATCCCTTTCCTGGTTCACTGACCACTGAGATCAGTGGATCACACATTCCAATGCCATACTGCCTAATCGTGGCAATTGAATGGACTCGAGAGATGGAAGATGCTATGTATTGGTCTTCTGAGTCACCACATAACATAATAATCATGAATTGAATTATTGAACACTGCTTATATTCTTTACCGTCAATCGGTTGTCCATTCTGAAGCCAGACAACAGTTGCCACTGGTTTGGCGAAAGCGGAACAGTTGAAGGTAACGGAATCGCCCTCCGTTACATTAACATCGCGCGGACCATCGGATTCTTGCTTGAAGATAGGCACAGCTGAAATACATAGCTTACAATAATCGACGAATATGGAATAGACAAATAGCTGCGTCAAAGTATGCTGACACTGAAATGGACATGAAATGAAATGCACAATGTGTTTTATTTGCTATGACAATTCCACAATTACCAACCATAAGCTGTTTTGTTTTCCAATATATGTGATTTTCAACAGTGAGGAGAACATAAAATATATTATATTAAGACGAACCATATTGCCCCCGCAATATTTATAGAACGCCTACGGTTTGCTCTTTTTGCTTGAATCTAAACTCCTACAATGGTTTGTAAATGCCAAAATACACGAAATCATTGCAGAAACAGATGAAGATTCGGGCGTATACCTTCAACACGAATATTATAAATGTGAGAAGCAGTTCCTTTGGCATTTTCAGCGGTGCAGCTGTATTTTCCTTCGTCAGATTCGCTTACGTTATCAATCTTTAGTTGAGTTATAGGAATAACCTTGGGATAAATGGTTCGTCTAGGGTCCAAATGATTCTTTGGACCCGACCAGCGTATGTTGGTCACTTCTGGCCTGAAGAAACAACGACAGACGTTCAATTTAAAAAAACCGCCATTAGGCTTATTACACATACAACCTAATTGGGGGAAATTGTTAATTAATATTGTCCATCACCATGATGATCTGAAAACTCAATTTTGTTCTTTAAGGGTAATTTGGGCGGATAGCATTTAAACGCGGCGTAGTATGATAGCTTTCAAATATCTTAACAGTTATCACGGCATACATGTGGCTGAGGAAAGAGACACACCATTCAGAATAAAACATTTTCTTGCGCATTACTAGTGGGTAAGCACGGCTGCTCTAAATGTTTTCCTGAAAATTGCCTGATGGTGTACGCAACTACTGCTCAAAAGCAAACCAGACAGACTAATAAAATACAATACAACTGTAATTTGATATTGCACTCCATACAGAAAGTTCATAAGTGCAGCTTGAAGCCGGGTAACCATTAAGAGCCATAGGCAGACTGGAAGAGGTAGGTCTTCAGGTTAGAGCGAAAGAGAGGTTCACTGAGAGAGTTGCAAAGATGAGGAGGTAGAGAGTTCCAGATGGAAGGACCGGCAACAGTGAATGACCGCCGGCAGAAGACAAGACGTGTACTAGGGACAACGTACTTTCCAGCAAAGGCTGATCTAAGAGAGGAACGGCCTTTAACAGAGCTGCAAAGTGTGACCATGGAGGACAGATAAAACGGCAGATGACCTGTACGCGCTCTGTACATGAGTATTGCCAGCTTGTAAGTTGTAGCAGATATGCTCACAGACAGGAAGCCAGTGTAGAGAACGAAGAGCAGCCGTGATATGAAGAGCACAGGTCTCTTAACAATGTGTACTGTAATTTTTAAACGGGACAAACTCTTTTTCCGATTGATTATTTACATTAACACCATGCACCTATTTTAGATGTTGACGTCGAAAAATCACGTTTAGGTCTAACGCGTATTTAGTTTAATTAGTACAAGTCAGTTATCTCCATAATTCAAATAGACTTAACCAGTCAGGATTTCTAACGAGCTCACGGATGTTCAAAAATTAATGTCATCAACTCTACAACTTATGCACTCTGTTAAAATTAACTAAAATATTTGACGATGATTTAGAGTTGCTTTTCATAGTTACACTCAATTTTGAATACAGTCAAGGCTAATTCACTGAATTAGGACAGAAATATATTCAATCTCAGACGTTGAGTAAAAGAAGACCTTACTTTCCTGAAAAGATGCACTCCAATTCTATTGAGTTTCCGACGACAGCGACATCTTGTGACTTTGAAAAGTAAGTAACGTTCGGAGGAAAATCAGGTGGAGGTTCGGAACCTGTAGTGTAAATGATGATTTCAACACAATTACTTCACAATTTATTTATTGATATAGCCTATATTGCTAACAGATTAGCATGTCCAAAGCCGCATGCGCTTGAGGAATTTTTACGATAGTATTCAAAGAAATGTACAAGTATCCCAGAACAGTCGATATTATCTCTGTTTTATTTGCCTTGGTGTCCTAAATTACTTAGGTGGCCCTACCTATTGGGACCATTGTCCTTTCTGGACATCCTGTTGTTGCTGATTAATGGCACAAAATTTTTATTTCTGTTCTGCTGTCAATATCTTCACTAAAATGAATTGAATGAATTCAATTTAAACTACACTAGAGTTGAGAGGCATATGCAAATAGATCGTGTTTATGAAATGCAATCATTTTACTATTTCGAATGTCTTACAATAATTGGTCGACAACTTTAACTCCACCTTGTTCTACTGTTATGTTTCTGTAGCCTCCGCCAGATCTGACGTTAGTTTTCGAATTGAAGACGACGCTGCTTAGGAGTCGCCCGTTAAGTTCGTCATCTTTTTTAGCATAGGCAAAGTAAAGATCCCCTGAAAGAATTTAGGAAATTCAACTGGTCAGCAACGGAGAAAATTCCTTTGAGTGAAAATAAAAGCCAAATTGAGCTAAATATCTTCAACGTTCAATGGCGAACCCATACTGGCTTTACATGTCGCACATTTGGGAGGGTGGTCCCAATGCTAGTGCCACCGTCCCACGTGATATGGTGGCAGGGTGCGCATTCGTAGGAAACCTTAAACACTTGGCTGACATGCGGATGCGTCCCTGCTTCAACTGTTTTGACTGCAAGAATAAGAATCTGTGGAAAATTTCCTATAGTACAAGTGCGCTGTTCCAGAAGATCTCTGTGTAATCCGTTTATGCATGATCAGTATCGTTCGGTAGATGGCGCAATAACGTGCGTTTCCGTTCTGTAAGCGTTAGGCACTATTAGTCACAATGCAAATTATCACAACATCAGTTGGTCAACTGTTTAATTAAGCTGAGTCATTTGAAGTAATAGACTTTATTCAATTACCATAATCTTAAATTGTTTATTTGTTCTTATGCGAAGGACTCAATGTGGCCAAATTTTGGCAGACAGACAAGTGATGGTTTCAGAGGCGTCGATCTCATTTGGCAGATGGGGTACACCCAAAGAGATGGGCAAGAAATGTGGAGGTGTGACAGGCGTGTAGCGTGTCCCATCTCTGTAAAATTGTCCCCCTAACCCTCCCCCGGTATCGCATTCCCTGGGTGGTTTGCTTTTACAGCAGTCTCCAATTTTCTATTTATCGGAGATTCATAAAAGAGGACAACAAGCATTTTCATTGGAAATGAGTTTTCGATCTGATCATTACCGTTGCTTGCACATTGTACCCTCTCTGTTTCTTGAAATCCCCTAGGCTCCTTATCGTCAGTACTCGTTGCAATTTCCCAATAGTGCTTCGGCGTAGGAAAACTGTTTCGTCTGGCTCCCGGAACGAAAAAGGGATGACCCTCTTGAGCTCTGACGTTGACTGGAGCAGTAGGAAGGGCGTCATCAAGAAATGCTCCTTGGATATGAGCCACGGCTGACAGAGCAGTGCCATGTTGATTGGTAGCAAAGCATTGGTAGAAACCGTCATCCTCCCGAGTTGCAGGGTTTATCGCTATGTTACCGTCCGACCCTCGGCTGATGTGTGAATGATTCAAGTTGATAACTTTGCCGTTCTTCTTCCATACGTATCTGCACAAACGAACCAGTACTTTTGCCGAGATATTGTTTATGTTCTGCATAGGAATAAGTAATCTTTCGGGATCTAAAACGCTGGATATTAGAAATTACCTCTGATATGGCAAATACTCGCCAAGTTTAATAAAAAAAATAATAATATTAATATTAATAATAATTATATAAATACATGCTGGCTAAAGTTACTAATAGTAATAATGACAATAATTTTGCCAACCGTGACAAAAACGACGAGTGGGGCCAGCTCCAGACAAATTGCACAAATAGCTAACAATCTCCAAGTCCCTGAGGGATCCTGTATACCTTAGGGCATAAATTAAAGAAATATTAACAATAAAAGCGACATTTTATATGGCGCCGTAACCGCGGCCATACGGCTACCAAAGCGCCTCATAAACAACTAACTAGCGGGATAAGCCTTAGAAACGTTTGAGACCTTCAACGTTGGATATTAGGAATACCATATTGAATATCATCCACTCACCGAGTTACAACCTATTGACATTTTACCATTCTCACTGCTACCACCACAACCACTGACACTAACACTACCTCATCGACCACCGCTACCATCCTCGGCTGCTCTAAATATGTATACAACAGATTTTTAACTGCATTTAGACTTTTTAAATTCAATACATCGCTGTTCTGGCTGGGCTTGAACTACATCATGAAAACATAATATCATAAATCGCGTCATGTGCTGTTCTGTGCCTGCTAAAAGTGTTGGATAATAGCCTTGAGTCATATGTGGGCCTTTTTCAGGTCGGTCTAGTGCAGTGTTGTCCAACACGTGGCCCGAAATTTTTCCAATCTGTTTAAAAATTATGTACAAGACAAAGTCACTGACTGAGATATTCTTAAGTTTTCATTACTGATATAATAAACTGAAGAAAACAATCAAATTTATGCATCTAATGCATTCAAAATGGCTTATTGTTCCTGTTGTTACTAATATTAGTTGGGCCGTAGAGTAATGGATAACACACTGGGGCGCAGGACTGAGGAACCAAGTTCAATCAATACCCGTATAACCGGTAAGGTTGACTAGAGCTTCTTTAGCTAGGCGGCTGCGTTTGTGAAAAAAACGCAATGGGCAAGGCGCTCATGACTGCTGACAGTTAAATTTGACCCGTGCAAAGACTTGACATCATTCGTTCGTGCTATGGGCCTACTTGTAATCATACTGCGGTTTATCAGTTTGAAATTAAAACAGAAATTTTATTATTAGCAGCTGAGGGGCATTGATATTTTACCGCGTCAGATTCGGTCGACAAAATTAGAGCTGGCTTTGAATTTCGACCATTTTCACAAAGAGCAAGAAATCATAATGAAATGAAAATTCACTAACGTCACGGCCGGTGTTCCCTCAGCCTCGCATGTCAGTTTGACCATACTTCTCTGTACGAAGATTTCACTCTTTGGACTTATCGTAATTGATGGTGGCCTTCGCACTAAAACAGACGCACCTCTAAATATACTGATCGTGCACGACAAAATAGAGAATCTCGGTTATTGAACATACTGCTTCAAAGTAGCTTATTACGGTTCCAGCAATGATTCTTACATTAACAGGAATGTATATCATATTGAATTAATCTGCTGGATACTGACCATCAAGCGTTTATTGTGATTCGCCCTTCGCTTAAATTAGGTGACGCAGAGATAGAATTGTTAGCACACTGCTGTACTATGATCACAGACGTCACCGATTTCCACCGTAGAAGGCCTACCATGCTGTCTCCGCAGCTTGACTTCCGCTAATTTTGACCTGGCACCAGAAAGAAACGAGATGATTGGCTGTTGCGGACTAGATTTGGCATAGCGCCAGTGAATAAGCTGGTCTACCTGACGTAGCGTTTGTGGGCGCTGAGAAATTTTGATTCACATAGCATTACATTACATTACACGCTATTGTTAATATTCAATAAATATCTTAAATAACAGGAATTTACCATCGTTTTGGCAGGTCACCAAAACAGCGAAGAAAACGACCAGGAATAGGTCACGTTGAATCCACATTTCTTTTATGGTTAGTCTTTACAGATGGAACTACAAAATGAAATATGTTTGCGCACAGGAAAAAATCAGAAAACTTTATTGTCATTTACTTCGTTATTTGTCACCTATGCTTGGGAAGGGCTTCCACGGCAAGTAAATCTTGGAGCAAATGCTCCATTCAAGAAATAGGGAGTGGGTGAGCAATTTCATTTAGAGATCTTTTCACGATTAGTGGAAGTTAAACACTTATGGTAGGCCTGTGTGAGACGGGAAGTTGGAAAGTTGCTACGATGACTTTGAGGGATAGAAGGCCCTGACTAAGCCACTACTACCATTGTTCAAAGTGCAGAAATACATTGTAATTGTTCAGTCTGAAGTGAATTGGCGTTTTTGCTAAAACTAAATGCTTCAATTCATTGCTTCGTCCATTGCGTCATTTCGTTCTAAACGTAAAAGTGAATTCTTTCAAATTGCTTATCCATCGTTGACTGTCTTTCTGTCTCAATCTAATCAACTTTTGACTCCTAACTTATTATCAGTTTGGTTTTGGTGTACCATCGGTTGATGCCTCGTGAATTTTACACAGTCGCTATAGAAGCATAAGGACTACCATAGACTATATGGATTATATAGACCATCTCATGATAACTGGCAGAAGCAGTCGAATAGTAATATCGGAAATAACAATAAATAAGTTGACTGCGATGTTTCGAATAGCGATGAACGAGCATTAAATGTTACTATAGAGCATTATTATTGTATGATATTACACTGTATTACAGCTGGGACTGCAGTCAACGATCGACTCTCGAATCTAATTAGCTTAGACATAACATAATTATAGACCTATATTGTTATTGATAATATATGTACATTGAGAGTTCGAAGATATTTCATATAATCGTAGAACAGCATATCATATCTGATATCTTCAAGTCATAAAAAATAATATCGTATCACAGCATGTCGGTTCATAGACCTACCACGTTAAAATATAATTTAATATCCTATATCACATCGAATCATTAGATTATGATATCATACCATGACACATCATAACACATAAATTTACATTCATAGCTATATCGCCTCATATAGTATGATATTATACCACGACATATCGTGTCAATCAATATTTTATTGTAACCAACGAAATTAACAGCAGAAGATAATTTGTTCAAGATTCCTGTAACATTGGTAGGCCTAACAATTGAGGGCCCTGAAGGGATATAGATCCCGCTAGCTAGGGTCAGCTAAAGTACTTACTAATTACACATATCACAAAAAATCATATCAAATCCTACATCACATCATATATTATCATGAGATATCGTATTACATAAAACCATATGAGACTTAATATCGTATCCTATCTAATTATCATATTATATTTATATCATACCACATTGATTGGCTTCATGCAGATAAGATCACAGTTATAGTAATTCAGACTTACCACGCTGTGTCTATCCTACTAATTAACTACAGAAACAGAGGACGCTGTTTAACGCAGGTTAACTAGCCCGAAGATCTAGCTATAAATAATCCCAGCTTATGCAGCGGTGTAGGCTTTCCTTTCACGTCAGCCATGCCATGGTGTAACATCATTCTGACTCATCAAATTCGTCAATTTTTAAACACACTCTTCTTCAGGACTATCTCGTGCTTCATAATATCATTAATCATTAATCCTACGATCTTCACAAACCCACACGTATACTTGTAGGTCTACACATACTTGTATGCATGGGCCCTACAAACGTATCACAGGACCAAGTTTGAGTATTGTAGAATTAGACAGCTGCTTGGAGCACAACAAATCAGCCATACAACTTATAAGTGCATTTTTATATTTATAATTAGATGGAGTCTGCGGCTTAAAATGCAGCATACATGGTGTACACTTTGTGTATCCTGTTACATCTGATCATCTCAATTGTGTTTTATTTTATCGCGTAAGAATCTTAACAATGAGGAGAAGCAGTTAGGTATTAACAATAAAATAATTATTATTATGATTATTATTATTGTTATTATTATTATTATTATTATTATTATTATTATTATTATTATTATTATTATTATTATTATTATTATTACACATATATGTTTCACATTATGCTGTTATCGCCCATGATGAGCTAATGGAGTGTTGGCAATGTCCCGAAGAGGCAGACTGCGTTCCCACGCTGAAGAACAACTGAGATACGTTGGAACAGAAATGACGTCTCCATTGGATCGTGGGTTGCAGCACTCGTTCGACTACCCAACTCTGAGATGAACTCCAGTCCTTCACTGCTCCAAGCGCCGCCGGATTCCAAGGAGAGGGCTACGAAGTCGTGGGTGTTGGTTATGGTGGAATACTTGGCCCTCTTCGTCTTAGCTGCGCGTTCGGCTGCTTCGCCAGCTCTGATAGATGTGTCGACAAGATGTGACTTGGCGTAGGTGTCGGGCACTGTCACATCCCATGCCAGACATCGACCACGTGTCCAAGGAATGGGCGTGACGCCGTCCGGTCGCTTTCCATCTTCTCTTAGCAAGCCGAGAGGTTCCTTTTGCGCTGGAATCTTCGCCCTGCCAAGAGCTCTCCAGATGACATCGTTCAACATGCTGTGTCGTTGATGTTTTCCGCTGCCTCTTCTACAAATTAGTCCATGGAGCCCTTTTGCGTCGACGCTCTCTTGACATTGGTGACACAAATGTGGCTCGCAGAGCGTCGTTCCTAGCCTCAACCCGGCTGCCAGTCGTACATCCTCGTTTGAGAGGCGCAGGCCTAGGGCAGTCACAGGGGGCGCTAGCATCCAGTCTCCAGAATGAGGTGCTCGTGAGGCCAGCAGGCGAGCACGGTCGCATGGATTGTTATTGGAATCCAGCAGACCTTTCCATGCCTTGTCTGTGAATCGGAGGTCCCATTCTTTCTGGCGATAACTTGCTGCTCCTGTTGGTGGTTCTGCATCTGTCAGGGTCTTCCAAGCGTTGAGTGCTGAACTCGTGAGTTCATATGGTTCCTCAGCAGACTCTGTTGGTAGGATGCATGCCTGGAGTTCGCTTGTACTAGCAGCAGAAGCCAGAAAGGCAGAAAGTGCCAGCGTAGATGCACAACGAACTCCCAGACCACCATCTCTCACCGGCAAAGAAGCCTGGAGCCAGCGGTCATCGTCAAGGTCCACATTTAAAATGGTTGACAGTCCTTCTCTCAGCAGTTGATCAAACCGAGCCAAGCCCGGGCAATCAGCGCAGACGGCTGTGCGCAGACTGTACAAGAGCTTCGGTACATTTAGACTGTTTCTCAGCAGAACCAGAGCGTCATGCGTATACAGCAAGGGCAATCTTCCGATTGCCCTCTCGAGGTCATTGGCCTTTGAATTAACGACCATGTTCACAGCTGGACCTGAAATTAGAGGTGCACCCAACAAGGTCATGTCCTCGAGGGCTATGCTCGTGAACTCTTGGAACGCAGGGTCATTGTTCGGCATCTGGGTGTTGTGACACGCGATTTCGCATTTGCTGCGGTTCAATAGCAATCCCAGATTCTTTGATTCCTGCTCGATTAATTGAACGTCGTCGGCCACTGTTTCCTTGTTACCTCCCAATGTCAGGTCATCCAGATATCCGATACGCAGATGCGAACGAAGCTTCATCAGAATCGGTTGCAGCACAAGACAGAATTCCAGAGGTCCCAAAGGATCGCCTTGCTGCGTTCCTTCTTCGGATCGAATTGTGTTTGAACCATAGCGCTACAGTGGACGGTTTGAATAGGCAGCGTGAGCAAAGTGGTAGAGCTCTGGGATCTCTCTAGCAACTGCCTCTAGAAGACAATCTCTGCGCAGAGTGTTAAAGGCATTGGCGAAGTCGAGCTTCACTAGGACGCTGTCCTCAGGCATTGTGGAAATCCAGCGACGTGTCGCATGGACAGCTGCCTCAGCGCCTCCTGAAATGCCTACCCCAAGCTGAATGGGGGCGAGCAGTTGAGACAGCCTTGTTACCGCATGCGAATTAGCGCACTTTGCCGCCAGACGACGCCATGTGTAGCCCACGGCGATCGGTCTTATGCCTCCGTCCTTCTTGCTCAGGGCTAAAAGGTTTGCCCCATAGATGACCTCATTCACCTCTTCGGATAGACCTCCCTTTAGGAGCAGATTGACAAGGTCAGATAGATGTTGCCCGATGTTGTCATCTACTCCATAGGCCATCAGATCCTTTAAGTGTTGTGGAGTAATGCCATCTGGACCACCAGCCGAACCCGCAGGGAAAGAGGAGATTGCCCTAGCGACATCTTCTTTAGAAACTTGAAGCGGAATGAAGCGATCGGAACTGTCTGGATCACATGGGGTTCTCCTGTCCACTGGTGCAGGCGGGTGCTTTTTCTTAAGCGCGGCCAGAGTTTCAGGTGTGTCCAGTGCCGGTTTATCCTCGCTGCAGATGAGACGGATGGCTGCCTTGAAATTGTCTTCCTCCAGCTTGCTTGCAACTGTTGAGGCTAAATACCTGGCGTGGTCGCATTTAGCGGACTTGAGCTTACGACTTGACGTCAGTGGCAATTCATCGTTAGTCGACTGGTCTGGTCCCTGCAGTCCCCATTCAGTAATGCGGGACAAAATCATCTTAGTCATTATTATTATTATTATTATTATTATTATTGCTTCTTAGTATTATTCTTAATATTTTTTTATGCCCCGAGGTGTACATGATCCCTCAGGGACTAGAACATTAATAGGAATAAGGAAATGTAGTCTGGAATGGCCCTACTCGTCGGACTGACAAATGGCGAAAGAGCCTTTGAACGCTATTACTGAACGATATTATTAATATCATCATCATTATAATGATTATTATTAATGTTGTTATGATGACTAATAACATTAATATTTTAATTATTATTATTATTATTAATATTATTATTATCATTATAATATTATTATTACTTTTACTATCTCCACTACCATTGCAATTATTATTACATGAATTAAAATTTAATTTTCTGGCCTAACACAGGCTTTGATTAAGTTCTTTATTAATAGTCATGATTCTAAGGATGATATTAATAAGAATAATGATAATAATAAAAATAATAATAATAATAATAATAATAATGAGAATGATAATAATGGTAGCAATAATAAAAATAAAAATAATATTAATAATGGCAAAAATAATCATTAATGTAATTATAATAATAATAGCAATAACAATAGCAGTAGTAATAGTAATTAGTTCAAGTTAATTACTTTACGGAAACTATTGAGCTTAGATCTGCCTTGCATTCAGTTATTGTGAAGACGGAAGCATTCGTTATACTCTGGATTAGGGACGAGATATGACGAACACAATCAAAAGTTTCTCATAATTGTCCCAAGTCATCACTGACTCAACGATGAGTGTTCTGTCACAGAGCGAGGTGACAGAACGAGCGAGCGAGCGAGCGAGAGAGACAGAAGCAGAGACAGAAACAGAAACAGAGACAGAGAGAGTGAGAGAGAGAAAAAAAGAGACAGAGATAGATAGATAGATAGAGAGAGAGAGAGAGAGAGAGAGAGAGAGAGAGAGAGAGAGAGAGAGAGAGAGAGCAATAATGACAAAGACGGAACAACGGCACGTGTGAGGCATCATTGTAATTGTTAGGCTATTGTACAATAATGCAATTGCCATTTGATATAACTATTCTCTTACAAAGTTCATAAGTGCACACACGCCTCTTCAGCGCAGATGCAATTATATTGCAGAGCTATTGTGCGCGAAGGACTTGCTCAAGGTACTTACACAGTAACTGCCTCGCACGAGGATCGAACCCGCACTTTACGCGCTACAGGACAATCGCTCCAACCAATCGGCCATAGTGTTACCCCCTAATTGTGATCTGGCATACTTTGCCCATTGCTGCAAAATGGACTAGAAACAAACTGTATAAGTTTTGTCATAACTACAGGTTCTTATTGGAAAATTAAGTTTATTGTGGTTCAGCCAATAAAAACGACATCATCTATTGAAGTTCAATCGGTCCTTCGAGCTATCGGCTCATGGATATGAACAATCATCTCGGCTGCCTTGAGCAGCACCGATTACGAAACCTCTCTTACCATCTACATCAACTGCCACGCCAGCTATCAGGCCTATAATGTATTGGGTATGCTTCATTACGCATTTATCTAGGGTTAGAATTTCGCGAACAGGGTCCAGGTTCACAAATTAAAAAATATATCTTAGCCATTAATTTTTTTATTAGTTAGTAGGCAAGTATATTCCTTATTTCACCAACTAAATATCCGCACTCTGCTGTACAATACACATGAAAGTGCAGAATTTCTATTAGCTTTTTTTATTGGCTAATTATTATTTGCAGAAGAGAAAGATGTGTATCCGACCGGCAAAAGAATGTTAGAGTATGCAGAGCAAAATACCTCCATTAAACAAAAATGGTTAGAAATGAGAGATTTATTGATAGACAGAGAAACAGAGATGACAGTTGAGATGTATTGAGGACAGCGAGAAGAGAGCTAATAGACGGAGAAGAAGGAGAGAGAGATGGAGAAATATCAACAGCGACTGAGAGAGAGGAGAGAGACACAGAGAGAGACAGAGACAGAGACAGAGCGACACAGAGAGAGAGACAGGGAGAGCCAGAGAGACAGCGAGACAAAGAGAATAAGGAACTGGAAGGAGGGATCAAGGATGTAAAGGAGTAGTAGCAAGGCAAAGCGTAGATGATTATCGACAGAGAGATGGAGAAGAGATAGGGAAGAGGAGGGAGAGAAAGAGATGAGTGAGAAACTGCCGATAAGGTCAAACAGTAAGAGAAAGGGAAACAGAAGATCTCCGTACGCACCTACCACACCTAAACGCACATAAACGAACACAAGAAAACGTGTGCGCACCTAAACAAACGAGACAACTCGCACTTGTGCAGTTAGCTGTGGCATAGTGAGGCAAAGCGCCGCCTGGGATGAAAGTACAAAACGACAATGCCGCTCCAGTCCATTTATATTAATCTGTTTACAATTAACATTTAAAAATATACTTTTCATCGCTTTCACTGCAGCAAAATTACTAATAAGCTTGTCAAAGCATGATGCCGGGCAGGTTTAGACAAGGTCAACAAGAATCTTGAAGAATGCAAGATATAAATAACAGCAATAGTATTTTATTTTTTACCGAAAATGCCGCCTAGGACAAGTGCCGCCTGAGGCGGTTCGCCCCTCTCGCCTCCCCTCGCGAAGCCACTGGCAGATAGGCATGTAGGGTGCTGTTTATGTGAACGAGATATTTGAGGAGCTAAGTCGATCCGGTCATGGATGAAGAATTGAGAACTTTTACTTGGGAGAGAGGTGTACGCAAATGACTCTGTTTTAATTTCAACAACCCCCGTGCAGTCTCCAAGATGTAGTTGACATTTTTCTCTGTTGAGCTCGAAACTATATCGATATCAAGCTAAAGGCACCCAACACATCAAGTTATGCGGATTGGATCACGGTTCAGCAATATATTAGTGTCAACGGAGACGATATCAGTTATGTGCACAAGTTAGATTTTTTTATCTTTGACAGTTTCTGGTTAAAGTCAAATAATGTAAAGTATACAGTCGAATGAAATGCGTATGAAGTTTTCTGGTAGGCCTAATTTAATTTCTTTTATTGAAAATGCTACAAATTGAGTGAACCCTATTTTGGTTGGTGCCAATTTATTGTTAACCGTTTATCATCAATGGATGGGTTGGCGACATTCGTCAGTACCGAAAGTGAGCTGAACTCCTGAGAGTACATATCAGCGCTCGTGATTAAGCTGGCGCCCTGCATTTGGCCTTCTAGTGACGCTTTCGAAGTTTGAGATTACACAAACATCGGTTGCACAATATGTACAATTTTCGGAATCTTTCAAGGCAGCGTTATGTCGGTATTGCACATCATGTACGAAATAATATTACAGACTGTTGGTTAGCAAGAAGTCTGCCGTCTATCCAGAAATGCTTTGACCTAACAGTCATATTTCCGCTGTTTTTCTCAAACACCAAAGTTAATGTGATCGAGACTTTTGTTGTGTTTCATATTCTTGTTGTGCGCTAACAATGTTAGGTGAATCAGATGGCATGGGCTCTCCACCGAAAGCCTGTACGCAGTTGCCAAAGCTAGCACCATCTCTCGACTCCTCTACGCCTCCCCCGCTTGGTGGGACGTACATCAGCAAAGGACCGCGGCCGTCTAGATGCCTTCTTAGGGAGACTGCAAAGGCTACACTACATCCCTTCCAAGGCAGCGTGCATCGCTGAGATGGCCGAGAAGGCTGACGGCCGTCATCTGCGGGCGGTGAAGACGATAGGTGCTTTATTCCAAGAATTTTGTACAAATTTGAAGCCATTGATAAAGCTGCAGCGTAAACATAAAGCAAAATTTCCCAGAACGCGAGCTAAATGCAACCGAATTTCACCTTCGGTAACTAACTGCTGTGTGTCAGTTTATGACTGTTTGTCTATTAAACATATATATATATTATATATATACAGACTAACATACAGTCAACGTCTAAGGCTATTTCTTCAAGCCTAGAGGCCTATCGATTCTTATTTTTGCCAAAAACGCGCCTTTAGCTAACACACTTAGGCCTAGGTAGTCTTCATTTGACAACCATTATCAAACTATCACAGGCATCTAATGATGACAGACTCGATAATTGTGAAAGTCAAACACAAAACGACATCTTTAACAATTGTTATAAGAACATACCATACGTGCTTCAAAGTCATTGTCTATTGTGAAAGCGATGAATACAGAAAACGAAGAAATAATTAATGGCAGACAATTATTGTCACAATCTTTCGGTGCATCAATTTGCTGCCCATTATTGTTACGGTGAATCTGTCACATGGTGCAATTGAAAAATAAATCATCCGAACAGCACGCAGTGAGCAATCCAATCCAGAAGTCAATGCAAATGAATGAACAACACAATCGAATAAAGAGTTAACAATACAATCGAATAAAGAGTTAACAGTACAATCGAATTAGCTCTGAACTGTATTCGATATTCGCATCTTTCGTAAGTCTAGCAATTGTGAGTGAATGATTTGCGCAGGGATCATACACAGTGACCGTCTGAGGCACCAGCCCTTACTCTGCTTGTAACCGTGTCAGCCTTGCAGTTAGAATCATGTCCAATTTATTCTACCTAGAGCTCGCTCTCTCGGTTCAAATCCACGTTTATTAGATCCCAGACGAAACGTGCTATTCGCCAGATCCACATCGGACCTAATCGCAGAGCTTTTGCGAGGTACTAAAAATGCGCAATTGTTACTTTATCGATGCATGCATACAATTGGGTGGGCCAGCATAAATGGTCCGACTTTGTAGAAAAAAAACTCCGCCAATATTTGGAAGTTATTTATACTTAATGCATCAAATCAAATATATTTCACTCGAGTATTAGGTTAGAAAAAGTCAAACTGGTACTAGTTGCTAAGTTTAAGAAATTTTTTGGAATATCCCTAGCTACCATATTTTGTTGTCGCTAGTGAGGCAAAATAGTGCCGTTGACAGACTATGATCGAGTTTTGATAAGAATTTTGCGAACTGATACGGAATTTAATTCATTTCAAACGATTGAAGAGTTTCCTAACAGAGGCTGGAATAAAACTACCCTAAATCGTATGACACGAAAAATTGATGAAACAGGAGCTTCAAGTCGTAAACCTCGCAAATCGGTACGCACGGCTCACGCTCCCGCTAACATTGCTGGTGTGTTCGAGTTAATTTGCAGTCAAGACGATGATCCGGGTACAATCAGCTATCACCAAGTTAATAGTTAATATTGCTGTATAGTATAATATGACTGACTATGAGGTTTCATTTTTTTGGATTTACTGTCAACATTTTCATGACTTTCTCATTAGCTAATCAGTAGAAAACGATGACTTTTGTTATGTCACGATTGGGGCCATGAAGGTTAAAGATGCAACAACCAATGTTTTGAAGCTTACTACTAGAGTGAGATACCTTTAATTCGATGCATTAATTATAAATTACATCCAAATATTGGCGGAGTTATTTGCCTACAAAGTCGAACAATTTATGCTGCCCACCCTGTACACATATACATGTGCAAGGCATAGTAAAGGCCCATAGGCCTATACATAGGCCTATAATCATGCCTCCCGTCATAAATTCAACCACTTAGTGGTATTAGTAAATAAACCTCTTTGGCAGTTGGTGACCAAATACATTGACAGTCATATTAATCAAACTTGATCGGTCTCAATTTCAAAGTGCCACATTTGAGCTAAGCCAGAGATAGAGACAGATGCAGAGAGACTTCTTTAGCTGCTGTACTTCCCAACAAACGATCCGTCCTCTCTGAAGTTTTCGTCATAATCGTCACAATCGTTGACGTCATTCATGCCTCTGAACATGACGGAGCTCCCCAGAGATGCTGCGCTGCCTTTCCTCTTAACTTCCTCGCTGCATAGGGAAAATATCGGGAAAAAGAATCAGACAGAATTCGAGACAATTTCACATAATCAGGAAGGTAGGATCAACATAACTTTAGCCCTTCTCTTCAATTCAGTCCAGAAACACAAAGACAACCTTTATAAGTAAACCAGTTGGCTCGCATAGCAAATTACTCAATGGCTCGATTATAGAGCTGGTTAATTATTATTATCATCAGGAGAACTTGTGTATAGCACCTCTTCAAGTTGACTACTCAGAAGCGCTCCCAACCCAGCGCGGCCAAATGAAGTAGTTTTAAGATGAGAGAGGAATGCCTGAGAGGGGTTCTAGGAAAAGGGCGAAGAGTCAAAGGGAGGCCTTTCCATATCGAGGGGCCCACCATGCACCGAGAAGGCACTCTGCCTGGTGACGGTGCGTGCATATGAAACATAGAGGTTTTTTTTGCTCAAACGAGCAGGGGGGGCGCAGGTCTTGAGCACTAATGTACAGCACAGTCACCAGGATCTGAGTGTCAAAACAATTCAATCGTTGCTAATAGTTACAATACGTTCCTTCAAGGTAGGCATAACTACTTAGAATCTCCTAGATCCATCATCGGTTGAAACTGAGTCTTCAGATAACAATGAAACGCTTATGACAACCATCAGCATCAATACAACACAAGCAGTTAGAGCAGACCCGCCGAGAAGGGTCTATAGGGGTAAATGCCCAGGGGCGCGGCGACTTATTAGGACCCGGGTCGGGCTCACACTCAATTTTTTTATTGAGTCTAAACAGTGTTTAGAGGCCTGTGACTGCCTAGAGTCTGAATTATTGTAACTGCTCTGCCTGGAACAGTAAAACCCCATTTTTTTAAAATATCTTCATCATGAGTCACTCATTTACTTTCATTTCAAACAAATAAATAAACAAAATTGTTTTTATTTATCTCAGCAGCGACATATATAGCAAAGTAAATTATAAATTGATATGACACGTAAGATTCAACAGGGAGAATTAGACCCGAGAAGGACCGAGGTCCTGGAGGGGGCCACCCACGTATGAGGAGGCAAAAGTTGCGATGTTCGAAGGTTAACGCTTAAACAATACTAAAAACTCAGCTTAGGCTAATTAGTTAACTATAAGCAGCATTGTTCAAGTTCAATAGACATGGTTACTATTCCTTCCTGAATAGTCTTCATGTTGATGATGATTATGCTGCTTATGATAGTTACATCATAGTCATACAAAGATCGGTTTTTCATATATAAGTGGCGCTATACCAAAGATTGTAGTATTGCTATTCCATTTTTAAATCAAAATCCAGCGGATTATGATCATGTCTGACATTTCGCTTAAAGCGACCAACGACCAACCCTATGGTGTATAAATTGCCTACGCTGCCATAAAAGTCATTAGATTGCACTTTAACAACGGTATCGTGCGTAGGGTTGTTTCAACATGTTTGCGAACACGGTCTGGACTGAGATAAATCTGAGAGATTATGCAAATTGAAAAAGATTCAACGTTTACCAAGGATAGTAATCTTGAAAGTCATTTTCCAGAATCTCTTCTTCCGGACTTCTCCCAGATTTTCGTTCTTTGTCGTCAACTGCACAAAACAATCAATGAAGGTAATTGGATATCACCGCTGATGAAAACAAATATGCAATAGAAAGAAGTTACAAATGAAAAGCAGATTAAAAGCTCGAAAGTGGAAGTCTCCCTTTTGAGAAAATTAGAACTTTCAAGTAAAAAGGTGGCTACAGCCAACAGGTAGAAAGTCTTTCTCGTTAACTAAATACATTCCATATATTAGTTTAGCAAGCGGCAACTTACCGTCATATTCGTCGCCTTTCATAAGCTGACATACGATGCAAGAGATCAGCAGAAGGAGAAGCAAAAACAATAGAATTGTAAGTCCAATGACGATCCACATGAGAGAGGCTGAGTCAGGACGAGGTTCCTCAGTTGATTCTAGAAACATTCACATGTCACCAAAGAGATCAATAGCGACATACTAGATTTCTTCATATGCAGTCCTTAGTCTATAATATTTATTGTTTGTGCATTGAATAGGCCTACTATTTGTTATGGCTACAATAAACGAGAATGAATTGATTTGATATTATACACTGTATGATTCTTTGGTGATATACTTCAATCAATCAATCGATCAATCTTGTTTGTAGCCACAAAAAGAGTTTGTTAAATGTAAAAAAATAATAAATTATTAAAAAACTATAGGGTACAAAGGAAGCCCAGGAGCCCCAAAAGGGATCGAAATCCCGCTCGAAGGAGATAAAAACTTATATGTTAAAAGTATTTAATATATCATATCTTAGAGAACACAGTGCCAGGAACACCGAGTAGATCGTTTCGTATGTGTGACCGTTCGCGTTGTCTTTTTCTAGAAGTTGATAATAATAATTATAATGTTTAAGAAATTAAGTGTTTTATCTTTCACGTGCATGGGCCCATACAACGACATGAGGAACGTGGCCTGTTCCAATACGTATTGATATAAAATTGGCTGAAAAATGATATGCTTACCTGAGGTACAATTTAGAATCACGGTGACGTTGTCTTGAGTGTTTCCATTGTCAACTTCACATCTGTATTCTCCGAGATATTTGTCGCATGCGGCGGTTTGATTTGGTCCTGTGTATATAGTTAAGTTGCCGTTCAATACATGAACATAAGGCGGTTCGCTGTGAACTGATTCCTTGCCATCGCCAAACACTTTGTACCATCGAACAGTGGGTGGTGTGCTCGGATCATACGTTGCATTGCAGTAAAACTGAAACCGGTTTTCCTTTGTTACATCAACGGTTTCGAAAGTTGAACCTGACAGCGTCACCTTTGTCCTCACTATAGAAATATAAATTTAATTACTATATCGATTGGTGTTGATAAATATATTAATTATATTGACAATCCCGTACACAGAGGCGGCAATCTCGTTTGACACGTGCGGGAGGGAGGACACCCAATGAGATGGATAGAAAATTGGAGTGCAAACGTATGACGTGTTCTCTCACTGTTAAAGGTGGGGGCACTTGTCCCCTCAACCACCGGATTGCCGCTTTGCCTGTACAACGTGGAGACTCGTTTGTTCTTTTCATGTCACACACACACACGCTCACTCGCTGTGAGACACACGCACGTACGTGTACTAACAATCGCATGCGCTGCTAGACATGAATCACAATAATGATGACCTGGACACCCACAATACTAGAAATATACCAGCTTATCGCCCCATAAAAGCTCGAACCAATGCACGCAGGTATACCATAACATTTTCTGGACCCTCATCATGGAATAACATCCCATTGGAAATTCGTCTGTCAAATGATATTATAGCATTCAAAATTAAGTTACGAGCCTTCCTCATCAATTCATTGATGCACTAAATCATCAAATACAGTAAATCCTAATTAATTACTAATCAATACTAAACATTAAACAATATATTGTATATAATGGTGCATATGACTGCATTTAGTTTAGCTTTGTTCATTTTTTTCATTTGGTGTCTTGTTGCGTTTTAGGATTAATTTGCAGTAAAGATAAATTGCCATTTATTAGTTGGATATAGTTGCTACATGGGGTCCCTATTTATCGGGAGTCGCATCCCTTCTGGGCTCCCATTGTATCCAATATAAGTTTGCTTGTGCATATTCTGAGACGTACTCTATTTTGTTGTTGGTTACAATAAAATACCTTTTTTAAAATTCCCATTAAAGCAATCCTTGTGCTAATGACAATAATTTGACGCATCCTTTGGTTTTCTGATTTAGAACCATATTCAGCATCTTATCAACCTCTGCGAAAATGTTGCAAGAAATTCTGAATTGGATGAAGTTTAATTGGAAACGGGCTTTCTAACTAAATATAGAAATAAAACGGTGTAGTTGTTTGAGGAATGGTAAACGATAACTGTTCTGCGCGTGCACATGTAAGAGTATTGGTAGAGAATACTATCTTGAATTTCAAAGGATTAGCGGTTAAGTATTTGTTCTTCTTCTTTCACGAGCTCATTGCTACCATTTACACTGTCAATGAGTCCATCTTGTTTGTTTGTGTGCAATTGTACGTATGCGGCTCATCATTGAGAAATCTATTTAGCGGTTCCCCTACCAACACCCCTGAGTGTGTCTGTTCAAAATTGGCATTGTTATATCAGATAAATTGCAATTTCTTAAACTATTACTTTGTTACAACCTACTTCACTTACTGGTTGGGGTCAGCTACCTCGATCATATAACCCCTATTAGCCTATAATCTGCCCTCATTCGCTTACTGTTAAGATAAGTTAGGCTTTGTTCCTCTATCACATTTTCACTCGTTCTACTCTCCTTTTGACCTATACTCGACTACTCTGTACCTAATTTATCAGATGGCCCTAACTTGCGGGAACCTCCGTCCTCAATTAGGTCTCCGGAGCAATTCAAAATTTTGCTTGTAATACAGATCTCATGTAACTTCTGCTTTGGATTGCCAAATAAACTCAAAAAAATTGGAAGAATATTTGTCAAATGCTTCATAAAAAATCTAGCAAGGGCGCTTCGCATGGAAATATGACAGACATAGTAACGGTTTGAGTCCTACGATGGCCTGAGCATGTTTCTGAAGCTGTCTGTGACGAAATTCTATGAATGCTTAGAAGAATGTCATTTTTGTCCAATGCTCGTGAAGCATCATATGGATTCGTGGAATCATCGCAGCAAGGAAGCAGGTCTCCACACGCCATTGAGCGCAACGGTCGCTTGTGCACCTTCGTATTTTACTATAGGCTTTGACTGCGTCCAATAACATACTCTTTGATGGATGACTTTGTTATCAAACTGTCGACTGTAATTCAGAATCACACATTTTCCTAGGTCATATGTGTCGTTACACCCAACGGAATGCTTCTAATTCTGTTCGAGTTAATAAGTTTGACATTGGGAGAACAATATTGGGATTAAAACGTGTTGTTTACTAACGTAAAACGTTGAGATATCCCGAAGCAAATGCGTATCCGTGAATGTTGCTTGCGTTGCATTGAATAACCATTAGATCCGTTTTTCTCTCTTGATCGACGCAGTCTCGACAAACGTCTCTGATCGTCAGACTTTTCAGGTCGTTGCTGAATATAAATTTCTTGGGAGCAGTTTTCACTAAAAAAAATACAACCACGTAGTTTGTAAATACTGTAACGAGAGCAATCGCGAGTCTTCCCTGACATATCTTGATGCCATTATCCTACATAGCGTATAACTACAATTTGTGGTTTGAGAACACGGGAAAATCCGTTATCCAAACGATCATAACAAAAATCGATGAAACGTTTTATGAGCATCAAATCACGCCGTTATGAATTGATGCGCTTGTATATTAGTTTAAAGCATACTCTGCTACGCCAGCGGTCTTCAACAGGTTGTATGCGTGCTCCTTGGATTACGCCAGCTGTTGCCAAGGGGTAAGCCAAAAAATTAAGATTTCAAATAAATATTTCGTGCAGAACCAGATAATAATCTCAGATTTTGAAATGTCATATTTATGCATAATTATTTAGTTATTCTATAACAGTACACAGTAGCATGCTAAATATTGCTAAATAATTTTCTTGCTGTTACGTCATATCTCTGTAGAACTGGATTCTCTGCGATGCTTGCAACAAAAAACAAATATGCTACAGATCGAAACTTGAATTTCAGCCAGACATAGGCCTACCTCTAAAATTGACATTAATAAAGCTTGATATTTCAGAATTGTGCAAATCTAAGCGAGCCCAGTTCTCACATTCAGCACTCGTGAATAAGCTGGTGCCCTGCGCTTGGCTTTCAAGTGGTGCTTTAGAAATTTGGAGATTGCGATTACAATTATGATCACGTTAAAATGGTATAGCTTCCATGTTGACTTCACTAATTATTAAAGGCCATTAGCCGATCTTGATGTCAAACGAAATTATGGGAAATAAAATAAAAGAATAATTTTCAATGAAATAAATGTTGTTGTGTACTCACTGAACTGTAGAGAGTATACATTGTGCAACAGTAATAATTTAATAAATTAAATTATAGATTCAATAATAAATTTACAAAATTTACTAAAAATATTCTAACCAATATTCTAATCTAATGATCTATTCTAATTAAATATATTACCAAGGAACGTTTCTGACAAGTT
This sequence comes from Bimastos eiseni, assembly GCA_959347315.1. Classification (NCBI taxonomy): domain Eukaryota; kingdom Metazoa; phylum Annelida; class Clitellata; order Crassiclitellata; family Lumbricidae; genus Bimastos; species Bimastos eiseni. The sequence goes on along the minus strand of OY365813.1, from coordinate 23,445,702 downwards.
CTCTTTGTTTGGAGTACGCACATCAATAATTTTTTAATTTGGAGATACAACAAAAAGAAGGTTGGGAAACGCGGTTCTACGCCACTTTATCAATCACTGCTCAGACTTTTCATTTCAAAACTAATGTTATCATTGTAATAAATTTCTCCGCCGCCCCTTCCCGTTTCTCACAACCTGAATGCATTTCTTCGTGGCAATCTTTTCCTTACCGTCTAATTGTTTTCCATTCTGAAGCCAGACAACTGTTGCCTCTGGTTTGGCGTAAGCGGAACAATTGAAGGTAACGGAATCACCTTCTGTCACATTAACATCGCGTGGACCATCTGACTCCAGTTTGAAAATAGGTGCAGCTGAAATACACGATTTACACTAGTAGATAAATGCGGAAGAGTCAATAAGTAGCACGAAAGAGAGTGTTAAAAACCGAAAATTGAAATCTGTGATACATAACGCCCTTTAGTTGGTATTCCGTTGGTATGCCATTACAATATCGACCAGGTTTCAAGCGGCAAAATTGATTGATCTCCATTTATTTTCTAAAGCGGTGAAACTGTGATGGCAGAAATTAACGTCACCGATGTAGCAATTTTAATTGGAAGAATATAGATCTACCCAAAGCTTTTATTGATTGAATATCGTGACCTCTACTGTTAATTGTCAAATATGCGCAATATAGTAGAAGTTAACGGATATTAGAAATACCTTCAACACGAATCTTATGCGTGTAAGAAGTAGATCCCTCGGAATTTTCAGCGCTGCAGATGTAGTTTCCTGCGTCGGATTCGCGTATGTTATAGATGTTGAGGTGAGTCTCATAATGAGTGAGACGGTGCTGTTCAGAGCGCAAGTTATTGAACTGTCCTGACCAAGATATCTTGGGCAGCGGCCTGAAGATACAACGGTAGACGTTAAGTGTAAGTAACATATTTGGTTAATTGTTACGACACTATTTGTTACCATGACGCTTAACATCATATTAAATGAGTGCAGAAAGCGTCTTGAATAGTTTTCCTGTGAAAGCCGCTATATAAATCTATGACTACAATGCAAATGCAATACAGTACAATTAAATATCGTCACTAAGTTCGTTGTAAGTTATTGAGGAGAAAACTACATTTTTGTATTTCGAGAAGAATGTAAGCTGACGACATTAAAAGTTGTCGTAGCAGAGAAGACTTGATGAAGCTTTTCGATCGTCACTAGGATTTGGGGAAACAGGCAGCGACAATTAGAATCAAGGATAGTTCTTGTACGTAACCCGTTCTCAAGCAATTCTAGCCAACTCTAAATGTTATAAAAAAAATTAAATTGTCTGATGTCCTGGACCGCTGCGGCTGATTCTTTCATGCTGCCATCTCTTGCAACAGACCATGGACTGCAATTTTAAAGTTTTTTAACCACGGAAAACACTTTCCTGTTGCCTCATTAAAATTTTATATGAGTGACGATAGCCCAACTCTAAATATATCTTCACAAAATCCCTTTTTTCGTAGTAGTTAGTTTAACTAGCGCATGATAGAAAGGCATATGTCTTTGGAAGTCAAACAATTATTGCATTAACTAGTCACGATTCATTGCAAGCAAACTGTTGTTCAAAGATTTCAATTAATCCAACTATAGTTACCCGAACATTGTGCTAATTATCCACGATATGATCTTTAGATTATTTTTGAATCAGAGTCAAAACTGATCCATTGAATTATAAGGGGAATATTCCACCCGCGCTGCTTAGTTTTCGGATGACCTTACTTTCCTGAGAAGAAGCACTTCAGTTCGATATTTCCTCCAACGAGAGCGAGCTCCTGTGACGTGGAACTGTACGAAATGTTCGGAGCAAAGTTGGGCGAAGATCCTGGATATGTCAAACAGCATAAATGTTTATATAAAAAACGGCGCTGTAACAGGGATTCATGTCATTACTTTTTGCTGACAAATTGAAGCTTTGCATAGGATGCTAGTTTGCAGGAATATAGTCGATGAGACTCTGGCCCACTGATCAACTAAATCGGGACATAATAATTTTTCAAAGTTGGTAGCCTACGTGACATGTGACTGTCCCACTATTCTGCTGTATCTGTGATTTAGTCTCCCGCTCTCTCTCCCTCTCTTTCTCTCTTCTTTCTCCCACTTTCTCTTTCTCTCTATCTGACTGTCTGTCTCTCTTTGTCTGCCTGTCTGTCTGTCCGTCTGTCTCTATGTTTCTCTATCTCTATGTCTCTCTCTTCCTTCTCGTTCTTTCTTTCTCTCTCTCTCCCTCTCTTTCTTCCTCTCTTTCTCGATCTCCTCCTCCTTCTTTCTCGCTCTCTCTTTTTATCTATCTCTTTCTCTGACGCTGTCTCTCTGGTCCACAACTTGAGACATAAAAATTTCTAGGAAGCAAAGAAATGTGAAACAATGCGCTTCAACTGCAACTGTGAAGTTAAGAAGCACGTGCATAGAAATCGAGTCAATGGAATGCGACAATTTTTTGTACTACCTGATGTAACCATGACTCTTGTGTAGCTTCCGCCAGAAGTTTGGTCGATGTCTGCGTTGGTGACGGTGCTCTTGTAGATTTGTCCTCCGAGTTCGTCGTCTTTTACAGCATAGGCAAAGTAAAGATCCCCTGAAAGAATCCGAAATTCAACAGGTTAGCAACGGCGATTATTAATGTGGGCAATTTTTGGTAGTTAAAAAAAATGATGTGCTATCTATGTTTTTGTAGTCAAAAAGGCTATTACAATTACATAAAACAATTGCAATTTGATATTGGTGTTCTTGCATTTGGTTCAGAAGTGCACACACGCCTCGAAGTCGTAATAATTGTGCACGAAGAACTCGCTCAAGGTCCCTACACAGTACGCGCCTCGGACGAGGATCGAACCCGTACACTCCGCGCTACAGGCCAAACGCTCTAAGGAATCGGCCACCGTGCCACCGTATACAGCAAATTTCTCTAACTATTTTGTTATATTGGAGAATCATTAAAGAACCTGCTGCATGCTAATTATTATTAGGAAACTGGTTTACAAGGAGATCATTACCGTTGCATGCGTTAATCGCCCTCTGTGTTTGCGTGTAGGGTCTGGAATATTGGTCGACTGTTCCTGTGGCTATCTCCCATTTATACGTCGGCGTTGGAAAACTTATTCGTCTAGCCGCCGGAATGATAAACGGACGACCCTCTTGGGCTGTCAAATTGTGAACAGCAGTTTGCGAGATTTGAACGAGATACGCTGCTTGAAGGTGTGCCACTGTTGACAGAGCAGTGCCGTGTTGATTCGTAGCAAAGCACTGGTAGAATCCGTCATTCATCCGTGTTGCTGACTTAAACGTTATATCACCATCGGATCCTCGACTGATAGACGGACCATTCAAGTTGAGAAGGTCGCCGTTCTTCTTCCATTCGTACGCGTCAGACCTATGAAGAAATCATGCTCCGATATTAATTGCTGTAATGCAGAGGATCAAGTCATTCTTTGGGACCTGAAATGTTGGATGTCAGAAAATGCTTCTAAAATGTCACTTACTCGTCAAGTTCCGACATATTATCATATTATCATTGGGCTACTGCCATCGCTAATTACAACCCCTACCATTACAATCATTACTAGTGTAATATTTAGCAACATCGGAAGTAATCATTCGAGATGGATACGATACATCTGTTGCTTTAAATGCAGTTCTTTCTTAACTATATTACAGATATTAAATTGTAGCCTACCTATGTCAGCCATTCCCAATCTTTTTGTTGTAGGCCTTCACCGAACCAAATAATTATTTGTGAGCGTATCCCCAACAGAAAAATATCGTCTCAAGCGTTCTTTGTTAATTTATTTAATTAGACTAGACAATTAGAATTAGATTATCGGCTATAATATTATTAATGAATTTTGCTAAATTTATTATATTAAACAATATTTAGTAGACCTATGCTACGGTTAAAGTATGACTATTATATATGTACAAATATGGCATTTCAAAACTTGCGATTATTATCTGTTTCTGCACGAAATATTTATTTAAAGTTTAAAAATTTGTATTGTTCGCTCCTTGGCAATAGCTGGCGTACCTCTATGGGAAGGCGCACCATCGGTTAAAACCGCTGATCTATACAATCTTGTACCAGCATGCTATTGAATTGTTCGTTTTGCGTTGTTCTATTTGGGATTCAGGCTACATCATGGGACGAGCATATCAATCATGGCGTCATGTGCTGCTCTCAGCTGGGTAGATGGTGAGTGATGGCTCCGAGTCAAATGTGGGCCTGTCAGAGTGTCAGTTGATCAGTCTACGCATATGACATCCGGACTAAAGTTATCAGCGTAGGCCACATAGGGCGTTGATTGTATGCGTAAGAACAGTACACTTCTTTGAGGCACCAGCTGATAACGTGCTATGAGTTACGTCACAGACAGAGAGAGAGAGACAGACAGACAGACAGACAGACAAACAGACAAACAGACAGAGAGAAACATAGAGAGATAGAGACAGAGACAGAGAGTGACAGAGACAGAGACAGACAGAGACTAATAGAGAGAGAGACACAGAGACAGACAGAGAGACGGATGGATATATATATATATAGATAGATAGACAGATAGATAGATAGATAGATAGATAGATAGATAGATAGACGGATTGATAGACGGATAGATATTCATAAATATATGCCCAGAGTCAGATGGAAATGGCTCGTGTTGTTTAACCCCTTTACGGTGGAATAAAATTTTTAAAAACTTTCACCAACGGTGGAATTTGTTGTTGTTGAAAAACATTAGTTAAAGCCTATTTTGAGTTTCTATAATTATTATAAGCGTAATGTACTACGTTATGTTGCTTATATTCTAATTTTATTTTTTTACACTTTTTTGCCAGTTTCCTACGATTCTACGGAAAAAATGATTTTCGGTCATGCATGTTTATTGTATTCTTCCGATATAAACTACTCAGTAGAGTAAAGTAAAACAAAACAGTTCTGTGGACTGTCAAGAGGAGTACGATGTACCCTCAATAGTTATATTTGGTGTGATAAATCTCAAAACAAGGTTCCACACAAAGTGGAACATCACAATCTGCACACATAAAGCTGGTCTCCGTCCGGATCTTCTTTCCGTCTTGTCCAAGGTGTGAGCAGCACACCTTACAGCAGCGTGTTGGTGCTTTCTTCCCAGGGTTTGATGGGATTCTCTTAGGGAAATGACGCCCAGTAGCGTAGTTTCACTCTTTGTCTCAAGGTTATAGACAATTGCTGACCTGTTTTTCAGACATTGGCCTGGATCGAAGTCGTCTGCTGGTAGGCTGTTCTGCTGTTCTAACATAACCTCTCCGAATGTTTGCAGCTATAACCATTAGCCCGAGATATCTCGGGCACCACAGTGAGCGAAAGGCAGCTATATTATGCAGTTGGGAGTAGGTCAAGGTGCAACCCGAGATATCTCGGGTTGCACCGTTGGGGAGAGTTAACGGCGCCCGAGTTATCTCGGGGTCCACCGTAAAGGGGTATACCAACATTCATGTGTTTCCTTTGTTGTATCAATATCTGGTGTTAAGCGGTTTTTCTAGCATTTATAATAAGTAGAATTGAAGGTTTTTTAATATGACGCCAAGTGAGACACGCCGAATTAAGGTTGCTGGTTGTGTTTTAGCATCAAACCCGTTTTATGATCACAGGGGGTATAATCCGGGGAAATTGTTATACGGTGGAAATGTCCAGTAGAGATGTCCGGAACCCCAGCCTAAAGTAGGATCTACTGGAACTGGTCGTTCACAATTACAGCCGAATTAGCAATAAGCAATAAGGCTAAACCACATCTATAAGGATTGTATCAACTTAAAGTGAAATCGTCAATTAAATTCCAGATACCTTCTAGGTTTATGGGCCCAGTTGAGACTACCTTTAATTATGAGGTTAGTGTAGAACATATTTACGCTCGGCTTTCGAAAATTAGAACGTTTGGTGCAATGGATATTGACACTAAAACAATGAAGAAATTAGGATCAATCATCGATACTGCTTACTGCTTCTAAAATTAGGAGAAACAAATGTAAAAAGAAAGATCTAATGAGCTTCTTCTGGAGAATGAAACTAATAATCCTGTCAGATTTAAGCTTAGAACGTTAGGCTTTCGTTACTGGTACCGTCAACTGAAGAAAACAAAAAAATTTCTGCAACAACTGCAAGAACAAAAGCCCATTACTCCGCAGTTTGCTAATTACTAGCTAATTCAGGTCTTCTGCTAAGGATTCAGAAGTATTAGTTAGATTCAGTTGACAAATATCTGGCCTTTGAATTTTGAGTGTTTTTGCAAAGATGAAGAAATAACAATGAAATGAAATATCATTACGTCACGGCAGGTTTTCCATCAGCCTTGCACGTCAGTACGACCGCGCTATTCTCTCTGAAGATGATAATTGGCTGTGGGCCTCTTGTTATCGATGGTGGTCTTCGCACTAAAACAGACGCATCTCGGAATATAATGTCGGTCGGTTCTGAAAAGACAACTACACATCCCGAATATGTGTAGTAGAGATTCTAGTCCGGTTGACAGAGAGATCAGATTGAGAGAGAGAAAGAAAGAGAGAGAGAGAGAAAGAGAAGAAGAGGGAAAGGAGGGAGAAAGCGGAAAGGGAGAGGAGACAAAATATGTTGCCAAGGTGAGTTTCGCTGGGGATAAGAAAGCTTCGATGGCGGATGATAAGATGAAATTCGTTAACCGGCCAATAGCAAATACTGCCAATTATTCCCTAAGTAGGTCTGCAATTAAATCTTCTATCAATTTATTATGAATTCTAGAATACTATTTATTTTGCATGACTTAAGCACAGGATTTACCGTCATTTTGGCCGAATGTTGAAACAATGACGGTAACGACCAGGTATAAAGTACACAGAACCCGCATTTCAGAGTCTGTGTTTGGAACGATTCGCTGAATTTGCTCCTGACTGATGTAACCTCTCCAATTTCAACTCCTGAATGTTGTTTAACTGTTGTTAAATACTCAGAACTCTATCTACATATGATCCCAGCCCACTTTGATGTACAATATCCTTGTACGACCCTCAGCCAATCTGATCATTCTGATGGTATCAGAATCAGACGCATACAATCTGCGCAAATCGTGCTTGCCCAAGGATCAGTCTAAAAATATCGTAGCTTATGCAGCGCTATTTTAAACCAAAAATAACGTTGATTAACATCTAACATTATCATTTTTAAACAAAACTTTTCCTCTGGCATGTGTCTTTTTATGGTAGTTAATTTCTGTCCCGGATCTGAGTTTGGAACAGGAGTAGCTTGGAGCGGAAAAGAAAAGGGCTGCTGCTGCTTCAGAGAAGAAGTGCTTTTAGGTTTTCATGTTTTTAATTATGTGGAATCAGGGACGGTAGGCTTGTGCCATGTTCCTGTTCACAGACGTCGTATCAAACCGTCTCTACCGTGTGTCATAAGCATAGAACTCGTCGCCCTCATCGTCGTCGTCGTCGTCGTCGTCGACATCGTCATCATCATCATCATCATCATCATCATCATCATCATCATCATCATCATCATCATCATCATCTTCATAGCAGTTTTTTTGGGCACAATAGTAGTAGCAGTAGTGATACTAGTAGGGGAAGTAGTAGCAGTAGTAGTTGTAGAAGTAGTGAAATTAGTAATTGTAGTAGCAATAAAAATTTTAAAATGGGGCCAATTGTGTTTCAAGCCTGTTTCCATTTCGTGTATCACTTGACAGAGAAGTTTACGGAACACAAGGTCACATGCCACTCCTGACGTTAGTGTGATGAACATTTGATAGCAAGGAGTTTACACAGCGGGAATAAGCAGAAATAGGCAGGACACGAGGCAGGGTACTTGAACCCACGCGTTGACGGCAGCCATTGAGGGTAGGGCAGTTGCGGATGCATTGAGCTCTGATTTAGGTAAGGGCGAAGGGGAACACACGGCCCCGTTGATGCCGTCATATGCGTTGGAACAGATGTAAGGGGTCTGGTTACAACGAATTCATCATCCATTGTCTTCTATTCTATGGCTGACCAAACCTTTTTGTGTCTGAATCCAAGCAATTAATGTGTCATACTAATATGTGTGCAGGTTTGTCTGTTTGTCTGTATATATGTATGTATGTATGTATGTATGTGTATGCATGTATGCGTGTGGTATAAACTAATTTAATATATATGCATGGATTAAATAACGTACGTGTGTGCGCGTGTATTTATAATATGTCGGCCCTACGTATATAAATGCATGTATTTATGTATGTTTGTATTTAGGCGTGTATATATTCATGTATGACTGAATACATGTGATTCAGGGTGTTACTAGCGGAGTCAGTGCCTGCCTCTCCCCCAGTTCTAAAATTGGTGCAAAGCCCTCCGTTTAAATGCTCAGTGCCCTGATGTCCCCCCAAATCGATTCTACTTTTTATGTTTCTCCAATAGCTTTTTATGTTTACTGATTAAGGTATCAATAGTTGTGGGTCAATAAATTTCAAGCAGTTCAAAATTTAATTTTGCGATTTGTGCTTACTTGTTGCAGGTATAAACACTGTCATTAACAAAGAAGCATAATGCATGTTTAGTTATTCATTCATCTATAATGTATCACTTTGTTCCTACCCAAAATGCAGAAAATTTCCGGCAGCGGATCGAGAGTAGTATTCGTCATTGGCTAAACAAATAGTCTAGCGGTTGGTCTACAATCATGAAGTCGGGGTTCAGATCCCTGCCAGGGCACACATTTGATTGGAAATGACTGTTAGAACATGCACCTCCTTGCCGACTCCGCTATGATGAGACGTTCCTAGCATGGAAGACTTGCGTGGAGCTGTTCTCTTGGCTGGAGAAAGACTGCGGCGATCTATAGTTCTACTGTTCTACGCAAGTCTAATTCACGATCGGTCATCAGTCATTAGTTTCTGGTACTGATGTGTCAACCAAGTGATCTCACAATGAACGAGTGTTAGGCCTACACTGCCTAACCTTTCAAGTGTGAAGCTCTGAGAGTGAGGGATGAATGTGTTTCAACCTTTGTATTCAGAGGTCATGAAATTTGTGTTGTAAGTACTTTATACCTTCATAGCAATCTTAAGGTTAGCTCAAGTACTGCTCTTCCACATAAATCCCGACATTTTTAACCAATTAAGAATCTGCCTATTTAATTATGACATTTGTCTTGTTTTCACCATCCAAATGTACTCTATCATATTATAGCCACATTATAGTTGTTTGTGGTCATTGATTAAACATGAAACCCTAATCAAAACTCTGGCACATAAAGTAAGTAACTGTGAAGGCGCTAGAGAAATGTCTGTATACATGCATATCAAATATTTGATCTAACTTGACATGAATCTTGCATGAATCGCTTGAAACAGTGATCGCTGAAAAACAAGCTGGCCTTCGGCCGAGAAGAGGCAGGCGAGATCAAATTTTGAACTTAAGAATCATCCAGGAGAAAGAGAGAGAAAGAAACATCCACTGTACATTCATGTATGTGTGAATGCATTTATGTATGAATATATATATAACTATTATATATATAATTATTATGTATATGATTTAATGATTATTATTTGGATTGAAATAAGTCGTTCTTTTCGTATGAGACAAACACAATGTAAAACTGTCCGAAATGTGTATTTACAAACATTATTACTGGATATGACATCAAATCCACACAGATAGTCAGTAGATTTGCAATACTCGGCTAAAGAATACAGATTTATCATCTGCTAACATGAAAGTTTAGCTATTTTGTAGTAGACCTACTAATACTGGGCGCATTTAGGTATAGCCTACGTCAAAATAATATAGTCTGCATGTAGTTGTGATTATCAACTTCTATCACTACAACGTGTGATAGACAGAGTACCAATAGATGGCACACAATCCTTGTGGTCTGCAGGGAGGTGTACATTTGACATTCAACTCATGCGTCGTAATAGTGTATTATAAAGGTTAGGCAGTTAATAGGTTGATGTGTCTTAATTGGACAGTCGACAAACATTGAAGTCAATCTATATATTGTGGTTAGTCTATATATTAACACATCTTGATGCTTTTAGACCAGCTTAAATCTACTTGCTACCTATCACTTAGCATCACCACCGGGAGGCAGCAGTGTAACTGCAACGCATCTTAGAAGTAGATTAACACCGACGATGCTATGGAATTTATCATATAACGTCCAGGGTCTTCAATCCCCTCTGAGTCGTTGGAGCAACTTCCCCTCGCCTCCCGTCCCCTTTTACAACTCCCAGAATTTCCTGGCGACACCCTTCTCCTTGGACGGATCAGTTTGTTCCAAGGCTTTCATGGGGTTGAAGACCCTGGTAATATTATGTTGTACTGTCTCAATTGCTTTGAACTACTTAATTCTAGTTGTGTTCAATCTTAGTTAACGAATGACAGCAGTAACATTTTAAAATGTTTTTCGCTTCTATCGTTCTGTGAATGGAAGAATGTGATTTAGCACACGACAAGGCTTTAGTCGGAACATCTAGGATTCTTGGTCAACTGCAACCCTGCATATGCTGACGATGGAGCCAAGTCTCTGTTTTTCAAAGCCATATAGTCACTTCCCGATTGTCGTTTGTCTGGAAAATAAAAATACATATATATTTATGTATGCGTGTATGCGTGTATGCGTGTATGTATGTATGTATGTATGTATGTATGTATGTATGTATGTATGTATGTATGTATGTATGTATGTATGTATGTATGTATGTATGTATGTATGTATGTATGTATGTATGTATGTATGTATGTATTTATGCAATATGTGTATGTATGTATTGTTGGAACACGGTGCGCGCGTACTGAGGACTTGTACCGTGTCTCCGATATAGAACTGTAGTACACGTGTCCTTAAGACTCGTGGTCTGTCGTCGATATAGCATGGACTAGTCTACAGATATTTATAAGGCGTGTACAGTTAGCGTAACGTCGTATGTGAACGCTCGATATAGTAGCGGCTGGTATAAGCTACATACGTACGTACGTATGTACGTATGTATGTATGTAGGCCTATTGTATGCATGCATGTTGTATGTATGAATGCATTCATTTGTCTGTTTATGTTTGCATGCACGTATGTGCGTTTGTATGTATATATGTTCAGGTATTATATTTTTGTGTGTGTTTTGGCATATTATACGTATGCACATTGAATATTGAACAATAGGCTGCTAACCTTCCCAACGTCGAAATGATCATTTTTGCGTGACAGATCTAGCACCGTCTGATTCAGCTAACACAGTAATGAGGCAATCATTAATTAATCGATGTTTGGGATGACAAACCTTGATCCGATTCCAAACCATGCACCAAATCATCATCTGTTGTTTCGTAGAACTGATCCGGTGATTCAATCGCTGCTTCTCCGAAGACTCGTTTCGCGATTCCTATAGGTAAAACGTAATAGAGTGGCTTGATACATACATACATACATACAATGCCTGCGTGCGAGCGTGCGTGCGTACGTACGTTGCTACATACATACTTATTTTTTTAATTTTTATTTTCCCGAAATTTGATACCGCCCTTCTTCCTACATCTTTTGCTCAGAAGTACAGACACACGCCTCGACGGCGCAATTGCAGTTGTACTGCAGAGCAATGACTTGCGCGAAGGACTTGCTCAAGGTCCATACACAGTGACTCGAACCCGCGCGCTCAGCACACATTTAACGTTACGGGCTGACCGCTCTAACCGATCGGCAACTGTGCCACACGAACTTATATACATACATGTATACATACATGCATGCATACATACATACATACATAAATACATGTATACATACATACATACATATACACACACAAACACAAACACAAACATACATACATATACATAAACACACACACATACACACATTCACACATACATGCACTTGCCTACATACGCTCTTATTAACCTCCATACATACACGCTAACATGAAAGCATGCGCCTTCTACCACGAACTTAACTGTTATTATTTTGTGATGGGTGTCCCTGCTAACGAGACTTCGGTCCTTTTACAGTTCCTCCCAATTGTCGTCTGTCAACCCCTCTGTTAACTTGTTCTATCGCTACTACATAATTGTTACGATGGCTAGTTTGCAATAAAATACGTTGGTTACGGCTATGGCCATACATAGACACGCACATACAATTATGCATACCTAAATGCGTACGTACAAACACAATAACATGGGCATACTATTATTACTATTACACACTTAAGTTACACTCTTATGCCACGTGGACATTTTTTTCTATTGTTACAATGTTTACTGCACGTTAACTTCTCTCCGCGTGCTTTTGCCGTCATTCCACAATTTGATGCGCGTAATCTAAAACGGATCTCTGCATAAAATAATGTTCTGCCTGTTCAACACAATTTCTACATCAAGTGATTTATCTTACTTACTACGATGTTCAGTTCTTTTGTTGCGTATTATTCGTATGAAAACTACACCGAGGACGATGATGATTAGAATGACGAGGAAACAGGCAACCAAAATGCAGATCCATCTCCATCTATAATCCGCATAACAGGCTGGAAACAAGGAAACAATGCATCATTGAAAGGAAGTCCTTGACCACGTGGAAACAAAGGATAAACTATCATTTCAATAACTGAACATTTATTATTATTGTTATTATAACATTATCAATAATAGTATAACATTATTACTATATTAATAATAATAATAATAATAATAATAATAATAATAATAATAATAATGATAAAATATTTCATCAGGGTCTTCAATGTAACTTAAAGGTGATGTCGTCCGAAGTAACCCTGCTCGTTAGACTCCTGAGCAGCGAAAGCTCCCTTGAAAGCAACTGCGTTGTAGCGTTGAATAGTCATCGAGATACGGTGGTAGAGGAAAGTCGTCTCCCTCTGCTCCCCAGTGACGGCGCTCAGTTTGTGTCCCAGTTCTGAAAGGAAGCCTAGGCCTTCGGAATTGATGGGGCCAAAGGTTTCGAATGCCACCGGTGTGAAGACGTACCTGGTGGCTAGCCCGGCGTATTTCTGAGTTTTGAGGTTCGCCGCCCTCTCGGCCGCTGCGACCGCCCTTTGTGACGTTTCTATTGTTATTATTATTTTATGTCATTATTATTATTTTTATTATTAGTATTGTTATTATTATTATTATTACTATTATTATAGCTATTATTATTATTATTATTATTATTACTATTAGACTACTATTTTTTCTTTTCGTTTTGCTCTGAGGTATACAAGATCCCTCATGGACTAGAACATCATTATTATTATCATCGTCATTATTATTATTATTATTATTATTATTATTATTATTATTATTGTTATTATTATTATCATCGTCATTATTATTATTACTATTATTATTATTATTATTATTATTATTATTATTTATTTTTATTCATTCTTTATTAAATTTGTAACGCGCAGAAGGACACACCGAAAGGTGTATCTGAGGCGCGGATAGTCGTCAGTTGCTAGGAGAAGATGCACTTAGGTTTCTAAATCCTTGAAAGCCGAGGAGAATAGTGAGTTTTGACCCGCTTTTTCATGGAAGGAAGTGAATTTGAGCTACGAGGAGAGCGTGGCAGTCGATTCCATTCCTTAGGAGCAGAGGTATGGAATGCACGAAAACCCATAACTGTTCTTCATCGTGGCTGAGGAAAAAACTGTACTTGATATTCGCAGTCAACCAGAAGGGATATAAGGGGTTAGTAGAGCATGAATATCAATCAATCAAGCAATCATTCAATCAATCAATAAACCAATCAATCAAACAATCAATCAATCGAGCAATCAATATCGTTTTATTGATTTCAATCGCAGTATTCGTTAATATTACATATATACAACCAATGAAATACCAAGGCAGAATACAACACTAAATAACCCTTTACAACACGCGTGAAAAAGATGTACGAAATTCGTCGCTAGTGGGTCAATTATGAAATTGAAATAATTATATGATTATATATTTTCGCTTATTCGACAAGCCAAATTGCATGAGGTGATAGAATGGTTGTCTTTAGCATAGGGTCCGAGTTTTGCTCAATTCCACGATCGTAATGTAATGTAATGGAACATTTATATAGCGCCACTCTATATTAGAGACGCTCAGGACTCAACAGATCGCTAAACGAAGAACAGGACAGTCTTCAGGCGCCTCCCGAAGGCAGCAGAATAAGGGAGAGCAGCTCCATCCGAAGAGGAAGGGTAGGCTGTTCCAGCTGGTGGGATCCACGTAGGCTAATCTCCTTGATTGATTGGGCCATGGCAGAGCGCATGCGGAGAACCACCAGATGTCCGCGGGCAGAAGAACGAAGGGAAGGCCGGTGCGGAGTAGAGGAGACCCTAGTGCAGAGAGCCAAAAGGTAGACTGGGGTAGACAAAAGCGAAAGGGTCTTGAAACAAATGCGTCGAGGTGCTGGAAGCCAGTGGAGAGATTCACAAACGAAAGATGAAATGTGAACATTTTTTGGAATTCCACCGAATTTTTTTTTATTCATACATTGTATGTTGCTATTGCTTCTAATCTGTAAAAATCCTCGGGATAAAGCTATTTTGGATATGGAAGATGGAATGATGGTAAATTGAAAGAGTTACCTATAGGAGGAGCATCGAGATCGAGGAAGCTTGTTAATAGCACACGAATCACAGATTGCTTGGTGTATCCGTTTTCCCCATCGCATCTGTATGTACCGTGGTACTTCTCCCAACCTTGCGTTTTATTTGGAACAACGTGCATCTTCAGAGTCCCGTTATTCAACAGCAGGGCCGGAAGTTCCTCGGTGACCAGCTGATCTCCATCCTTTGTCTCCTTGAACCATCTCACCAGCGGTGGAGTGCTGGGATCTGACGTTGCCTTGCACTCCCACGTGAAATTCCTTTCTTCGTTCATGTCGACCCAGACTTTCTCCTCTCCGATAACATTCACAGTCGTTTTTACTGAAAACAGTGGAAGAACGAAAGAACACACTGTAGGCAAATCCGAAATCAGTGTTCGACGCTGCCACCTTCAATATAACCATTATCGGCAGGAACAGACATTGCTTAGGCCGACAAGAATTGTCCTAGATTACAAACACGTCTAGGCCCACATGTACATAATCTAGGATCATTAAGGGTGTTTTAAGGTAGATAAAATCTCGATTTCAAGAGTAAAATCAAGCGAAATAGCCATATCAGAGCCAACAGTTGCCATATTTTAATTATTCTTTTGCCTGTCACATCGAGAAAAGAGTCGCACAAATGGAATTCTATTTTGGCTGAGCTGTAGCCATTTCCTTTGAATTCTTGTGAATTTGACCACTTGATTTTGAAATAACCTTGGATAGTCTCACATTTAGTAGCCTTCTTTCTTGCCACAGCTAGTCCCTTATCATGTCGACATAACCAAGAATTAGTCGATTCGTAATTATTGTTTACGGCAATCGGGCCAAACTGATTTTGGCAAGATTTTATTTTCATGATCATAAAATTACTAAGAGTGACCCAGACTTTTATTCTCGTATACTTCATATCTCGTCGAGGCGTATAGAACAGAAAAAATTCACCCAATTCGTACTCGTTATTCTGTTAATCTTCTCTCATATTTTATAAATAGATTTAATCGGCAAATGGACTAAAAAATACAACGTTCAAATGGCCTCTCTTCCTTCAGATGTTAGGGTTGGGATGCTTCGCTGTGCTGTTCATCCTCCTCGCAGTTTCCAATACCTGTCTGAGCTTAGACTGACTGTCTAAGGTGTAACAGAAGTTCTTTCACGTCTGTCGAACCGTGTGCGCGATGGTTCTCAAGTACAGCGAATCTAAGAGGACTGCAATAATAAATATTATACTGAGACCATAGAGTCAACTTACACAGTACGTTGACGTATCCTGCTCCAAATGCGTAGCCGTGTATGTTGCTGGCGTTGCATTGAATGATAGTTAAATCAGTCTGACCAAAGTCTTGTCGGTCAGTGCAGTCTCGACAGAGGTTCTCAATCGTCAGAGATTTCTTATCGGAGGAAACTCTATATCTCCTCGGAAGTTGGTTCACTACAACGCGCAAACATCTCACGTGGTTAAAAATAACCACATTTTTTTAGATAGTAGCCTTAATTACACTGTGTCCGGAAATGAAGGAATTCCCCAATGATTCTATGAGAATAAATTGTAAATATTCAAAAGCCGTTTTAATTCTGAAATATTTATAAAATGCCGCATAAAAATATGTCCTCCCATAATGACGTGAAAATGACTCATTTGCAGCAAAATTAATTTTGGTTTCGGTTGGTGTTTCGGCTCTTGGAAATGCGCAAATCCACTTCATTGACTCCGGAGTGAAAATAAATTAAGCTTATTACCGGGATTGGTTTACTGCTGGAAAATTGTTGCCTGATATCTAAGAGTATTAGAATATTCAGATTATTATACATTTCAACAAGATTGGTCTCTAGTTCATCGAGCTCTTGAAACGATTGAATTACTGACTAAGGCGACTCCAGATCTTATACCTCCTAATCTTTGGCCGTCAAACAACCCGGACTTAGACCCCGTTGACTACAAAATTTGGTGAATATTGCAGGAGAAAGTTCACAGGACGAAAATCAGAGACATTGAAGAACTCTTTTTGTTAATTGTTGATGCCTGGGAGGAATTTTATCAACTGTTCATTGATGCTGCCAATCGGATAGTGACCAATGTTGTACGCGTCTTGAAGCGTGTGTTGGGGCCGAAGGCCGATATTTTGAACACACCTTATAGTGTAATATTATTTAAACACAAGAATCTTGGTTAAAAAGATTGACTAAATAAGATTGCTGTCTAGACAGACAATTGCACATCAAGTTAGCGAATGTAGGCCCACAACAAACAAGATTTGGAGTGAGTTCTCACTGGCGCAGCGCATACTCCCTAGGAACAATCTGCCGGTCTTCTATCGTATCCTCAAGTCTTTTTTGTTTGGCCGCAGCTTGGCTGAGAGAGCCTCTGAGTAGGTTTCTTGAAGGGCGCAATGTAAATTTTCGGAATTAATGAACGAATGAATGAATGAAATTTGCTCACGGTCCAATGGTTGACCATTTCTTAGCCAAACGACAGTAGCCTCTGGTTTTGCATATGTCTGGCACTTGAACGTTAGAGTAGCTCCCTCCGTTACATTCCTATCATGTGGCTGGTCGTATAGGTTCAGAAACCTCGGAACAGCTGCACAACGAAACAAAATTATTACATGTCTTAAGGTCTGTTAGGTAGCGTAAGAGCTGTATCCTATTAACCCTGTAGAACCCAACTAGTTCGTCCACTTTATCCTGTAAGCTCACAGCTTATACAGCGGTACGGTAGTTCTTAAACGCTATGTACTGGACACCAGGTCATTCTCTAGCACTGCCTCACGTCAGAGAATGATTTTCCAGAGATGGCCAAGTGGAGATCCGAGTCTGGCTGCTATAAGGAGTTGGAGACACAGGATCATTGTTCATAACGAGAACGATTGGAAGATCGAGGGTACGATGGATGAAGGCAAGAGTCCTGGAAGAGACGAGTCGTCACTTTCATCTCCTTCCTGTTAAGTGCTGAGCCAAATATTGAATTTAAGTTAACTCCATTGTTCTTGTATTCATCCTAATACTCGATACAGGCTTTTCAGACCTCTAAATCCCAGTAGATTTTTATACACGTTGGTCATATATTATCCTAAGCAGGTGCTTCTCTTTTTCACGTTGTGTGCTTCAAATGCTGAATATACAGAATAGAGCGTTCTCAATTGTGGAATCCAGTGTTTGGAAAAGCCTCCCATCTAACCTGTGCTCTCTCCCGCGCGAGCTGTCGAGCTCTTTCTATAACTTCTCAAGACTTTCTTCTTTACCTGGGCCTAGGTCCAGATCGCCTCTTAATAGTCATATTAAGGAGGCACTATATAAATTGCATAGATAGACAAATCAGACAAACCACATATAGGTAGATAGACAAACCTACCTATACACATATATACATATGTATATAACATAGATAGATAGATAGATAGAGAGACAGACAAACAGACAGACAGGCAGACAGACAGACAGATAGATAGATAGATAGACACACAGACACACAGACAGATACAACAAAGCAGTCATTTATTCAGCTAAGTTATTCTCCACCGCTCAAAGAAACAATAGTCACCACATTATTACTCTGTACCAACCTTCCACGCGCATCTGCATCACATGTTTGTTGTTTCCTCTTCCGTTTTCTGCTGTACAAGTATAGTCGCCTTCATCGCTCGGCTGAACGTTCTGTATAGTCAAACTCGATTTGTAGGTTCCCACAGTATATCTGCCAATTGGTAGAGTATTTCTGGGTCCGCTCCATGCAAGATTGGGTTCCGGACTGAAAAGAAGTTACAAATAATTAAGTTAGTTTCTTAGCAGCACCAGGCTACGTAAAGATTCTATAGGCGATTAATTAGGTAGGGCTACATTGTAGTTGTTGTTTCTGCTTAACAACACTGTTTGACGACAAAGATCATTAGCGTCTTTCTTTGTCCAGGCTTGGGAGCCGAGAATTGCTATGTCAGAGTTCGGAGAGCGACAGAGTTGTGTAGGTACATTTGCGCCTATAGTCTGAGTTTTTATAGAGGGAATGTTTTATGGCCTCGTTCAACATGCCTCAGTTTTGAGAGTAGAATTGAAGTTGGTACTCGAGTTGTACAACAAGTAAAATAAATGTAGCCAAATGGAACAACTATACAAAGTTTCCTCTTTTTGTCTTGGAGGTTAATAGAATTCGCCTCGAATGTTCTCAAAAATAATGTCCGCGTAGCTAGATTTCAACTGTTTAATAGCTGAAGCGATTAAAGAGTTAATCGTCTTTCAAGGATAGACCTACTTGTCAAGATGGTTAGGCCTACTTATGACGGTGAGGTGAAAGCCAAAACCTGAATCAAGCACGAATATTCCTGAAAGAAAGAATGCTAAATTATCTGCGGCCGAAAGTGTGGCCGCAATACATACGAAAACGTTACTTCTACGGCCAAACAGATACAAAATTTAGCGCGTTGAGACCTCTGTGCATTCGCAACCTTTGGCGCATGCGTACTGTTAAAACACCTAAAACGTTTAACATGCGCTATCAGGATCGTTTAGGGTTAGGGTTAGTGTCGTTTATAGATATCATTTTTTCGTGCGTTGAGAGGTTGAGGTTTTGGCCGCAGAAGCTCCACACTAAAAGAATTCATTAAGCACATTGTTACTTTCAAAGACCCAAGCGAACACATCTGAATTGTAAATTTTAAAATGAACATTTCTCAGAAACATTTCTTCAATCTTGCTCTGTCATATGTTGCGACTGTCAAAAAAATAATTCAAAACCAAAACGAGCATTCTTGGAAATATTCTTGAAATGTGGTGCGACTTACTTTCCAGAGAAGAAGCATCTAAGCGTCGCTTCCTGACCTTCCACAGCAATTGTTTGTGGCGGGGATGAAAACCCAAGAGTTGGAGGGAACTCCTTAGGACCGCCGGGAACTAAAACATTAATCATAGGACTGATTGGAATTTCTGTTTGACTTAGCGTTTTCTTGTTGCAAGTGTTGGTGATGTTGACGGAGATCATAATAATGATGATATTGAATTATTGATGATGATGATGATGATGATGATGATGATGATGATAATAATAATAATAATAATAATAATAATAATAATGATAGTAATAATAATAATAATATTGATAGTAATAATAGTGATGATGATGATAATAATGTAAACAATTAACAATTTGTAGACCCATTGTCTAAAATTTATAGGTGTCTCTGCCAAAGTGAACTACTTCAGTTAAACTCCACTTTCATCAAGCCTGGTTTGCTTACTAGCAAATATCCAAACGATGATAGCCTGACTATCGGCATTCTATTCTGAAATTTCCAATAATTATCTATTACTTTAGAATCTCTAGCGTGTTAAATTAAAGTCGCCGTGGTGGCTCTTGTCCTGCAATGTGTAATAATTCAGATTTGCATTGAAGCGTCATCTGTTTAGGCCAAATGCACTGAGCTAATAATTAAAGCTATAATTGTTACCTCTCGTTACAGTAACTTGTGTGTAACTTCCACTGGTCGTCAGATCAATTTGCTCGTTAAATTCGATGAGTTTGTAAATGTTTCCTGTCAAGTCGTCTTCAGCCTTCGCATATGCGAAACAAAGATCACCTAAAACAGCAAAGCATTTTACCAATAATTAGGCCTATTATTGTCGATCAAACAAAGAGATTCCCGTCGATCCCTTATTATTGAAGCCCTGGCTCAAACATCAGAGCTTTATAGGGGCCGTTCACATATTATATAACGCAAAAATCCCAATTGTTGACCCACCCCTACCCCTAATAACGTTATATAACAGCAGCTGTGACCCCCACCCCGATATTATGTAACATATGCACTACCCACCCCCTACCCTACCCCAGCCTATAAGCACATTAAAAGACATACAATCGACATAATTGTATTGCACAATTTGACACTTTTATAACAATACGATGTTAGTTAGCACTTTAATATGATTCAGCTGATAATTGCCTTTATCCAATTCAAGAACTGCAGTAAAAATCTCTCGTGCCAATGATGATTAAACCGGATGTATGGAGATCCTCTGCACCTTAATAATCGAACTTTTAATGTCGCTAAATTCACTTGTATTAATTACGGTAACTAATTGGGAAGTCGATGATTGTCACCATGTATCTACATAATTATAGGCCGACTAATACAGCATGATGATACATGGTAGTGACCTATATCCTATTTAAAAGCACCATTTTAGTTTCCCTCCTGCTTTGCACTAGAAATGAGCATTACAGTATCACACAGAATGGATTGGTTTAATATTGCAGTGTTAGGTAATTATCGATAACTTCGCGGCACAACTCCACCTATTTAATAGCGTAGGATGTATACAGAGTGCGTACTACAACTGCAATTGGGTATTTAAGCAAACATAAACTATTTACATATACTATAGAAAATGAAATCAAGCATCATGATAGTACCTACCAAAATAATTATTTCAACTGAATTAATTTTAATTTAAACCAGCATCAAAGCAAAGCACACAGAATTGAATTTTAGAGCGTTTAAAGCTATGCACATTGTTAAAAGTGGATTTATGAAATAATAACTAAGAACGTCAAATCAATTCGCCAGGTGGCAGCTAATGGTGCTAGTTTTGGTTCACAAGGTATTGTGAACTTCGATTAAACAATGAAGGTCCGTGGTACATGGAATTTCCAATTGGCAAGCAAACAGGCAAAATAGCATAAGCTGAAAAAAGATTGTTATATAATAAAACCTTTAACCTACCCCCCACCCTACACAATATAACGCTAACAAAACCGGAACCCACCCACCTACCCCTTGAGCGTTATATAATATGTGAACGGCCCCATAACTCTGCAGCTTCTTCAAGATTAGGTTTCCAAATGATATGAGACAACCTGAATTCATCAATTTTATCTCGTAATTTGGTGATGATATCGATGCGACGCGGAGACTGTCCTGCCACCTCTGCACGGTGAGCAGGTTGGTGAAACACGTAGAGCCTGTATTGAAAACGTAGAGACTTGGAAGGGATCAATTAAATGTTATTTAATGCATGAGAGTAGCAAACAATAGGAACACCTGGAACGTCATCGGCGATCCGTTGAAGGGTGCGATCAGCGTTTAAGGCAAAGAGGGCTAAAGACGACAGAAGACAAGGCAAAAGATAGGACTGAACTGATCGGGGATAGAACAGCTCAGATGATGTATTATCATTTTCAGCGGTATATATTCTATTGACGGAATATGAGGCAGAACCGAATTGATTGCAGCTAGAACAGTAAGTGTTATGTTACCATTTTCGGCGATCTGTATTCGTTTCGACAGCGTTATCATTGTCGGATATTTATCAATAGTGTGGAGTGCCATCTCCCACCTCGCCTTTGCCTTCGGAACGCTCTTTGATGGTTGTGCCTCAATGCAAAATGGATCACCCTCATTGACTATCTTATTTGACTTGTCTGTGATTGCCTTGCCATCGAGGCTGGCCAGTTGCATGAAGGAAGTATTCGAAAGCGAAGTTCCGTATTGGTTCTTGGCGATGCACTGATAGAAACCGGCATCCGATTGACCTGCTTGAGTGATTGTTATGGTTCCATCGACCTCGCGCTTCACGTTGTGTGCAGTTAGATTCAAATCCACACCGTTCCTCTTCCACTCGTACCTGAACAATATTGATTGATTGGTCATAGAGTAATGGTGATGGCAAAAGTTAGGAAGTAAAACTAGGTTAATCGCAAGGTTTTGGGGCGGGTTAAGTGACAGGGTTAGGGGTATAGAGTACGGTAAATGCTGTATGATAACTTAGGATTAAGATTAAGGTTGAGTCAGGGATTACAGTTATGGTTGGGGCTAGGAATAGAGATAGTCAATAGGTCATCGTCAAGTCTGACTTGAGATTATGTTTGAATCAGTTGCTGGATTAGCTGGAGCTAGGGGGATTAGCTGGAGCTAGGTGGCAATATCAAGTGCAACTGTTTTGTATCAAGAATGAAGTCATATAGCCACCAACGTAAAATCGGTTTAATACAGACAGACAGACTGGTTTGATGGTGACAGGACAATAACCCCAGGACAATTACCCTCGGACAATTACCCCGGACAATAACCCCTGTTTAAATAACCCCATGGGGGTCATTGTCCGGATGGTATTGTCCGGAAGTTATTTGAACAGTTGTTATTGTCCGGGGGTAATTGTCCGGGGATTATTGTCCGAGAACAGGTTTAATATTCCCATAGAAAGTTATTTTATACCATTTATATAAACATGAGCTCACGAAACTTCAGGCACACCTTGTTCACGTACACGTGTACACGACCGCAGACGTGGAGTAATAATTATATCTTGCTATCAAGACTGTCCTTCTTAATTTGACAAACGAGAACATGAATCTGAGTGAACATTCAAATATTTTCACTAATATGAGACTTACGAAACTTCAGGCACCCCATGGGCCTTGCACGTCAGTATAAACGGGAGACCAGATCTGAAGTATTCGCCTTTATCTGGTCCAGTTGTTATTGTAGGTGGGAGTCGGACTGAAAAAGCAAAGCTCAGATCATGTACTGAAGACCGTTAAACTGCTTCTCTTTCAGACTACGACAAAGGAATTTTACAACCGAAAGAAACACTCAAATAGTTTGGAGTAGATCGTAAAACTGAAGTAAATATTCTGTCAAGCTATTAGATGTCATGTAAGCCTACACTAACTGTAGGCCTATTTTTATTGGGGCTGTTACTATGGTACATTCTGAGAACTTACATGATTGCTATGCTGGGTTAGGTAGGCGTGTTTTCGCAAACAATAGAGAATGCCACTTCGCCCGAGCTATAATGAGCTATTTTGGACTATGCAACGTGACCAATATTATTATTGGTTTAAGAGCCAAGCCAAGACCACAGTGGGCCTGAACTCTGATACATACCGGGTATTGAATCCAAGTGAAGTAATGTAATGTAAACTAGTGTAATGTAAATATTCGAAACTTTCTCAGCGACCGCAAAAACCATGTCTGGGAGACAAGCCGAGACACCGGCGACATAACAAATCAAGTCATGTATAGTCAAGCTTCTCGTTTCTTTCCGGTACCAGATCAAAATCCAGGGAGGGCAAGCCGAGGAGACTAGCAGTAAATATGAGTATGCGACAGAAAATGCGGATGATTTAAATGCTATGACCTGCGAACTTAAAGGCACGTGATTGCAATGTGGTCCAATCCGTTCAGTCCGATGTCATATTCAGTCTTATTCTACACGTATGTAGAATATGATTTATTAGATTAGAATAAGATTGATGAGATTAGAATAAGATTGATCAGATTATAATTTTTCGTTTTGTTTGATACGTGTTCGAACACAATTTGAACAATGGACTCTGAAATTGTTCTACCTAGCAGTGGTTGGGTCGTGAGCTCCTCTGAGTAGGCGTTTTAGATGGGTGCCATATATTACGGTCCTTTTATTGATTGAATGAATGATCGCATTGTGGTGTAATGTGTACTTACCGTCACTTTGGCCGAAACTTAAGCCACATAAGCCGATGGTTAGTAGAATGCCGAACGGATTCCACATTTTCAATTCCATTTTGATTCTGCGGACAATCGTCAAAGCTTGTAGTTTTTCCTGAGTTATTCCGTGCACATAGTTTAAGAGAACATGCAGTAGCTAGCAATGTTCCTGTTTCTATAAGTAGCCCGATGAATCTTTTAGTGATGAAATCTGTAAGCTAGATATGGATATTGCTCACTGAACTATTCTGACTTTACATGTCTGTAGATCTGGTTTTGACTGAGGTGGTTCCTGCCACTTGGCATCTTGTGCCTTTTGAACTTTTTGTTTCCGTTATCTTTCAGAATTTTTTAATACTGGTTGCAATGTCTAACTCCTATGCACAATGAAGTTGTTATGACTAAGGATATTAAAGATAATCTTCATTTAAAAGTTATTGCTGTAATGAAAATTATTCCAAAAACACAAACAGAGTTAAATATTACGGAGAGGGTCAGCAACAAACGATTGCTTCAGCAACAAACGATTGCTTCATGGAATTATACAGTAGAATAAAAATATTCATTAGTATTTTTAAAACTCCTTTCTAGCCACTTTTATTATTCACTGTCACCCATAAATTATAAGCATTAGCAACAAACGAATATCGTCATCAGTATCATGTTGCTGTATCTTCTGAATGCCTGAGGAAAATATTTCGGACAAAAGAAGTAGACTTACTTTTGTATCCAGTACCTTGGCTGAGCAGAGAATCTATCCAGCGCTTCGTGGTTCAGTCAACGAATATATGCTGGCCACAAACCTAGAATAACCCCTCTATACTTAACTTTCACGAATATATTGTTGGCTACACGTTCCGACCGCTACTTATTACTTAATTACAATAAATCTATGATGGCCACATACTATAACACAACTTTATGCTCAGCTATGAACATGCGTAATGTGGCCGTGACTAACAGTTAGTGTTCCATTCATGTGGGAAAGTTCTGAATGGTTTGCGTTCAGGACGTTCTAAGAACGAAGTGTTCTATTTCTAGAACACCGGGAATACCCAGCTGCGTCTGTCGTTAAAGGTAGACGAAGCCTCACAAAGTCAGCTCATTGCCCAGCCACTCTTGTATTGCTCAAGCCGTTCAAAGGAAGCAATATGTTCATATGCTCGTGGAAGGGACATATCCAAATAGAGAATGTTTGCAGCTCGACAAACAATTAATGCAGAACACCTTGTTCAAACTCAATAGATTTCGAATAGTTCTACGAACAATTATAAGACGATATTTAGTCAAATATGCATACTTACATACATACATACGTGCATACAAACATACATACATACATACATACATACATACATACATACATACATACATACATATATACATGTACATACATACACACACATACGCACATATGTACATCATTATTTACACTCACACACACATATGTATTTGTACATAGGCTTTATACATGTACCACCAATACATAAATACATCCGTTTGCTTACATACACACGCATTGGCCTGCACAAGTACGTTTATAGGTTCATGTATGAGTCTCCGTGCACTGAATAATTAAATTGCACCATTTCTTGTGTCAATTACCGCGAATATGTCCCTTCTACAAGTATACTTACGAACTAAACAGCAATGCTTCTATGAAACTAATCCACTTAAGTTAAAACGCATCCTATCGTGCAACTTTCCAATTACGTCTAACATAGCCACAGTTAAACCTTTTGACATCAGCTGTGTTTTTTTTATTAAAGCGTTGTGCTGTTCTCAGCCAAAACGTTCCGAGTAAAGCTGTACAGAGAGAAATTAAACAAGTAGGCCGTATAGCTGATGATTGTTTTATGTCTGACAGGCATTAAGTGATCATGATTAGTACGTGCCTCAAATTATGTGAAATTATCCCTCACGTCACTACTATCCGGTTGAGCATCGTTCTTTTATATGCACTGTTTACTCTACGTGCTTCCTTTTAGCCTATACTTCATGGAGGTGGTGGTGATGATGATTATGATGATAATGAATTTAAGGAGTGTGTTCGCGAAACAACCGTGTCCCTCTTTCAAAGAATCAACTACGACTCGATCTATTTAGCGACATAGGAACCAGTCATCCGGATTTTGACCTGGTACCAGAACGAAACGAAAGGCTAGACTATGATTGTTGACATGTTCTGGCCTTGCGCCGGTGAATAAACTGGTCTCTATGATGTAATGTAGGCCAAATTGAGTCGATACGGTAGAGCGACACCTGCCAACGTCAATCGCAGACAAGGGATCCAAATCATTAAGGTCACAAGTGAACATGTGTGTACATGTACCATATATCATAGTATGTGGCTCATGGGATAGAATCGAGTACTTAACGGAAAACGTTTAATGACATTATTATAATAATTTCATTAGTAAACGTTGTTTATTTATTTAACGATGAGCGTTGCATGTACAGCATGGCAACCTCTAAACGGAAATTTCAAGATATTGACATTTATCGTTGATAAATGTGACGTGTTTTCGACAAATATATAGATATAGAGGCCTAATTATATTATATTATAAAACGTATACATTACTATATACATAAAATATAATTATATCGCCAATATATATGATAATTAAACGCTGTATGATATAAGTCATATTAATAGTTAGTGCATGCGCTAAGCCATAGACTTCTTAATAGGCCGTAGAAGTCTGTGGCTAAGCAGCTGCTTGATAGTCTTGTCTTGCACAGCTAATTAATTGGCCGGATAGGCTTACGCGCTGCACGCGTCGCGAGCAAATACAAGCTGCCGATGTAGTTGGTTTGAACCTAATATAATATGCAGTCGATCGTGTTCGTAATGTATAAATGATTTAGTTAAAGTTGCTGCTTTTCAAAAAAGACATCTGAAAGCTTTCAACGGTGTCAATATCAATCAAGGCATACCAGAGGTTAGCAATTTAAAAGAAGTAGAGGAAGAGAGTCGAGCTAGGTCGCAGAGAATAAAAGATAATTAGAGAGGCAACAATTGTTTTGTATTGACTACGCACTTTCTGCGTGTTTATCGCCGCTTGGAACGTCCTGGACGCAACTCATCTTGAACTTCCTTAAATGAACGAGACACTAACAATACTGTTAGTCACTTACACATTACGTATTTAAGTATTAAGCAACGCTCTAGTTTGCAGCCAACGTAGATTCGCTTTAGTTCATTATAGAGTATAGCATTCTGAATATTATAGTCAACATTGATTCGTTTTAGTTCATTATAAAGTAGAGGATCACTGGACAGAATCCGCTCAGAACTACTCTCATTTAAAAAATATATAAAACTAACTACATCAACTGATAGCAAATGAAGCGCTCTATTGATCTCCTGCATTATTTATCTCTCATGTGTGCGTTTGTGTTATAAGCTGCTGAAAGGTACTTCAAGCATCGAAACAACAATTCTACCGTCATGTGGTTGTCAAGAATAGTCACCTTTGTCGCCATTATATTCGTTCAGGTCTCTGGACAGGAAGACAGTAAGATAAACCAAAATCATTTCACCTACAACAAGGGTTTTGGACTGCTAACCCTTCGTTAATACACTCGAGAACAGAAGTTACTTTACCCAATCAAATGTTCACACTGTCGAGCCTGTAATCTACTAAGCAGTGATCTAGATTTATTGACGGTAGCAATTTATATTTTTTGAGCATATTTTTATTTTATGTTATTCTCGTCGACACCATTTTATTTATTCATTCATTCATTAATTGCGTGGATTTATATAACGGCTCTGCAACTGGACAACTCCGAGGCGCTCCCAACTCCAGCGCGTCCAAATGAAACCGATCAGATAGGAATGTCTGAGAAGGGGTTCTAGGAAGGAAGTGTAGGTTCAAGGGGAGGCCATTGCACACCGAGGAGCTTACAAAGGAGATTGTACGGCTCAGCTTGGTATAGGAGTGAGCAAAAGGAACATAGAGTAGACCTTGTTCAGTCGAGCGGATGGAATGTGGGCACAAAGTGTGGGGCTACAGAGCTCAATCAAGTAGGAAGAAGCGAGACACAACAGACATCGCCGGACTAAGGTAGCTGCTGTCGTATCCTTGATAAACAGCCTGTGGCGTGGCCAATGGAGGACGTAGCGCATATGGCAGTAGATGCTGTCGAATATGTTTTTTTCTATGTGAATATCTTTTTATTTATCTGCTCTTTATAAATCGAAATTTTCAATGTATTTTAGTTAATTCAATTTGATTTTTGCGTAATTTAATACATTCACAACGAGATGTATTGGTTGCCCAGTCACTCTTAATACACTCTAGTGGTTAAATCGTTTATTGGTAATACATTTGTGACGAGAGACGCAGTAGCCAATTCGGTTACAGTGGTCGGTTTGAGAGAAGCCGGGTCCAAGTTCGAGCCTCTCATATAACAGGTACTGTGCCTTGACTTTGAGATTAAATGAAATTTGCCTACATTATTACTGCAAGTTAATGAAAAGATTTGACAGCATGTTTGATATTAGTTTGATATAAATTGTTTCAGTTCGAATGCCGCCATCGATTACACAGGGTCCATCAAGACAAATGTTCATCTACAGACAAGATGATAACGTAATATTGAACTGCAAAGGGATGGGTGTGCCAGCTGTGGTGTAAGCTAACTTCACATCATCTTTTGTCATGGTCACTGTTAGTTCTTATTTAATTATTATTGCATTTTGAAAAATAGTTTCTTTTATTTCTTGGCATCAGTCTCTATTTCAAACACCTGAATAGTCTCCAATTTGTTATAATATAAAACTTCAGTAATAATATAAAACTTTAGTAATAATATAAAACATTTTTGTTGCGTGCAATATTATTGCATAGAAGATAAAACTGTTATCTACTATGTGCTATTCAGATGGAGTCCGTACTGCTTATCAAAATTGAAATCAATAAAGTATTTAGTCGCGTACAATTTTAACCTGTCCTCGCCTCAATTTTTAATTCATGTAGGACTGTATTTATTAAAAAGTTATGTAAATATTATAATGATAATTTTAACTATAATGTTAAATAAAATAGAAATAAAAATATTAATATTTGTTGAAAAGCAAAATCTCCTCCATCAGACAATAGCGACTTTGTAAAACGTAAATGTCACTTAAAATCTTTTGTAAAATTGCGCTTAGTTTATGAAAGAAAACGCCGATTATTCGCAATATGTTGTTGTTGAAGGGTAATTAATTAATTGCTATGTTGCATTTTGGACAGATATGAATGGAGAAAGAATGGTTTTGAGTTAAACCAAAATCTTCCAAACATTGGAAAAGGCATGGACGGTACAATCACAATAAGTAATGCCGCATCGTCGGACGAGGGCTTTTACCAGTGCTTTGTTAAGAATCAGTATGGAACAGCTCTTTCAACTACGGCACACATCCAGAGAGCGCGTCTTGATTCTGTATCAGGAACTCCAACAACTCTTCAGAAAACCGTCACAGAGGGCATGCCATTTCAAATTCAGGCAGATCCGCGCAGAAGTTTTCCAAAACCTACATATGGTTGGGAATTGGCTACAAACGCTGTGGACAAAAATCCTGTTCCGTTACGACCTGCGAGACGTATACAAATTGCCGAAAACGGTAATGGAAATCAAGTTTTACTACATAGATGATGTCAGCCTTATCTGCATATTTATATCTTTCTAAATGGCGTCCAAGTTCTTCAGAAAAGAAGCTTATTAGTAAGCAAGCAATTTTAATTATTAGATAACCAAAAGCTTCCCCACTGGCAGCAGGTACAAATGTGCAGAGCCCAGTAAACTGATTCTTCTCCAGAGTTTCTTATTGAAACTAGTCGAAAAGCCAAAAGAGTGCGTTGTTTAAAGGATGACGAATGATGATACCTGATGATGATGTTCATGATGATGTGCTATTATACGATTACCATTGACTGCCTTGTAGATGGAAAAAATGCAGTGTTGAGACATCCAAGCACTAGCTGGTAGGCGTGCAGTACATGTGTTCATTGTTCATTGTGAGATGGCCAGTTGCAACTAAGCTTCTTATGATTACTTAACCATTGTGAGCGCTGAAAAAATCTGAAGATTGCGATTATGCTGACCTACTATCCATGATTGACATTCCAGAGATGGCCCTCGTTCTTCATTAAATGAATCCAGTATTTCTCAGTTAAAAATGATGAACCTCAACTTAAACTCGATACATTTTGGAAATCTGCTGAAGAAACACAAACTATGCAAACTCATTGACATTAGATGCTTTTTTAAAATGACATTTATTGCTTTCTTTTGGGTTTCAGGTGATCTATATTTTGCTTATGCTGTCCCTGAGGATGCTCTAGATGGAAAACTTTACAAATGCACGACTTATAACTCTTACCTAGATGTCAAAGCAGGAGGAAGCTATACAAAGCTAAACGTCACAAGAGGTAAGAGTGTTTCAGTACCTAGTATATCACTAAGCACTAATCAAATAAATGATTTTCATGGTGATAAATAATTGCTAGGTGTTTGTGGTACAATGCCACTTTCATAATATATTGATTACTTTTCTCTTAATGTTTTGTATATTGTTATCATTCTACAGGTGCCCTCAATCAGTTTCCTCCAACTTTAGGATTTGCTTCAGAAGCAGAGACTGTTGCTGTAATTGGAGGAAGTGTTACACTCAGATGCTTCTTCTCTGGATAGTAAGTTTATGTGAATTATATTACCTAAAGTGACTGGCCAGTCTTAATACTTCTTGAAATTTCTATAATAACTGCAAGTAGTTTGTCTTGGTTTTTCAGATGTGGAGAAACTTTGTGTTTAACGTTTCAGAGTTTTAAAATGGGTGATGTTTGAAGTAATTCTTCACGTTTTTGTTTTATAATCCTACTCATAATGATGTATCTTAATTAATTAATTAATTAATTAATCTTAATAAGATTTTAATGATGTATTTCTGTAAATTTGAAAGACTGGCCATTTGATGCTTGAATTCAATTGCATAAAATCTGCCTCTAGTGAACTTTGGATGGAGATCTCCATGATCATCCACTTTATAATTGCATATACTCTTAATGGTCGAGTGGTGTCTGACGGATTACATTTGATTCAATGTTACTGTAATACTGACCTTCATATTTGATATAATACGGCTCGTTTATTCTGTGTTCAGTCCGGAGCCAACAATTTCCTGGTCAGGGCCGAGGAATACTCTTCCAATTGGAAGATACACGCTGAATAATTTTAATACAGGACTCACCATCAACAACATAACTGCAACTGACGAGGGAGACTACAAATGCACTGCTTCAAATACTCAAAGAAATAACGAAAATACTCTTCAGATACGCGTTGAAGGTTTGTATTGACTATTAAATGCAATTAAATTCAGCAAAGTGACTTGAAAACAATTTCAGTTTCATAGCTTTTTATCGTCTGCATTACCAGATGTTCATCATAGGATTGTTAACTATGAAGTCATGCTGCTGGTGTAGAAATTGCAATAATGGATAGCCAATTTATGGTTGCCTTGCTATGGTTGCTTTATGGTTTATTCAAATAATGTAGCAAAACGGTTTTATGATCTTTTACGTATTTATTGTATTTCAGCATTTGTAGAGCACCTCTAGCAGTGTGAACCGTTCAGAAGCACTGCCAGTGTGCAGAGCCCTGGGAGAAGAAGGAGGTTTTGAGAAAAGCAAAAGAGGACGAAAGACTGTCAGATAGAATTTTAGAGCGAACAGAAGGAGAAAGCGCATTCCACATAGAGGAACCAATTGAAGCAAAGGATCGAGACTGAGCCATAGCTGTTCTAGTACGAAGTACCAAGAGGTCAAGTCTATTGAACAAGCAAAGTGGATGGAGGGAGGAATTTGAATGAGACCGAAGTTTTACGTCAACCAGATTTTTCGGAGCAAGACCCCGCTGAGCCTTGAAGATTAGAATGAGACACCTTTTATACTGTTCTTTGGGTTTTTAATTGACATACAACTAGAAGTAATGTGTTTTTTCAGAGGTGCCCAAATTTCGCAGTGTAACGGATGGCCCCTTCGATGTCAACGTGACTGAAGGTGAATCGCATACTTTCAGCTGCAATGTCAATGCCAAACCAGAGGCTAAAATTGTCTGGCTTCAAGATGGAGTAGAATTAGACCGTAAGTAACTACGCATTTCTTCAAAGTAAACTCTTTGGAACAAAATAAACTGTTGTATATCTTATTGCAGTACATGTATAATATTCTGTTTCAGCAAGTTGGGATGGGTCATACTTGACCCAGGTTTTTATGGATGCCTTCTGATTTAGGTACCTCTCAAGTTTGAGGTTAGCATGAGTATCTGTGTTACATTTATCTGCTATAATGTGGTAATGATAGTAATGATTTGCTACCAATGTGCTTCATATCAATCTTCATCAATTGGCAGTGCAAGCTAGCACCATGAATGATTACTGTGACTAGAAGTACTACTCTGCTTAATTTGTTCCTGATGAAACTGGTATTTCTAACTACTATTCTCTGACTTTGTTGTTTTGTTGTTATTTTGTCAAACATTTATGCAGATGTAGGTTAACATATGTACGTACAGTCATTGAGGAGTCTCCTTGTTTATAAATCTAATCTACCATATCTCGAATGGCCTCATTAATAATTCTTAATCAGTTGTGGAATCAAGCTGAATCCAGCAAATAGCATTGTTTATTTTCAGTTTTAGTCAGTCTTTCTTAACCATTCAACTACTGAGTGCAATTTGTGCACATAAAAATCTTCTGAAGTAAGGTATTAATAATATGTTGTAATGAATTATGCAGTACATGTGCCTCCTTTTAGCAAACAATCCTCCTAGGCGATTTGCATTCAGCAACAACAAGAAAAGTCTGACGATCAGAGAAGTTTGCCGAAACTGTGAAGATCGCGAGAAACAAACGGATCTGACGGTTATTCAGTGCAATGCAAGCAACATTCACGGATACGCATTTGCTTCTGGATACATAAATGTACTAAGTGAGTGGTGATCATAGCGTAATAGAAATGCTAGCAGGATCTTCTTGCAGCGTCTCTCTCGGACCTCTACGATGCAGTATCATGCTTTTTCGGTTGTATCTTCGGCTCTTGCTTAGGCACTAACCCCATGTTTATTCCATTCTAAAATCTGTCTTATTTGATCGTGGTTGGACTGGAAGTCAAGTTTCATTGATTGATTGATAATGTTCAAAGATAACAACAGAGAATATATGGTAAAATCAAAACAACTCTTAGTTGTTGAGTCTGCAAGCTTTCAAAACCGATTTCTTCAAAGAAGGCTATTAAAATGCTTACATAATTAAGAGTTAGCAAGTTTATACAATGTTGCTGGGCAAAATTGATTCCTGGGCATAGTTCAAACATTGTATAATGCCATGCATTGAGATTCATTGCTGTTTCTACAGATATTCAGACTCCAGTCATAGCAGTGACATTAGCAAGTCATATCGGTGCCATTCAATTCCCTTGGAGTAGTTATTAAAAACGGTACGATTTTTTATGCTTTTTAGGCAAGACAAAAGTGTTACTTGCCAATGACCAAGATATTCATGTCGATATGAATGAAGAAAGGGAAGTTAGATTTGAATGCAGTGCAACTTCAGATCTAAGTACTCCTCCTAGCGTCCGGTGGTACGAAGTGGATAACGGCGAAGAACAACCAGTCCACGACAATCCACCGACTGTCATCATTAAGGACGGTTTGCTGGCCATCAACGTCAATCCAAACGGTAATCAGAAGTGGGAAACCTATCATGGAGAATATAGATGCATCGGCGACAATGGCTACAGCAAAGCTACAGTTTCAGTGCGTCTCATTGTTGACGAATACGTACCACCAGGTAACAAAACAATGACATTTGCAGGTCATTGCCGTTTAAATTACACGACGTAATTTACGTTAATCCACAATTCTAAGCAATGATATTTCATGTGTGGAAAATATCCGTTTGTTAAACCGAACTATTCAATTCCTGTGATTTCTGTGTGTCAACGCCATAAGGAGAGAAGTTGAGATTAGATGGGATATTTGGTTAGTATGAATTTGGGTAAGAGAATCAATCAAGCAATGACCAATGAACGGAAAAGCGGATGGGAAGATCAAAGAAGAATTGGCCGGATTGCATCATAGATGACTGGAGCAGACTGTAGCTGTCTGGGGATGTTGTGGAACGAAGCGAGAAGTTGGCAATAGACAGAGAAGGTGCAGGACGTTTTGGCGCAGCCGTTTTGGCGCAGTGCGGCTTTGGCGCAACGCCGTGTTGGCGCAGGACGTTTTGGCGCCGACATCTGATGTAATATAGGCCTAAATTGCAATATGAAGCATAATCGATGAAAATAATCATGCTGAACTGGGAACTGGAATGATGAACAGAATCATGCTTAAATAGAAGCGGGATAGATATGAGAATTGCACTCTTTGTAGATCCCTTTAGTCACAGTCTTTTCATCAATCCCGCTTCCAACTCAACGGCATTATTTTTCATCACTCCAGCTTGCATTTAGGCATAATTATTCTCACCAATCCAGCGTCCATTTTGAGCCTGATTCTTTTCATCAATCCAGCTTACATTAAGTATGATTCTTTTCATCAATCCAGCTTTCATTTAAGCGTCATTATTTTCATCAATCCAGCTTCCATTTAAGCTTGATTATTTTCATCAATCCAGCATCCATTTAAGCATGATTCTTTTCGTCAATCCAGATCCTAGTTTATCAGTATCCATTTCATTGATCCAGTGTCTAGTTAAACACGGCTACTTTCACCGAACCCTCTTCTACTATCGACACTCCCCAGGCTTAACCTGATTTACCATATGGAATAATTTACGACACTTAAGTGGTAGATTGCCATATAATACATGTATATAATATATAATATACAATATTATTGTATCAGAGATCTGCGCCAAAACCTCCTGCGCCAAAACGGCTGGGCCAAAACGCGAAACAGAGACGAATGGAGAAGATGAATTGTCCGACCTGCACGGAAAGAACTAAAGACAAAGGCAACCAATTCTCGTGTAGGCCTACTGTATGATGCATGACATTCTTTGTCAGCGATAGTCAGGTCAGCATCGCAAGTATTGAATTTATACAATACAATACAACTGTCATTTGATATTGTCCCTCTCACAATAACTTCAATACTGCACACCACACCTCGACAGCGGAATTACAGATATATTGCAGAGAAATATTGCGAGTGAAGGGCTTGCACAAGGTTCCTAAACAGTACATGTAGCTCCTCGGACGAGGATCGAACCCACACTCATCGCGTTACTGGCCGACCTTCACAACACTCGGCCACCGTGCCACACCCGATGATCTTGCTTTTGGTACCGCTTGGCAAATAATGCTATTTCGTTGAATGCATCAATGTTTTAATTATTTCTATGGCATAGATTACACGTGGCTTTGGATCTGCATTGGAATTGCAGTTCTTCTCATCATTTTAGTCGCCATCTTCTGGACAGTTTCCAGACGAACGCGAGAAAAAAGAGCGGAACAGCACAGTAAGTGAGACAGATCACTTGCGGTGGAAAAACGGTGATAACAAATTATGTAATTTCGTCTGTGTGAGGAAGGCTGAAGATTGAGGAAGAATGAGGATGATGATATCTTCGTTTATTAGTATGCCAACTGACAAACCTCAGTTCTTTGTGGTTTGATTCCAATATGCGTACTGTCATAACTATGTGCATGAGTTGATATGGTGTTCAATAAAGTAGGTCTCTATAATTGATCGATCGATGTATATACTGTTATAGGGCTATGTGTGAAACCAGGGATTTTGTAAAATGCCTAGACAATTTGTAAAATCCTAGCCCTACACTAACCCTAATCTTGCACTAACCCTAAACTAACCCTAACCTTACCCCTAATCCTGACTCTGACCCTAACCCTAATCCTGACCCTGACTGTGACCTTAAGTCTAACTCTAACCCTAACCGTAAATTTCTGATTTTGCAACTTGCATAAAATCTAACAAATCAGGCATTTTACAATATCCCTGTTCACACATTGCCTACAACATAGCCTATATACATGTATGTACGTAAACGTACGTGTATTCATCAAGCCCATATATTGCAGTTAGCATAATTATCTCTTAATTAGAACCATAAAATCTGTCAATAAGTAAATCATTCTGTACTATAGAAATAAAGAAACGAGTCTCAAGAGAATCAATAGGGGAATCACCTGATCCACTCTACGAAACAATTGATGATTCGGGGGATGGTTTGGAATCGGATCAAGGTATGCCATCCTCATAATCTCATATCGATGGCATGATTTTAGTCTTTTAGCTGGATAACACTGTGTAGATCGACGGCGTTAAACCGGTCATTAACAACTTAAGTTCGGTCAGCAGCCTATTGCTCAATCAATTACAATTTTACAATCTATATTCATCTGCAATTCAAAGCTAACTTGTATAGAGACATGTATGCATGCATGCAATACATACATGCATAATGTGAACATAATGACCTACATATACATCGATGCATGTATTTTTACTTATGTATTATCATTTATTATTATTATTATTATTATTATTATTATTATTATTATTATTAAACGGACAGTTTCTTGAGCGAGCACCGTAACGCATCCAAGCCGCTACAAGAGCGCTAAACAGCGACACAGCTATCAAACTATCAAGAAAAACCACACTGTAACAATAACTCCATTAGTTAATCAGGAATAAGCCTTCATAAACAGGTGAGATTTCAGTCGTAACCTGAAGATCTCTATCGATGCTGTAGAACGCACCACATGTATGTATGCATGCATGCGTGCATGTATTTATATACATAATATCATATTTCTAAAATGCCTGCTATAAATGCAATTGTGCGAACATGTGATAACAAAGTCTATGGTCATGGTTATAGAAACTTATGTAGGCCCTATTTATTTTTCCAGCCAATCAACGTTCGACAAGCGACTACATGTCATTGAAATGCCTAAACCAGGCTGAATCGGCGACCTATACAGCGTTGAAATTGTCCTAGACGACCTGCCAAAGTCTTGCTTGTTATTCGCGCAGTGAATAAGCTGGTGCCCAGCGCTTGGCTTTCAAGTGGCGCTTTAGAATTTTATAGATTACGATTACGATAATTAAGCGCCCTCTTCGACAAATAACAGGCGTGTAAAGTTAAAACTAAATATTGTAACCGCAAATACCTACATCTTACACAGATGGGACACGAATCTAAAAAGTGTTGTTTAATTGAAAACAATTAGGCGCCTGAACGCATGTTGTTCTTAGCCCAATATGATTAAACATATTAAATTCTGCCTTAGGTTGCGTTGCTTAGAAGTATGTTTACAGAGTGATTGAAAGTAATATAGCAAATCCAATCATTGGCATTTTAAAATATTCCTTTATTAGTTCAAACTAAAAAGCACGCCGTACGATTATATGAACTAGTAGTAAAGGATGATGACCAGTTTTACAGAAATCCAATTAAACTGTATGGTAGCTTGCAAGGCGTCTATCTGGCCTACTGCTCAATTTGCAGTTGTAAAATTGAAATTGAGAATGATAAAAATAAAAAAGGTTTTCTATGAATGTCGTCAGAGCTGTATCTGCTAGTATTTTGCTTGACACTATATCGGTCTCCATCTGGCTGTCTGTCTGTCTACTGGTATGTCTGTCTGTCTACCTGTCTGTCTGTCTGTCTATCTCTCTCTCTCTCTCTGTTACTATCGTAGTTCATCTCCCGACTCTGCATGCAAAGAAGAAGAAGAAGAAGAGGTTCCATAGTAAACATTTAGTGACCATGATAGGTATGAAGTGTTATCGACTTCATTTTCTTAGACTCGGTATATAAGGGTAGATGGTCAGTCCTCTCTTTCGCCTTGTCATCTTCCCGTAGACAGTGTGCGGTCTGTGTATTCATTTTGGTCGGGTTAGCTAGAGATGTATCTGAAGAAGAAATTGCCAAACAGATTGAATAGGTTTGGGTTAATAACCTTGGCGATTAGGAGCAGCAGTGAAGATCTGATTGAACATTACGAGGTTTTTATTGGAAAGGAGGAAGTGCAGTCGGAGAGGGTTTTGAATGGGCACCAAACAAGGCAACTCGAGGACATCGGTATGAAATTATTTATTAAGGCGCAAATACTCCATCCGTCTGTCCGTCCATTCATCCATCCATCCGCCCATCCATCCATTCTTTCATCCATCTCGATCATTGCCTATGTATTCATGATTATCACTCTATTGCTCATTTCTTTCTCTTTCTATTTTACGTCTGTCCTGCAATTTATCAGCAGTCTGAACACGCATCTTCATCATTAATAATTACCATCGATTCACCGATCAAAGGCAATTAGTTGTACATCTTTTAAATGACGTTTACTGTTTTTTCCATTCCATCTTTTATTTTGTGAAGTATGTTTTTATTCGTATGCAGCATTACGACTACCATAATGTTGTAAACTATGTGCTTGGTTAGTTCCGCCTCTATTTAATCGGCCTCTTTCAACTCTCTCTCTCTCTCTCTCTCTCTCTCTCTCTCTCTCTCTCTCTCTCTCACTCAATTATTCGGTTGTCACGAGAATAATAATAATTACTCCAACTCATTCGAAAAAATTAGTAGCATACCGGATATAGCTAGTCAACTCGCCACATTTAGTTCAGCTCTATGTTACGTTCAAGACTTTGTACCAACTGAAGGTTTTTATAAACGGAAAGTATGCCGTGAACTTTGCTTCATTTTTCGTTTTTATCGTGAGAAATAACTGCCTAAAAATAGGGTATGTGGTTACGGTATGTGGCTCTATCAATCTTTCATAAGAATTTTACCATAATACTATAAAGTTATTGATTCAATTATTCTGAAATTTGTTATCGCCCTTCTTCCAACATTTATTGCTTAGAAGTGCACACGCTTCGACGGTGCAACTGCATTTGTACTCCAGAGCATTTGTGCGCCAAAGACTTGTTCAGGGTCCCTACACAGTGATTCCTGATGAAGGTTGAACCCGCTCACACTGGGTGTTATGGGCCGACCGCTCTAACCATTCTGCAACTATGATGGTTAGTCTGTGGTGGCGGCGCATATAGATTTGTCATAATAATTTTATTATGTCGTAGTCTAACACTCAGGTTCTCGTGGGTGGCTCGCTGCAGCACAAGAATTTGAAGCAATTCGAATAATATTAAATGCGATGAAATTATCTAAGCTTCAACATATTATAGGGGCTGCGGACAATTTTCTCCTTCGCCATTTGCTCACATACACACACACACATTGGCCTATACAAGTACGCTCAATAGATTCATGGGTGAGTCTCGGTATATTGAATAATTAAATTGCACCATTTCTTGTGTTAATTACCGCGAATGTGTCCCTTCTACAAGTTTATGAACTGGACAGTAACGCGTCTATGAAACTAATCACTTCAGTTAAAACGCATTCCATCTTGAAACTTTCCAATAACGTCTATCATAGCAACAGTTATACCTATTGACATCAGCTGTTCTGAGGCGCTGTTATGGCGTGTTTCAAATCTCCCGGCCGCGTTCATCATATGTAGGCCCTAAATAAAGTTCATATGGTGTGCTGCCTGTGATTTCTAATGGATACATCATGTAATGTGAATGTATTTCCAGTTATTAAAACTGAAATGGAAACTTAATGAACGAAACTCTAGAAGACCGCCAGTTCAGCGAGTCAGCGGTCTCTCATTTTACCCGAGTTAAGTACATGTGATTTTCACTGGTAAACAGTTAGTCAGCTTATTATGTGTTGGGATACATCTCATATAACATGAATCTTCGAAAATTTTCTCTCGGTAGAGGACGAGCGAAGTGGCCAGTCTCGGGTGGGTCCAGTGGCGGCTCTAGCTGTTTCCATCAGGGGACGGGAGGCCTAGAAACCTGATGGTTGGAGCAATTGGATATCCAACTTTGTCGAAATTTGGAGTGCGAGGTTTTGTCCACACTGAGTTACGTCGAACTGACGCATGTATGAGCATTGGAGCAACATGAATTCTTCACATCAAAACCTCATGAAAAGCAAGCTTATAATAATGGTATAAGAAAAGATGCCAGGTCATTGTCAATATTCCATCTAATTTTTTGAGATCGTGAGCGCAAATTTTTTTATGCGCGATACTTTATAAATCGTTGACACTTTTGCGATGATAGTTAAATTTAGATCATATTCTAAAAGTCGAGGGTGATAATTTCTACTAACCTACGAAAAGTCTCATGTTTAAAAATAAATAAGGGGACGATTCAGCCAAGGAACCAAAGTTTCTGGAGTAAGATAGACCGCAGCCGGCTAGGAGACTCGAATTATTTATTTTCATAAAAAGAAACCATGAACCGTTAATTCTTTTATAAAACTTTGTGTGCGTTGGCTCCACGGCCCGTGTGCACGCACACACGATCACAGCTTACATGGAACGTTGGTCATTGTGGTCCTATTAGTTGCACATAAA
Organism: Bimastos eiseni; assembly: GCA_959347315.1. Lineage (NCBI taxonomy): Eukaryota > Metazoa > Annelida > Clitellata > Crassiclitellata > Lumbricidae > Bimastos > Bimastos eiseni. Next base: position 23,405,185 of record OY365813.1, on the reverse strand, counting down.
CTTGAACGATTTAGCAGGTGCCCAACTTTGGGTATTTCATTACTGATGTCTTCAACATTACTGTTATACAAACATGCAAAAGACAATGCCATCATAATAAGAACGACTTAAATTTCTACAGTATTGCCTTTGCAAAAATTATAGCTGTAAGTGAATGGCCAGATGTAACTCACACAGTGCTTCAACACATTTCTTATGTATAAGAGAACTTGAATTCAATACCTTTCAAGTAATGCAAAGGAATTCTCTAGTTTCTGGAATAGATCTACATGTATCAACTATAATTACATTCAGTTAGTGTGAGTGGCAATGGGCAATATGGTCAGTGTCCTCCAACTGCCTTCCAACTACTGGAGACATTTTTTGACACCGCTCAATACACTTGCACTCTTCCAAAACTTGATTCATCATCATAAACCTTCCTTCCCAAATAAAGAAAATCCCTGACCCTTCCATATATTTATCCACCAGCTCTTCATCCCTTCCTTTCACCTCTGATGTTCCAGCCCACAATCTTAGCGTTACATTTAATTCTCGTCTGTTATTCTCTAGCCTCATCTATAACCTCTCGCGCTCTTGCTTCGTACACATTCGTGATCTCCACCGCATCCGGCCATGCTTGACGTCAAAACTGCCTTCACCATTAATACCTCCATTGTCAACTCAAAACTCGATTACTGTAACTCCTTCTTTTCAAACTTGAACCCACATAAGTTAGACGTCTACAACGTATCCAAACTCACCAGCCAGAGCCGTCAAAAGAAAACCCGAGCATCATCACACCACAACTATACTAAAATCACTCAATTGTCTTAAAATACCAGATCGCATCCATTTTAAAGTCCAATTCTAACCTACAACTCATTATAATACTCCCAGCCCAACCATCTTCGCGAATTCTTCACCTTCCAACCGAGCCATATCCATTACCACACCTCGTCTCTGAATTCCGCACTTTTTCGGCTGCTCCGCCATCATCGTAGACCACCCACCGTCATCACTTTTCTGGCTTTCCATTCCAAACTTAAGTCTCACCAGTTCAAGAATCCTTACCCAGACTCACTCGATCATCTAAACTCCAAATCTCGACCAAAGCGGAACCCCATTAATAGCTACTCTTCCTCCTCTGACTCTTTACACCGGACACTGTCCTTTGTGAATAAGCTGGTGCCACGCGTTTGGCTTTCGAGTGGCGCTTTAGACGTTTGGAGATTGCGATTACATTCACGATCAACAAATGATCGTATGCAACTCATCATTGGTATATTACTTACGCCTATATATATATATATATATATTATATCATCAGCATCGTCATCATCGTCATCGTCATCATCGTCGTTGTCATCATAATCTTCATCGTCGTCGCCATCGTCGTCGTCATCATCATGATAGTAAAGATATTTCCTCTACTCTTGTCCACACTGCCTCTCATTGGTTTGATGCGGAGTGCAGAACTATAAGCCCTACAGACAGGAATTGAGGCAAACCAGGGGAATGGGATTGGAAGAAGAGCTCCCTGAATGGATTGAACTTTTCCGGCAGAAGCATTCGTTGCTTGAGAAAAAGATGACTATCAACATCTGTCTGTGTTGCGTTAATCGATTATCAGATTAAATGCTACGATGTTCTAACCCAATGACGGTTTCGATGTTTCGTTTGACATGTAAGACGAAAGTGATGTAGAGTAACAGTTCCACACCTTCAGCCATGAAAGTGTGGAACTATGAAGGAAGCGGCCAAGGAGATGTAGTGAAGAAGAACAGAACGACCGTACAACCATTCTATGGACCAATGACCCCAGAAGTCACAATATATCATTGATACATTGCGCTTTCAAAAATGCTGCTTCGTATCAAAAAGATTCAAAAATATACTTCGCAGCTCGCTATGTTGAAGCCTGACGCTCATGCCTCAAAACCATGAGAAATCATTTATTTTATATTGATTTACACACATTTTGATGTTGTTCAACACATCATCGATATAATAACTACTTCTCTTTCCCTAAATTGCATTCGAAGAGCAATTCACTCACTCATGAATGAGCTGGTGCCCTTCGCTTGGCCTTCAAGTGGCGCTTTAGAATTCTGAAGATTACAATTACTCGAATGATGTAAGAGAGTTTGAATCGTCGACGTATACAGCGTTGACATTGACCTAGAAGACCTGTGAAGGCCTTGACTTGTTGTTCGCGCGTGAATGAGCTGGTGCCCTGCGTATAACTTTCGAGTGGCTCTTTAGAAGTTTGGAGATTACGCTTGTAAGAAAAAGTAATGTAAATCTTCGAAACTTTCTCAGCGACCACAAAGTCACGTCAGGGAGACAAGCTGATACACAGGCGCTTCTCGTTTCTTTCGGGTACCAGATAAAATTCTGGGGAGGTCAGGCCGAGGAGAATAATTGCAGGTATGAATATACTGAGCATGCGACAAAAAATGCGGATGATTTAAATGTATGACCTGTGAACTTAAAGGCACGGGATTGCAATGTGGTCCAATCCGTTCAGTTCGATCTCATATTCAATCTTATTCTACTCATATGTAGAATTAACTAGATTGACTAGATTAACATTTTTAGTTTTGTTTGAGATGTGTTCGAACACAACTTTAACATTGGACCTAAAGAAACTGTTCTGTTTAGCCACAGTTGGGTCGTGAGCTCCTCTGAATACGTATCGTGATATAAATAGAATTAGGCGTTTTGTACCTCTGTCCGTGCGTACAACATTGGCCAATGCCGTTGTCTCTAGTCGCCTTGACTATTGTAATTCAATTCCCACTGGTGCTACAAATTCCAACTTGCAAAAGCTTCAGATGGTTCAGAACTTCTTGGCTAGAGTTATAACTTATACACCAAAATGTGAGCCTATAATTCTTTTGCTCAAAACATTGCGTTGACTTCCTGTTCGTCAAAGGATCTCTTTCAAGCCTGGTCTTACTGTCTACAAAACACTGCATTACGGTCATCCACAGTACTTGAAGTCAATGCTGATTCTAAAAACTTGTAATTATTCAACCCGGTCGTCTACCTGCCTTTCTTTGACAATTCCGCGGACTATAGGACTGGACTATAGTTCTTGGTTGTTGTGCTTCCTCGGTTGCTGGACCCAGGTTCTGGAACACCCTCCATGTGTCTGTCCGGTCTGCTCAGTCTCTTTCTTTTTTTCGATCTCGACTCAAAACCTTCCTTTTTCAGTTGGCATACCCTACGTGGACTGTTGTCTCTCTGTATTGTTGGACTGATCCCCTGGAATTGACCTGATCACGGTTGGATATGATGCGCCATCGATTGATGCACTCAGTATTAGACACGGTCGCAATAAAAGTGCTGAGTAATAATAAATAATAAATATCTTAAATGGATGCCAAGTAAAGACCTTTTTTGATCGAATGAATGATCGCATTGGGGTGTAATTTATGCTTACCGTCACTTTGGCCGAAACTTAAGCCACATAAGCTGATGGTGAGTAGAATGCCAAACGGATTCCACATTTTCAATTCCAGTTTGATTCTGCGGACAATCGTCAAAGCTTATAGTTTTTCCTGAGTTATCCCGTGCACACAGTTTAAGAGAACACGCAGTAGCCAACAATGTTCCTGTTTTCATAAGCAGCCGATAGGTCTTTTAATGTCGAAATCTGTTAGCAAGATATAGACATTGCTCACTGAAATATTCTGATTTTACATGTCTATTAACCTGGGTTTGACTGAGTCGGTTCCTGATACTTCGCATTTTGTGCCATTTGAACTTTTTGTTTCTGTTATCTTTCAGTTTTTTAAAATACTGATGGTACTGTCTAACTCTCATGCACATTTAAATTGGTATGACTAGTGACATTAAAAGGCAATCTTCGTTAAAAAGTAATTGTTATAAGAATCGTCTAATAGGACGATAGACGTTCATCCCAAAACACGAACAGAATTAAATATCGTGAATAGATTCAGTAACAAACGACTGCCTCATGACATTGTATCATAGAATAAAAATATTCGCTAGCATTTTAAAACTCATTTCTAGCTACACTATTATACACTGTCGCCCGTGTTAGCAATTCTGCGTTTTGTCAGATTGTATTCTTTCTAAATAAACGAATAACGTCAGCAGCTTCATCTTGTTGCATCTTCTGAATGCCTGTGGACAATATTTCGGACAGAAGAAGACACTAGCAGTTAATGTTCCATTTTTGTGGAAGAGTTCAGGATGGTTTGCGTTCAGAACGTTCTAAGAACGAAGTGTTCTATTTCTAGAACACTGGTAATACCCAGCTGCGTCTGTCGTTAAAGGTAGACGAAGCCTCACAAACTCAGCCCATTGCCCAGCCAATCTTGTATTGCTCAAGCCGTTCAAAGGAAGCAATATGTTCATATGCTCGTGGAATGAACATATCCAAATAGAGAATGTTTGTAGCTCAGGTGCTGCTGTGTGGGCAGACAAATGCAGAACACCTTGTTCAAACTCAGTAGATTTCGAATAGTTCTATGAACAATTATAAGACGATATTTAGTCAGACATGCATACATGCATACATATACACATGCATACATACATACATACATACATACATACATATATACATACATACATACATACATACATACATACATATATACATACACACATACATACGCACATATGTACATCATTATTTACACTCACACGCTAACGCCTAACATAGCAACATCAGCTGTTAGTTTTTTTATTAACGCGTTGTGCTGTTCTGAGCCAAAGCGTTTGAATTAAAGCTTTACAGAGACAAATTATACAAGTTGGCGATACAGGCTGACGATCGCTTTATGTATAAAAGGCATTAAGTGATCATAATTATTACGTGCCCTCATATGATGTGAAATTTTCACTCACGCCACTACAATCCGGTTGATCATCGTTCTATTTTAAATTGTGCACTGCATACTCTACGTGCTTCCTTTTAGCCTACGCTTGATGATGATGATGATGATGATGATGATGATGATAAATTTAAGGAGTGTGTTCACGAAACAATCTTATCAATCTTTTACATAATCAACTACGGCTCGAACTATTTACCGACATAAGAACCAGTCATCCGAATTTTGACCTGGTACCAGAGCGAAACGATAAGCTAGACTATAATTGTTGACATGTTCTGGCTTTGCGCCGGTGAATAAGCTGGTCTATTTGATGTAATGTAGGCCAAATTAGAGAGGCAACGATTGTTTTGTATTGACTACGCACTTTCTGCATGTTTGTCGCCACTTGGAACGTCCTGGACGCAACTCATCTTGAACTTCCTTAAATGAACGAGACACTAACAATACTGTTAGTCACTTACACATTACGTATTTAAGTATTAAGCAGCGTTCTAGCTTGCAGCCAACGTAGATTCGCTTTAGTTCATTATAAAGTATAGCATTCTGAGTATTATAGTCAACATTGATTCGTTTTAGTTCATTATAAAGTAGAGGATCACTGGACAGAATCCGCTCAGAACTACTCTCATTTAAAAAATATATAAAACTAACTACATCAACTGATAGCAAATGAAGCGCTCTATTGATCTCCTGCATTATTTATCTCTCATGTGTGCGTTTGTGTTATAAGCTGCTGAAAGGTACTTCAAGCATCGAAACAACAATTCTACCGTCATGTGGTTGTCAAGAATAGTCACCTTTGTCGCCATTATATTCGTTCAGGTCTCTGGACAGGAAGACAGTAAGATAAACCAAAATCATTTCACCTACAACAAGGGTTTTGGACTGCTAACCCTTCGTTAATACACTCGAGAACAGAAGTTACTTTACCCAATCAAATGTTCACACTGTCGAGCCTGTAATCTACTAAGCAGTGATCTAGATTTATTGACGGTAGCAATTTATATTTTTTGAGCATATTTTTATTTTATGTTATTCTCGTCGACACCATTTTATTTATTCATTCATTCATTAATTGCGTGGATTTATATAACGGCTCTGCAACTGGACAACTCCGAGGCGCTCCCAACTCCAGCGCGTCCAAATGAAACCGATCAGATAGGAATGTCTGAGAAGGGGTTCTAGGAAGGAAGTGTAGGTTCAAGGGGAGGCCATTGCACACCGAGGAGCTTACAAAGGAGATTGTACGGCTCAGCTTGGTATAGGAGTGAGCAAAAGGAACATAGAGTAGACCTTGTTCAGTCGAGCGGATGGAATGTGGGCACAAAGTGTGGGGCTACAGAGCTCAATCAAGTAGGAAGAAGCGAGACACAACAGACATCGCCGGACTAAGGTAGCTGCTGTCGTATCCTTGATAAACAGCCTGTGGCGTGGCCAATGGAGGACGTAGCGCATATGGCAGTAGATGCTGTCGAATATGTTTTTTTCTATGTGAATATCTTTTTATTTATCTGCTCTTTATAAATCGAAATTTTCAATGTATTTTAGTTAATTCAATTTGATTTTTGCGTAATTTAATACATTCACAACGAGATGTATTGGTTGCCCAGTCACTCTTAATACACTCTAGTGGTTAAATCGTTTATTGGTAATACATTTGTGACGAGAGACGCAGTAGCAAATTCGGTTACAGTGGTCGGTTTGAGAAAAAGCCGGGTCCAAGTTCGAGCCTCTCATATAACAGGTACTGTGCCTTGACTTTGAGATTAACTGAAATTTGCCTACATAATGAATTCAAGTTAATGAAAAGATTTGACAGCATGTTTGATATTAGTTGTGAAATTGTTTCAGTTCGAATGCCGCCATCGATTACACAGGGTCCATCAAGACAAATGTTCATCTACAGACAAGATGATAACGTAATATTGAACTGCAAAGGGATGGGTGTGCCAGCTGTGGTGTAAGCTAACTTCACATCATCTTTTGTCATGGTCACTGTTAGTTCTTATTTAATTATTATTGCATTTTGAACAATAGTTTCTTTAATTTCTTGACGTCAATCTCTATTTCAAACACCTGAACAGTCTCCAATTTGTTATAATATAAAACTTTTGTAATAATATAAAACTTTTTTGTTGCGTGCAATATTATTGCATAGAGGATAAAACTGTTATCTACTATGTACTATTCAGATGGAGTCCGTACTGCTTATCAAAATTGAAATCAATAAAGTATTTAGTCGCGTCAATAGCGACTTTGTTAGTCGCAAATGTCACTTAAAATCTTTTGTAAAATTGGCGCTTAGTTTATGAAAGAAAACGCCGATTATTCGCAATATGTCGTTGTTGAAGGGTAATTAATTAATTGCTATGTTGCATTTTGGAGAAGATATGAATGGAGAAAGAATGGTTTTGAGTTAAACCAAAATCTTCCAAACATTGGAAAAGGCATGGACGGTACAATCACAATAAGTAATGCCGCATCGTCGGACGAGGGCTTTTACCAGTGCTTTGTTAAGAATCAGTATGGAACAGCTCTTTCAACTACGGCACACATCCAGAGAGCGCGTCTTGATTCTGTATCAGGAACTCCAACAACTCTTCAGAAAACCGTCACAGAGGGCATGCCATTTCAAATTCAGGCAGATCCGCGCAGAAGTTTTCCAAAACCTACATATGGTTGGGAAATGGCTACAGACACTGTGGACAAAAATTCTGTCCCGTTACGACCTGCGAGACGTATACACATTGCCGAAAACGGTAATGGAAATCAAGTTTTACTACATAGATGATGTCAGCCTTATCTGCATATTTATATCTTTCTAAATGGTGTCCAAGTTCTTCAGAAAAGAAGCTTATTAGTAAGCAAGCAATTTTAATTATTAGATAACCAAAAGCTTCCCCACTGGCAGCAGGTACAAATGTGCAGAGCCCAGTAAACTGATTCTTCTCCAGAGTTTCTTATTGAAACTAGACGAAAAGCCAAAAGAGTGCATTGTTTAAAGGATGACGAATGATGATACCTGATGATGATGTTCATGATGATGTGCTATTATACGATTACCATTGACTGCCTTGTAGATGGAAAAAAATGCAGTGTTGAGACATCCAAGCACTAGCTGATAGGCGTGCAGTACATGTGTTCAATGTTCATTGTGAGATGGCCAGTTGCAACTAAGCTTCTTATGATTACTTAACCTTCGTGAGCGCTGAATAAATCTGAAGATTGCGATTATGCTGACCTACTATCCATGATTGACATTCCAGAGATGGCCCTCGTTCTTCATTAAATGAATCCAGTATTTCTCAGTTAAAAATGATGAACCTCAACTTAAACTCGATACATTTTGGAAATCTGCTGAAGAAACACAAACTATGCAAACTCATTGACATTAGATGCTTTTTTAAAATGACATTTATTGCTTTCTTTTGGGTTTCAGGTGATCTATATTTTGCTTATGCTATCTCTGAGGATGCTCTAGATGGAAAACTTTACAGATGCACGACTTATAACTCTTACCTGGATGTCAAAGCAGGAGGAAGCTATACAAAGCTAAACGTCACAAGGGGTAAGAGTGTTTCATAACCTAGTTTATCACTAAGCACTAATCAAATAAATGATTTTCATGGTAATAAATAATTGCTAGGTGTTTGTGGTACAATGCCACTTTCATAATATATTGATTACTTTTCTCTTAATGTTTTGTATATTGTTATCATTCTACAGGTGCCCTCAATCAGTTTCCTCCAACTTTAGGATTTGCTTCAGAAGCAGAGACTGTTGCTGTAATTGGAGGAAGTGTTACACTCAGATGCTTCTTCTCTGGATAGTAAGTTTATGTGAATTATATTACCTAAAGTGACTGGCCAGTCTTAATACTTCTTGAAATTTCTATAATAACTGCAAGTAGTTTGTCTTGGTTTTTCAGATGTGGAGAAACTTTGTGTTTAACGTTTCAGAGTTTTAAAATGGGTGATGTTTGAAGTAATTCTTCACGTTTTTGTTTTATAATCCTACTCATAATGATGTATCTTAATTAATTAATTAATTAATTAATCTTAATAAGATTTTAATGATGTATTTCTGTAAATTTGAAAGACTGGCCATTTGATGCTTGAATTCAATTGCATAAAATCTGCCTCTAGTGAACTTTGGATGGAGATCTCCATGATCATCCACTTTATAATTGCATATACTCTTAATGGTCGAGTGGTGTCTGACGGATTACATTTGATTCAATGTTACTGTAATACTGACCTTCATATTTGATATAATACGGCTCGTTTATTCTGTGTTCAGTCCGGAGCCAACAATTTCCTGGTCAGGGCCGAGGAATACTCTTCCAATTGGAAGATACACGCTGAATAATTTTAATACAGAACTCACCATCAACAACATAACTGCAACTGACGAGGGAGACTACAAATGCACTGCTTCAAATACTCAAAGAAATAACGAAAATACTCTTCAGATACGCGTTGAAGGTTTGTATTGACTATTAAATGCAATTAAATTCAGCAAAGTGACTTGAAAACAATTTCAGTTTCATAGCTTTTTATCGTCTGCATTACCAGATGTTCATCATAGGATTGTTAACTATGAAGTCATGCTGCTGGTGTAGAAATTGCAATAATGGATAGCCAATTTATGGTTGCCTTGCTATGGTTGCTTTATGGTTTATTCAAATAATGTAGCAAAACGGTTTTATGATCTTTTACGTATTTATTGTATTTCAGCATTTGTAGAGCACCTCTAGCAGTGTGAACCGTTCAGAAGCACTGCCAGTGTGCAGAGCCCTGGGAGAAGAAGGAGGTTTTGAGAAAAGCAAAAGAGGACGAAAGACTGTCAGATAGAATTTTAGAGCGAACAGAAGGAGAAAGCGCATTCCACATAGAGGAACCAATTGAAGCAAAGGATCGAGACTGAGCCATAGCTGTTCTAGTACGAAGTACCAAGAGGTCAAGTCTATTGAACAAGCAAAGTGGATGGAGGGAGGAATTTGAATGAGACCGAAGTTTTACGTCAACCAGATTTTTCGGAGCAAGACCCCGCTGAGCCTTGAAGATTAGAATGAGACACCTTTTATACTGTTCTTTGGGTTTTTAATTGACATACAACTAGAAGTAATGTGTTTTTTCAGAGGTGCCCAAATTTCGCAGTGTAACGGATGGCCCCTTCGATGTCAACGTGACTGAAGGTGAATCGCATACTTTCAGCTGCAATGTCAATGCCAAACCAGAGGCTAAAATTGTCTGGCTTCAAGATGGAGTAGAATTAGACCGTAAGTAACTACGCATTTCTTCAAAGTAAACTCTTTGGAACAAAATAAACTGTTGTATATCTTATTGCAGTACATGTATAATATTCTGTTTCAGCAAGTTGGGATGGGTCATACTTGACCCAGGTTTTTATGGATGCCTTCTGATTTAGGTACCTCTCAAGTTTGAGGTTAGCATGAGTATCTGTGTTACATTTATCTGCTATAATGTGGTAATGATAGTAATGATTTGCTACCAATGTGCTTCATATCAATCTTCATCAATTGGCAGTGCAAGCTAGCACCATGAATGATTACTGTGACTAGAAGTACTACTCTGCTTAATTTGTTCCTGATGAAACTGGTATTTCTAACTACTATTCTCTGACTTTGTTGTTTTGTTGTTATTTTGTCAAACATTTATGCAGATGTAGGTTAACATATGTACGTACAGTCATTGAGGAGTCTCCTTGTTTATAAATCTAATCTACCATATCTCGAATGGCCTCATTAATAATTCTTAATCAGTTGTGGAATCAAGCTGAATCCAGCAAATAGCATTGTTTATTTTCAGTTTTAGTCAGTCTTTCTTAACCATTCAACTACTGAGTGCAATTTGTGCACATAAAAATCTTCTGAAGTAAGGTATTAATAATATGTTGTAATGAATTATGCAGTACATGTGCCTCCTTTTAGCAAACAATCCTCCTAGGCGATTTGCATTCAGCAACAACAAGAAAAGTCTGACGATCAGAGAAGTTTGCCGAAACTGTGAAGATCGCGAGAAACAAACGGATCTGACGGTTATTCAGTGCAATGCAAGCAACATTCACGGATACGCATTTGCTTCTGGATACATAAATGTACTAAGTGAGTGGTGATCATAGCGTAATAGAAATGCTAGCAGGATCTTCTTGCAGCGTCTCTCTCGGACCTCTACGATGCAGTATCATGCTTTTTCGGTTGTATCTTCGGCTCTTGCTTAGGCACTAACCCCATGTTTATTCCATTCTAAAATCTGTCTTATTTGATCGTGGTTGGACTGGAAGTCAAGTTTCATTGATTGATTGATAATGTTCAAAGATAACAACAGAGAATATATGGTAAAATCAAAACAACTCTTAGTTGTTGAGTCTGCAAGCTTTCAAAACCGATTTCTTCAAAGAAGGCTATTAAAATGCTTACATAATTAAGAGTTAGCAAGTTTATACAATGTTGCTGGGCAAAATTGATTCCTGGGCATAGTTCAAACATTGTATAATGCCATGCATTGAGATTCATTGCTGTTTCTACAGATATTCAGACTCCAGTCATAGCAGTGACATTAGCAAGTCATATCGGTGCCATTCAATTCCCTTGGAGTAGTTATTAAAAACGGTACGATTTTTTATGCTTTTTAGGCAAGACAAAAGTGTTACTTGCCAATGACCAAGATATTCATGTCGATATGAATGAAGAAAGGGAAGTTAGATTTGAATGCAGTGCAACTTCAGATCTAAGTACTCCTCCTAGCGTCCGGTGGTACGAAGTGGATAACGGCGAAGAACAACCAGTCCACGACAATCCACCGACTGTCATCATTAAGGACGGTTTGCTGGCCATCAACGTCAATCCAAACGGTAATCAGAAGTGGGAAACCTATCATGGAGAATATAGATGCATCGGCGACAATGGCTACAGCAAAGCTACAGTTTCAGTGCGTCTCATTGTTGACGAATACGTACCACCAGGTAACAAAACAATGACATTTGCAGGTCATTGCCGTTTAAATTACACGACGTAATTTACGTTAATCCACAATTCTAAGCAATGATATTTCATGTGTGGAAAATATCCGTTTGTTAAACCGAACTATTCAATTCCTGTGATTTCTGTGTGTCAACGCCATAAGGAGAGAAGTTGAGATTAGATGGGATATTTGGTTAGTATGAATTTGGGTAAGAGAATCAATCAAGCAATGACCAATGAACGGAAAAGCGGATGGGAAGATCAAAGAAGAATTGGCCGGATTGCATCATAGATGACTGGAGCAGACTGTAGCTGTCTGGGGATGTTGTGGAACGAAGCGAGAAGTTGGCAATAGACAGAGAAGGTGCAGGACGTTTTGGCGCAGCCGTTTTGGCGCAGTGCGGCTTTGGCGCAACGCCGTGTTGGCGCAGGACGTTTTGGCGCCGACATCTGATGTAATATAGGCCTAAATTGCAATATGAAGCATAATCGATGAAAATAATCATGCTGAACTGGGAACTGGAATGATGAACAGAATCATGCTTAACAAGAAGCAGGATAGATATGAGAATTGCACTCTTTGTAGAACGCTTTGGTCACAGTCTTTTCATCAATCCCGCTTTCAACTAAACGGTATTATTTTTCATCACTCCAGCTTGCATTTAGGCATAATTATTCTCACCAATCCAGCGTCCATTTTGAACTAAAGAGTAAGGTAACCAATTCTCGTGTAGGCCTACTGTTTGATGTATGACATTCTTTGTCAGCGTCAGCATCGCAAGTATTGAATTGATGCAATACAATACAATTGTCATTTGATATCGTCCCTCTCACAATAACTTCAATACTGCACACCACACCTCGACAGCGGAATTACAGATATATTGCAGAGAAATATTGCGAGTGAAGGGCTTGCACAAGGTTCCTAAACAGTACATGTAGCTCCTCGGACGAGGATCGAACCCACACTCATCGCGTTACTGGCCGACCTTCACAACACTCGGCCACCGTGCCACACCCGATGATCTTGCTTTTGGTACCGCTTGGCAAATAATGCTATTTCGTTGAATGCATCAATGTTTTAATTATTTCTATGGCATAGATTATAAGTTGCTTTGGATCTGCATTGGAATCGCATATTCGAATATCAAAAGTTCCCAGAAAACTGTGCCGTCGAACTTTATTTCCACCGCTCGCCGACAATACATCCTGAAAGTTATTCTCGCGTTTGGACGAGAATATAAAAAAAATCATCAATTGTCTTTTTATTCAGTGAAATAACTATTATCTGCAATATAATGTATGATGTGATTTAGTTAACCACTTGGAAGCTTACATAAAGAACCGAAGTATTATGTCTGAACTTGCTAATCTTTTTCTCAGAAGTATTTTTCATTTTAGTATTAAATATAGAGGCAAAAGCCATCGCATTGTACATGTAAATCAACGCATGTTTTTATCACTCAGTTAAAGGTTCTTATAGAAATTTTTTTAAATTTCAATCTTTAAACACAGCGTTAAAAGGCTACACATTATAAATCTATGCATGCTGTTATTATTGTGGCAAGAATTTCCATAGAAATTGTTTTTATCAGAATTTTGATATATTTATTTTAAATATAGAGATCAAGAACCGCGCATCAGTTATCTGCTTCAGTGTTCCTCCAATATAGCCTAAAAGTATTGTGCTCATTAAATGCGATGAATACATTCATGTTGTTATTAAACGACAGTGTTTATCTTTCAGATGATAAAGTCTGCGAGGATAACATTGATGAAAAGTATTCTATTCACTGGCGTCGTACCATGACCGGAACAGAAATACGGCGACCATGCCCAGGAAATTCCACAGGTCGGCAACTACTTCAGACATACGTGTAGACCTAAAGCAGATAACAAAGTTCTCTCACACTTTTGATCGTAATAGAAATATCTAGATTTCTATAGCGCAGAAAGGAGCTGAGTTGAAGGAAACTATCCATTCACAGCTAATCAACCGGTAGATAATCCACAGGCAGGTCAAGTATAAATCGATTCCAGATAAAGAGCCAAAAGTGTCTGGCAATGCCAAATGCCATTGTGTGTTAACTTATATAACCGTTGTTGACTCTTCAGATGTTGATATCGTTCTCCAATCAATCAAGCAATCAGTCAATCAATCAATCAACCAATCAATCAGTCAGTCAGTCAATAAATCAATAAATGGAGCAATCAATCAGCAACAGTTTATATAGCGCCCCTTCAGCATATCTACAGCACAGTTAAAAATGCAAGTGTAATAAGAAATGTATACAGCGCAAGTCGATGAATAATATTAATTCTAGGTGTTCTACTGTTTATGTTTGCTAGCTACATTAAACAGCGTCTACATATTTGATTTTCCAATCAAGTGGGATACATGAACTCTGTTTGATTGCATGTTTCGCTTTCAAATACCATTGAAGGCGTAATAAATGGACGATTCCACTAACGCTGTTAACAATTTTTAAATCATGGTCCGGGTATTCGTAGATCCGCGGACCGGATACCTGGCTACTCGATTACCCGTTGACAACCACCTGTTCATCATGCTATTATTTTCATGTGGCAGACTTCTTGCTAGATTTTGATGTTGGAAAGCAATGAATAATTTGCCCTTTTGTTAGAAAAATGTCGGAGACGGTGTCTGGAGATCGGTGGGGTTGCCAGTTGGTCTCCACCGAACTGTAATAGTTGCGTTGACAAAGAATTCAAAGATTTACTAGACAGGGTAAACGCACGATCAGGTTTTAATAATTGTTATAGACAAAATTATTTGTGATTGATTTATTACAAGTTCTGTCATGGTATAAGATTTATGGTGTAGAACTCGCTTTTATTTTATGTAGCACCATTAGTGGGATGATATAACCGAAACGATCAGCTATAATAACAACGGATTCAAATTATGAGATAGTGGCGAAATTATAGTAACAGTTGAGTGTAGGCCTACAGATATTCTTACATAAAAGCAGTTAGGAGCCTCGAGATACGCAATCGTGCTATGATTAATCGGAGTTCAAATCGTACTTCGATTGAGTATTTCAAGGCTACTAACTTATATTTAGTCACAAATTTAAGGACCTATATGATGTCTGAATTCAATGATTCTAGTTCAAATCGCTACAGCAGGCCTGCACAAGCGAATAATTGTATTGAAGGTCAATGAAGTGGAGGATGCTGCTTTGAAAAACGAAACCGTGATTGTAAAGATCGCGAAAGAATTATCAGCCGCGACTAACAAGAGCGAAGGTCTGAGCTCAGGAAATCTCAACGCATCCGTCATGTTGATAAACCGATTAGCAGTACTGAGAAGAGACAGTACCACCAGCACAAGCGCGATAGAGATCAAGGTACTAAATACGAATGCCTTTGAAAAGAGATCTTTTCTTATGCGAATGCTATATGACTGTGTTTAAAATTTATGCTATTACTCGTATTGTTTGTAAGCTATTGTGCGCTTGCTGATAGTCTTGCTCGCTTGAGCTTTCTTTGCACTGTTCCATATCACTCTTTAGGACATACAAGTTGATGCAACTTAAAATTGTCTTGAAAATGTCCATAATTTATTATTGCATTTCAGTGATTGCCATTCTTACTTGCATTGCATTGAATTTTTTATTTATATAGCGCCTCTCACAGAATAACTATTCAGAGGCGTTCTCTGCTCTGGCATAATCAAATAAAAATTAGTGTGTGCATGATGTAAAGTGTAAGTTTTATTTAATAATTTCACAACCACTAGCAAAACTAGGCTAGGCTAAGCTGAAAGAGTCACCAGTTGTCGCATTTGCTTTCTTGACTCAAAAGACTCTGGATCACTTTAAAGTTAGTTGGTCACATATGCAGCGTATATAGAGCTACACAATTCATGTGAGTGCGTACGACGTACAGTGATACTTTCAGACATACATTGATGCATGCCCAATAAACATATACATTCGTGCATGGGATATAGTGATTATTGTATGTTGTTTAACTCGCGATGCAGTCAATCGTTCAAGCGGTCAACAACGTTCTTCAAACTAACAACACAAACGCATGGCAGGAACTCAAAAATGTAAGAAAATGTTCATTTCAACAAACAAATAAATAGTCAGTGACAGAATGATAGAACTAGCTTACTTCGTTTGTAGTATTATTAATCTGTGTACTGTTGTAATTCATATTTTATGGAAAGTTGGTGCATCCTTAAGCAGGATTTCAAGGAGATCATACAACGCACAGTACCGGGGTTTCGGCTCGAGGAAGACCCAGGATGATATGGACAGACCGTATAAAGCTATAGACTGCCCAGTTATTACAAGAGACCAGAAAATTAATAGGGACAGCTGGCACAGAGTTGTTTATGGCGCAGCCAACCCTTGGACCCAGGATGGTTGAAGACAAGACACTGTGCCTGCTTGAAAACACTCAGAGGTTTATTGTTATTGGGTTCTCCTGTTAAATGCGTGTTCAATCGATTGGTGAACAAAACCACGGCATAGGCCAATTTTAAAACGCTCTTGGGTTTATTTAATGTGCTCTTACCAGTGGTTAAATTCAGCCGGATCCGGCCGGATCTGAGATCCTGAACCTCGGATCTGAGATCCACCACCTGAACCACGAAATTCACCACCTAAATACATGTTTTGTTAAGCATCGACCATGCGGAACTTGTCATACGCATTTAATATTTCTAGGAATTGCAAATGGCGATGATATCTGTTATAAATTTGCCACTTGGCCTGACTTGAGCCTAAGTTTTTGATTTTAAATATGTGGAGATCCAGTAGCCATGGATGAAAAAGTTAACCACTGGCTCCTTCTGCTGTTTGCTGTGCGTTCTATCATAGGTGAACAAAAGTGTTGCGTCGTCCATTCTGTACTCGCTCGACGTCTACGGACGAAGTCTATCAACGCGTAACACGTCAGAACACACAATCGAAATAGAAGACAGCTTGGGTAAGAAAACATAATTAAAATTTCAGCATGAAGCACTCATAGTTATGGTTAAAGTCCCCTACTTGTGGTTATTGACAGGACTCGTGTGCCAAGAGATACCTCGTGGAAATCCCTTTGTAACCCAACTGAGCACCTAAATACTATGCGTACACTTTTGATGATTTTGTTTTGATTTGGTTACAATAAAATATTTTCGTTTGGTTCGTTCTTACATGCACAAGAATTGACTAATCCCAGTTGAGGATTTTTCTCTCAGTCAAAGAGTCCGCAATGTCATGAAGATAAATTAGTTGTAGTACGAATACGATACCTTTCGCTTTAATTCTGAACTGCACATGTTTTTCTGGCTTATCTACACGCGTGCGACTTTCAATCTGTATTCTCGATTCAGTTTTTGAAGCGTGGTCGTTTGAAAAGTCACATCCTGACATTCAAATCGATTTTCCAAATGGTTCGCTCTGGGGCGAGAATCGCGGAGACGGGATATCGATATCTATAGAAACATTAAACGGTATTTAGTAGCAATTCACTTGTGAACTTCTTCAAATATTTTTAACAGTCATTAATTTTCTTCAGCGTATATATATCTACTCTCTGCAAGTACATCGTGATCTCGACATTAACACGGTGTCGAGGGAACACAGGCGCTTAGTCAAAACAGATTCAGTGGGAAGGTAGATCACAATAGGTTCTGGATTAAAATCCAAGGGGTCAGGCAGGCGCGATTCAGAAGGTTACGGTGTAACCGAAGCATTGAAGCGACGATAGAGGTAATGAGAACAGATGGAATCAGAAAATGATTTTGTGAAAGAGCAGTTTACAATTTTCATTGAAAGCCTGCCTTCCACAGTTCCTGTGCCTGGAATTACTGGCCCTCTCACTTAGCCAGTTTCGGAGACGCCTTAAAACAGATGCCAGTAGAGAGCGCTGCTGATCCTAGCGGCGCTATATAAATGCTTAATTACATTGCATTTAGTGCTTTATAGGTATCACACACCCTGTTAGATATGCTAGAATAGGCTATGTTCCGGCTCTTTTATAGCATGAAAGTTCATCATTAAAAGACACCACTGCAGTTCCACCACTGTCGGACATCCTCATAACACAGGCCAAGAAGTGGCGCTATATAAATTCGCACTTACCGTTACCACCGTTACCACCATACTGTAAGATTGACCTTTCAGGCATTTCATCGGAAAGTAAGACTTCCCTGAGGATGTGGGGTTCGTACTATCGGACCATCGACGACTACCTTCCGACAAAAGAGTGAGCAGTTTTACAACGTTTAATATCATCATGCAACAATGTCTACGAAGTTACTGTAATGCTAACCCATATACCTCCCATGTATTCCCACACTGTTATAATTTCAGGGAGTTCATTATCTGCCTGGTGTTTATCTATTGATTATCTGACTCAAAGGGCGAGTAGTTGCTGGAATAGTCGAGGATTAGCTAGTCACGCCCCTATTAATCGAAGCTTTTTTATTATAAAGTAAGTAAGTAAGTATGTACTTTATTGAACCGCTTGCAAACGCACTGCGGGCACATCATACTATGAACGTTCAAAAAATGTACACGCATGAAATAATCATAACAAACAATTACACAGCAAACATCCTCAGAGTATTTAGAGCAAAATAATGTACACTCATAAAATATTTATAACTAGCAATTACACGACAGATATCCTAGGAGTAGCTAGAGTAATTAGAGATCAAACATTAATAGGCCTAATTACACTCTAAAAATGAATAAATTCAATTGCATATCATTCGGTTGATAAAACCACATCGAGTTAGTGCTTGAGCGCGCGGGATCTCTCGATTGCGCGATCGAGGATGGAGTGAATGGGTAACATTCTTTAAAAGTGGCAAAATACAACTTAGAACATGGTAAGGATTGTGTAGCACAGAAGAGAAAAGTGAGGAATCTGCACGGTCATTGTCTCAATAATGCTCTTAATAACATTTAAAAATTCACAAGTCATGAATGTTTGACTGAAAAGAAACTGCATCAATTTTATAGGCTATGAGTGAAAAGTTCTTGGTTTATTCAATATTTGAGTATTTGAAATAAGAAGAACTATTTAATATCCAAAAGCGATATTGATTATAATTATAATGTAGCTTGTTTGTTCAAAATATCTGTTGCTTCCAATTCTCAATACAGAGACACTGACGCCATCATCTCTAGGGTTCTCTCGTTCTCAATAGACGGACTAATGACCAATGAAACACTACAGCGACCAGCTATCATAACGTTACGACATAATAAGGTATACGGTCTTTAACGCTTTCATTCAATGCGATTTTCCATAGGGTCCCACCAGTTCTCTTGTCAGAGGCGCAAAGTCTATAAAGTCACGGAAAAGTGTGTAACAACCCTAGTAAATTTCTTGAAGAGGCGCTGTATCAAGCTTCATTGATTGGCTGACAGACTAACAAATGACTGGCTGACTGATTTATTTATTAATTGACTGATTGATTCATTGATTGAATGAATATAGGTGCAATTATATTTTGTCTGCCATTTTGAAATTACCAAACAAGGATGGCTGGCTCGCGCCTCAGCGATTGCAATGAAATATTTCAAAGAACATCAGCATATCACCAATTTTCTTTTAATCGTCCTTTCGCTGCCTCAAAAATGATCCCAACACACCGCTCTCAACACGGTTATCATGGACCTAATGATCTTTATGATCATAGGGGTCTACAAGGTAGGCCTAGTCTTTCCACGACCAATCGAAACAGCCGCAACGCTTCATTTAGTGATGTGGTCTAATTTAAAGATGCATCTATATTGACCGACTCTTGCTATATGATTATGCAGAATAAAGGAATTAACTATCGAAGAACGTGCGCTTTCTGGAACTACCACAGGTAGGCATTTAGTCATTTAGACATTGTGTCATATGATCATTTAATCACTTAGTTGTGCAATCATTTGATCATTTAGTCATTTATTCATATAGTCGCTCGCTCATTTAGGCATTTAATCATTTAATTATTTAGATATTTAGTCTTACACTACACCAGTTAACTTTAACGCATAACGCTAGCAAACATAAGTAATAGACCAGTCACGGTAATGTAATGAAATCGATCATTTACTCAGCGTCCCTTCAAGCTACATGTAACTACTCAGAGGCGCTCTCTAGCCCAAATGATGCTAAATATCCTCACTAACAAATTGTTACATCATTTAGCTAAAACTGCCTCTATCATTTTGTGAAAATGGTGGTAGTTGCAGATTAACGACACTGTGTGATAATAAGGATCTTATATGCGTCGCCCTCCTCTCTCATCCAGGCTGTGGACTGGCACTGTAAGAAAGCAGGCAGTGGTGACGTTTTTTTGAAAGAAATGCCAATTAGTTGTACCTCTATAGTGTAGCATCGTTCGTCAAAATTCATCTGGATGTTTTACGCAATGTTCCAGAAGTGATTGGGATTCCTTTGGGTGTTCGAGGATCTCGACGAATTCAACTCACACGATTTGTAGTTGCGATCATCTGACAAACTTCGCCATTTTGATGAGCACAAATCCAGTGGTAAGCATCTAAGAATGGTTACGTGATGAGCGCTGGTTCGGGTTCCCATCTAGTAAGCTTCTGTATACGAACTATGTGCTGGTCATTCACACACAATTAAACACCAGTAATGAATGAATCGATGAAACTTGCTATAGCGCCTCTTCAAGAAATCTACTCAGAGGCGATCTCTGCGCTGGCCAATATGACGTTAGTGTCATTAAGAACCTAGATAATATGTCAGTTAGCAAAACAGTGCACAATAAGCTGATGGAGTCACTGGTGGTGGGTCCATGCACAAGCGTGGAATGAACCAACGGATTCCAGTTAACAGCCGACAGATGGCATGGGTGATCAGTATACCTCTGATAGCATTTCCATGAGTATCGTACGGGTTCCATGTTGGCTTTATGTGAGTCCCATATGGCAATATGAATAATATTATAGGCTGCATTGCGGGAATGTTATGTTTTGAATAGAGCCTACACTTTAGAAATGAAAAACAGGTCAATTTATGATATAGTGTGTTTGCCTATGCATTCAACAACATCAGCGCGTACTTACAAATCATTAGATTTATTTGAGCATGCTAAAATACAGTGTAATGTAATCTAGCATTTATACAGCGCCCCTTTAAGATATATACTCATAGGCGCTCCTTGCGCTGGCCTAAATGCCGGTAAATGTCACAGTGAAAGAGTAAAATACGTCTGGTAGCAAAATATTGTAGTCAACTGAAAAGAGGAACCAGTGTTGGACCCACGCACAAGCGTGGAACCATCTAACGGATTCAGATGTAAATGCTTAGCCCGTATCTCACCCGCTGGTAGGGTATACCCGCAGACCAACACTTTATACGTAGCTGCAATGCAGTGGAAGCACCATATCAAGTTAACTGAGTCAGTGCGTCATGTTCGCAATCGCAGTTATTTTGAAAAAGAGATCCGACGATCAATCGAACACACACAGGCAGATGATACCCTCCTCATGACCATCATCAGATACCGGAGACACGTTTTGCGCTTGTTGTGCCATGAGAGACCGGAAACAAACTACAACCTGCGAGCAAGACCCACCCATTAATTTTGATCTTCCATATACGGATAAAAGAACTTTATGCCCAGATTACTGTGCAAAAACATCTATTAAGCACCCTCATGTCTTCTAAGCGTCCACGGTTTCCAAGAACTAATCCTTTCACGAAGTTAGGCCTATTAAACTGAATTACTGAGTCACTGTTTGATATCTCTGTAATAATATTATCATGAACCTGTAAGTGGCTGCGTTTTGACAGCGATATTTCTTTTTCAGTAAACACAAATACAAACTGTCTTATTATATCAAATCAGAGTTCAGCAACGTTCATTATAAATTGTAGTTATACAAATGAATACTCTGACTACTTGCAATTGTTACTCTAGCACGAAGACAAACTGTTGTCCCTCATTTCAATCGTCGGTTGCAGTATTTCGGTCACTGCTCTCATCCTAACTATTGTCGTCTATGCCTTAACGTGGAAGTGAGTTGCAAAACCCGTTTGAAATTCTTAAAATTAATATGGTTAAAATGCTCCATTATTCATTGTCATTAAGTTGTAGTAGTTGATACTAGCAAAGGCTTGATGGTTTATCTCTTAGAGTATAATATTTGATATTTATTTTAATATCATAGTGACACCAACGGTAAAGAATTTTTCGAACAAATACATTTATTTTAGGATTGTATGTTGATAACTCGATGCCTCGCATAAAACATCAAAATAATGGGTTTCTTATTTGTATTTTGTTCACAGACAGGCCAAATCCGCCCAGGCAACAGTTCTACTTAATCTCTGCGTTGCTCTAATAATTGCTTACACCATCTTCTTGGCTGGTACAGACAAATTCGATGCCGAAGTGTACTCCAAGGTACTCCACACTATTATAAAAAAGATTATCAATCAAACATCAAGCTTTGTCACAGTTAAACTGGTCTGGTCCTCATTGTCAAACAAACATTCGTTGTCCTTCTGAAGCCTCGCTATTTCATCTAACTTCTACTGCTTCTAAGGGTTAATTTCCCTCTACAAATATTGAGGTTTCTTTGCTCCTACCTTCAAAGGAATTCACTTAAACGGAACTAGAGTAAAATACGAGTAGCAGTTGTTATGGTGGGTGGAGTAGTAGTATAGTAGTAGGGGAAGCAGTTGTAGTAGAAGGTGCTCCAGATCTTCGTACGGTCCGATGAAATGTCGTTCTACTACAACCGGGGTCTTAGAGTAATGGATCCGACACTGTGGCGCATCGTTTGGGAAGTCATTATTTCTGAGCTGAGGAATTGAGTTCGATACCCGTATCCCCGTGCGGGTGATTATTCCTTCTTGCGTTGGACAAATTAGATGTATGGTGAAATGGTCACCTTGCATGCCTGCCGACAGTTAAATTCGACTCGCGAAATAACTTCAATTGTCGTCATTCGCTCAAACTATGTTTGCAATCACACTACGGTTTGTCAGTTTGAAAATAAACGAAATTGTTATGTTTACTACATTTCTGAGCTGCTATGAAGCGAAGTTTCAGAAATGAATTATATACTACGTATATTGAACGAGGTGTATTTTGGTCTATCATAGGTCGGCTGCAAAACCGTCGCCGTTCTGTTGCACTACTTCTTCCTGGCTGCATTTTTCATCATGCTAATTGAAGGCGTCGAACTGATTATCTACATCATCTTTGTCTTCCATGTCAGACGAACCAGAGAAACCATTATGCTACTTGTATCTGCATGGGGTGAATATAACAGGGTGTTTCGTCTTTTTTATTACGATTTATACCTGATTTAAACTGCAGTAGAACATAATACAACTGAGGCTTGATCGTGACTTTGCTCCTAGGAAAGATGTCTTCTAAGGAATAAGCTCCGTTGATTCATTCCGTATGATCTTTTTCCAGTTTACTCTGTCCAGTCCACTCTGCTTAGATGCGCTTGACGAGCTCAGTGCAATGCACAGATCAATGAGAGACGGTCTCAACCAGAGTGTTTTGGAGGAAAAATGTATGAACAGGAAAGAATTTAAAGATGGAGCTTGTCTTCAATGGGATATCAATCAATCCATGAATCAATCAGTCAGTCAATCAATTAGTCAGTCAGCAAATCAATCAATCATTAAATCAACCAGTCAGTCAATCAGGCAGTCAGTGAATCAACCAATCAATCGCTTAATCTATCAGTCTATCAACAACCACGGGCTCATCGCTCGTGGGTGTCTGATGCTTTTCTGACAACATCTCTCCACACATCACTTTCAGTTGGAAGGTGAGTTCGTTATTTAAAAATGGACAGCGCCTAAAAATAATGATATGTAACAAAGGAAGGATTTGTGCAAATCAATTGCAAATTGGCGAATGCCTCTATATTTAAGAATCTTCGGAATAACCTATCTTAACTGTTAACTGGTGATTCGCACCTTTGGTTAGGGTTGTACCAGTACTGCTACTGGATCATTTTACCTACATTCATAGAGATGTGGGTTGAATAGCTGATGTAATAACTAATTGGTGATTGCTTCTCCTCTTAATCTTATGAGAGCAGCAGTTTCAGTTTAACGACACTGTATGCTAACAAAATCATTAGCGTCGCTCCCCTCCTTCATTCGTACTTGGGACTGGCTCTACTGGAGTGCAAGCAGTTGTGGAGTAATCTAATTACAGTCTCTCTCATCCAGTATACATATTCCAACACTCCACACTTTAACTCAGTGTTCAATGTTTGTTCTTCTGCTTGTTCAGTTCTTCCGCTCATCATCGTCGGAGTGTCACTAGGATCAACACAACTCAAAGGATACGGCCACGACAAAGGGTAAGTAACCTTTTAAAATCATAAATTAAAAATAAACGTCATTTTATGCGCTCTTATATATTATCTGAAACTTATTACCTACTTAAAGTCTTCGACCAGCTGTATGTACAGTTGTTTAGCATATGCATACGCTGTTCTTCTCCAGTCAGCTGCAGACGGAACCACCAGGAAACCAGCTAATTGTTGATCAGATATCCACCCGTTTATAGCTTATGTTATTCGTGCAAATCAAAAAGAACAGCCGCCATTGAAACGCATTCACATACTGGAATGTGCAGCCGTTCTAAATCGTTGTAACAGTTGTGTGCGAACATTTTAATTAGAGGAATATTTGAAAAAATTATGATAATAATAAGGGGCCGTTCACAAATTATATGACGCTCAACGGGTACAGCTAGGTGGGTGGATTCCGGTTTCGTTAGGGTTATATTGTGTAGGGTTGAGGGGTAGATTGAAGGTTTTGTTATATAACAAACTTTTTTCAGCTTATGCTATCTTGCCTGTTGGCCTGCCAATTGGAAAGTCCATGTTCTAAGGACCTTCGTTGTTTCATCGAAGTTCACAATACATTGTGAACCAAAACTAGCACCATTAGCTGCCACCTGGTGAATTGATTTGACGTTCTTAGTTATTATTTTATAAATCCACTTGTAGCAATTTGCTGTTTACAATTTTAACAATTTTCATATGCGTAGCTCTAAACGCTCTAAAATTCAATTCTGTGTGCTTTGTTTTGATTCTGGTTTAAATTTAAATTAATTCACTTGAGACAATTATTTTGGTAGGTATTATCATGATGTTTGATTATGTATACACAGTGCACAAAAATTTCATTTTCTATAGTATGTGTAAATAGTTTATGTTTGCTTAAATACCCAATTGTAGTTGTAGTACGCATTGTGTATACATCATACGCTATTAAATAGGTAGAGTTGTACTGCGAACCTATCGATAAATACCTGATAGTGCAATATTAAACCAACCCAATCTGTGTGATGCTGTAATTCTTTTTTCTAGTGCAAAACGGGAGGGAAACTAAAATGGTGTTTTTAAATAGGATGTACGTCACTACCATGTATTATCATGCGGCTTTAGTAGGCATACATGGTGACAATCGTCGACTACCCAATTAGTTACCGTAATTAATACAAGTGAATTTAGCGCCATTAAAAGTCCGATTATTAAGATGCAGAGAAGCACCATGCATCCGGTCTAATCATCATTGGCACGAGAGAGTACACAGTTTTAAGGTAGCTTTTGTTACATTTCTAATTGGGCATATGAAGATTTTTACTGCAGTTCATGAATTCAATAAAGGCAATTATCAGCTGAATCACTACTATTAAAGTGCTAACTAACAACATCGTATTGTTATAAAAGTTTCAAACTGTTCAATACAATTATGTCGATTGTATATCTTTTAACGTGCATATAGACGGGTGGGGTAGGGGTAGGTAGCATATCTGTTATATAATATAGAGGTGGGGAGGGTCACAGCTGCTGTTATATAACTTTATTAGGTGTAGGGGTGGGTAAAAAATTGAGATTTTATGCGTTATATAATATGTGAACGGCCCCTAATCACAATGATGATGACAATGATAATTACATTAATAATTACAATACTAGCCAAAACAACATTGTTATTCTTTTTCTTATTAATCTTCTAGTCGCTAATGCATCATGTAGGTCTATGCCTTGGGACCAAAAAATACAATCACAAAAGTAATAATGAAAAAAATTAAAATTGAAGTTGGCGATGAGAAAAAGTAATAATAAACATATTGCAATAAGCGATAAGCTGATATAATCATGGCTAATACTTATTGTCGTTGAATTGTTTCGTAATATTATAAGCGCTTTGCATATCTGCAGATGTTGGCTGTCTGTTGATAACCATCTAATCTGGGCATTCGTTGGTCCCGTCCTGTGTATCATTACGGTAAGTACTATACCCTAGGCATTTTGTATTCTACGTATACACACAGCATATTGAACAGTCATGTAGTCTATGATAATGATTTCCAATATCAAGAATTTTTATTTATATAAATTGAAAAAGCATTTTGCAAGGGAACTTAACTTTAATTTTCATGGTGATAAAAATTTAAAGAAATTCGCCAATAAATCTGAGTGCCAAAAAAATAACCAACACTTTTTATTTCAAATAGAAAAATTATTTACGATAAGTTATAACATTTTGATTACTGCGCCATCAACCACAGCGTGGAATGAACATTTTAAAAGAGTTTAACGACTGATCTTCTCGATAATAACCTGATCTGTGCCTGGGTTATGAGGCTCCATTACTCCGCATTGGGCACAGGCGCTAGAAATAATACTAATTATCAATGATAGCTGATGGGCCAAATCTCTGATAGGCCTATGCGTTGCATTGTGTGCTTCTACCTGGAACATCACAAGCGAACTGGAATCTTGTTTTGTACAGGCAAACTTCGTCATTCTTATCATCGTTTTGAGGTGGATGTCTCAGAGAAAAGCTCAACTCGCTAATAACGCGAAGAAGAGAGACGAAATAAGGTAAACACCGTTTGGATGTTACTGAGTCCCTGCTGTTGTCCATAATTTGTAACTCAGATTTTGATATTGAAATTCGGTATATTTTTTTAAATTTTAGTACTCTAAGATTCTACGATGAATTAAACGTGCATTTAACATTGACTGCACGCGTAACGGTCTAGAGATCATGAAAACGATACCCTTATTGGACTTCGTTTGGTTCTACGTGTAGGGCCTACATACATGTATGTGTCAGTTAGTGGTGATGATTCTAGCGTAGCAGTATTTCTAATCTTCTGTTTTATCTAATTCTTTCTGACTGACTACTCCACTGGATTAGGCTTTGGGATTGTGGTTATAGGGGCCTACGTAAAGCAATCGTCGATTGTTACTAACTCCTTGTAATATGATAATGGCGATAATTTAGTTAATAAAAAGTGTGGTCACTTAAATAGGTGAAGTTCCATTTTCTAGCTACGTTAATCAACCATTTTCTCTTAATTTTTTCCAGATGCATGTGTAATGAAAATTTTAATTTACAATCTGTAAAAGAGATTAAGAAGGACTTAAGGTAGAAAAGGATTAACTGCATGTATACAAAAGAAAGCATCTGAGCCTAGAAGTCCAAATTCTTGCTTTCTGATTTCGACATCATCCAAATACGTTAGTGGGTTTATTGCAAGGGCGACGATTTGGAATCTGTCTGTGACCTGTCCAGTGCTTGGACTTGGCTGGCTCTTTGGATTCCTCACCCTTGGTTTCGATCACACTGTCTTCCAATATCTGTTTGTAGTCGCCAACTCTGTGCAGGTTAGATCGATTTTTCGTTGTTTCTTCAGACTCAAAACGTTTTATGGAAACACGTTTTATGCTTCATTGCAAGACTAACATTAAGTTTTGGGACCGTATTTTAAAAGAGAAAGTTACTGCCAAAAATACAAATACAAAGCTTGTGGTACAGTAGCCGATTGGTTAGAGCGGTCGGTCTGTAACGCGGAGAGTAGGCTACGGGTTTGATACTCGTCCAAGGAAGTTACTTGGTAGGACCTTGAGCAAGGTCTTTGCGTACAATAATTGATCTGCAGTAATTCTTGGATTTCCTGAATAGCCTGTATACATTGTTTAGGGTCACGTGCTGTGATGTCAATGCTTTTAATCTTTAATATTATTAGAAACAGCACTTGCAGATCCAAACTTTTGCCTTTCATTCTTTGTAGGATTTAGAAGTAGCACTGCAACATGGTTCATTTTTGTAGCTAGAAATAGGTTGCGTAGTCTTCTAGAAGATGCGCCTCTTTAATTTGACTCACGGTGTAACTGTTTGTTTTTACAGGGACTGATTATCTTTATCTTCCACGCACTTTTCCACAACAAGGTAAACGAACACATTATTAGCTTTTGGCAGTCATTTAGGGGAAAAGTTTTATAATTCTGTTTCCCATCCCGCTCCTTCTAAGTCAAAACATCGGAAGTTCTTCCAAAATGTTCTGGTTCTCGGGCTCCCCTTGTTCGTCCTCTACACTACCCTGCTCAATTCATTCGACAAATCATTCTCAGTTGACCATCACCTAAATAACCTAAGTCGACGAATTCCTAGCCTACAGTGTTTCGTGTACTTGTGGTAAACCGTGTCGGGGGTCGATAAATTGTTCGCGATGATCGTTGCTTTTTTGTTCCATGTGCATAGTTGATTTACCTAGCAGTTAATATATTCTCACGCAGTTCCTCAATGCATAATGCATGCCTAGACCATGCCTAGCACCCGTTCATTTGCAACTAGAACTATTCATGCTTTTTAGAAAATGAACGAGAAGATTACCGCCGTGTATTCAAACTACATTTGCCGCTGTCGTACGACGGAACATAGCATCTCCACCCAGATGACTTCAGCTCAATCTCAGTCCACAAGTTCAACAGGAGCCTACATCTCAAAAGCATACAACCAGAAGGTTTCGGTTCCAGCGCAGTTCACAAAGAAAGCAGACAAAGGCTGCGTTCCAAGAACTGGAACGGGAAGGCAGGGAGATTTACACAGTATCGAAGACTGATATAATTGAGTCTACACACTGAAGGAAAAAGAAGACATCCTCTACGGCGTCTCAAAATCACGGTTGACGTGACGACTACGACGTAGATGGAGAAGAAGCCGGAGACAACTATCTTATGTTCAAACATTTCTTGTATAGCTATTCGGAATAACAGCACTGTTTATTTTAATCAAGAGGGACATCTAAGTCTAGTATCACTCAGGACACCTGTTGTTTTTCTATCGCAATCAATTATCATAAATGGACAGCGTACAATTATAGGCCTGTTAACCTAATTATATTGATAGACTACTCGGAGTAAACCCCTGGACATTATCTTTAGTTCTATTAGGAGGCCAAATAAACACCTGTAGCTTGACGCGGATAAGCGTCAAACTCAACGCTGAGGGTAATGTCGCTTTCCATAATTATGCGGTGGTTTATCCGAATTATTTAACCCCACTTTGTAGGAGGCAGTAGAAGAGACAACAGGAGCCTACCTGCATTAAGGCACTTTTGTACTAAGGTTTAATTTGTATCATACAATATTCGGATTTCTTTGTCAGTGTGGTGAGCAAACATTCTTGATTTCCATAAGAATGACAAGGTGTGTTTCTATGATAAGTGTTTTGAAGCATGTTTAACTTTGTGTAACTAGACTATAATGATTCGTCCGCCCATGCAAGTTATGCTCTTTAAAACTTGTTTGAAATTAATGATGTATATCATTAGCTCCTATAATTATTGTGTCTTGAAATATCTAATAATTATGCGTGGTCATGAGCTTCGAGAGCTGCAGCGAGCCCGGGGCAGACACTTCTTAAGGCCCCTCGTTTTCCCCCCAATTTTATCAGTATTGACATGTCTGGCGCAGGGCTATCAAAAGGTTATAAAACTATATTTGATTAACAATAACTATATTTAATTTATAATAATGTTTATAATAATAATAATACTTAAATTAATATTAAAAGCAAAGTGGCTTAGAGATTTATCTCTGAGTCTAATTACAAGGAAATTTACAGAAACATGAAATGTGATTATGTAAATGTGATGATTTTAATTATTAAGCCTATAATTACAAGAGAAATTGACCGTATGGTTGATGGGCCTATTATTGTTAGGGCCTACTTTTTAGATCGATAATAAAACATTTGACCAGAGAGTGGGTTCTGCCATTTGAAGCTTCTGCTGAACCGAGCTGCAAGTTGTAGCCTAACGCACACAAGGAGCAGCGCATGAGTGGTACATAAAATTTATTATTTCCAACTACTACACAGGCGGATGAGAGGAGACTGAGAGGAGGGTGAACTGGCTCAGAAGAATATTGGGGAAAAGTAGAAGATCCGGATTGACGTGATCCGAAAGGCATTGGGCCAAGAACAAACAATAATCGATGAAATCAGAAAAAATGGCTTTCATGATTTGGTTATGTGCCGAGGGTGACAACAAAAAACATGGATGGAAGCATTAAATTCGGTTAGTAACAGTGGCCTACCATAATTACACTGCGCTGCATAATGACAAACGGAATTAAGTGGTTTCTGATGACTAGAATTGCCAAGCGGCCCGTAGGTTGACCTAACTATCACTATACATGTAGATATACACATAACTGGTGACACATAATCCGGCAATACATAGGCTTACACCGTGCGCAGTTGCACAGATAAGAGAGACGCGCATCATAATAATTATAGATACTTGTGTACTTAGCCATCTGAGTGTCTGCCTGCCAGAAAGTTTGGAGCCTGGAACTGACTTTGATCTAATCCGTCTGTTGATGTTGAGCAATTATTCTTTGACTGAGCGACTGTGAATAAACTTGTGGCTGAAATTTTACTTTTTGGTACCTTAGAATTTTAGGAATTTGCTTACATATAACATGATACAGACAGAAGCGCTGTAAACGATTATTCGTTAAACAAAAATTAAAATGAGCAATTATTCTGGGACAATAATTTCCAATTGATTCAAATAGTCAAGAGCCCTTTAACTTGACTCTACATGCAAACTAGATAGAGACTTACCGATGCAATCCCTGTTTCGTATTGCATCTGCATCACACATACATAAACAGGTAAATCGTACCTTGATGTCTGACTTAACTGCTTGCCTTCCTGACCCTTTTAGCATAGATTAGGGCCAGTTCTGTGATGGTGACTGTGTAGATACCATGGGAAAATATTTCATTCATATTTGTGTATAAAATTCACATTAACTGATCTGCATGTGAAACGAATTTGTTATTCGAATAGACTGAATACCGAATAGTCCCGACTTGGCCCAGAGACTCTGCACAATCATGCCATCTGTCAGCTGTCGACGGGAATCCGTTGGTGACTCTTATGTGCAGGGTTTTGCTAACTTATATATATATATATATGCATTATCTTCGATCATCTGACATTTATCATCATTTGGGACAGCGCAGATAGCGCATCTGAGTAGAAATTTTGAAGGGGTGCTATATAAATGTTCGATTACATTACATCAAGTTGTAATCAAAATATTTGCGAACGTTATTATCAGCTATTATCGTAGCCTTGCAACTCCGTCTTTTCAGTTCGATTGCCGCCATCGATCACGGATGGTCCATCAAAGCAAAATAACATCTACCGACAAGATGATAATGTAGTACTCGCCTGCAGGGGAAAGGGAGTGCCAGTTGTAGTGTAAGTAGACCTTGCATCTTCTTTTGTCATGGTGACTTGTGCGTCCTTTTTTATTATTGTTGCATTTTGAACAATATGGTATTTGTCAAGAGTTTCCTTCATTTCTTGGCATCAGTTTGTATTTCAAACATCTGAACAGTCTCCTACTTGTAATACTGCACATGGAAGCAAAGTCTTAGTCGCTATGTATTGTGTTGTATTTAAGTAAGAGTGTTGTATTTAAGAGAGAGAGAGAGAGAGAGAGAGAGAGAGAGAGAGCGAGATAGCGACTCCAGTAGGGTTAACCGTTGAGAAGCGCTGGATAATGGAGTCCGTACTGCTTATCAAAAACGATATCACTAACGTATTTAGTAGAGTACAAGTTTCGTTTGTCCTGTGTAACTGAATGCATCACAAAGTTATATAAATGTAATAACAATAGTATGGAAAATGATAATTTTCAATAAAGCAGAAACGATTATGTTTAATCATACCAGTCTGTTATTTGCTAAATAGTACTATAAAATCATCTTGCATAAAATTGTCGCTTAGTTTCAGGATAGGCAATACTGATTTTTTAAAAATGAGACACTGTTGTTGAAAATTAATTACTACATTTGATTTTGATTTTGTGACAGATATGTATGGAGAAAGAATGGTATCGAGTTAAACCAAAATCTTCCAAACATTGGGAAAAGCATGGACGGTACAATTACAATAAGTAATGCCACAACGGCAGACGAGGGCTTCTACCCGTGTTTTGTTAAGAATCGGTATGGTACAGCTCTCTCAACTACGGCACATATCCAGAGAGCACTTCTTGATTCCATATTAGGAACTCGAACAACTCTTCAGAAATCTACAAGCAATTACCTAGCTGCTAAACCTTTTGCTTGGTAAAGGTCCATTATGATTGGCAGGTAGAAGACGGCCCCCTCAGATATTCTCTCCACAGAATCCAAAAGCGTACGTTGGTCTTTAAGAGACCGTTTGGCAGAAATTCTTTCAACAGCTCTCGGTTCTATCAGTCTATCTCTAGGTGCATTTTGTTTTGACAAACTTGTTTTATATTCTATATAGAGTGGATTCAATTTTTGCTCAATATTGACTAGAGCACGTTCCTCTGCAAAGAGGCACATCTCTCTGTAAATAGCGCCATTTTGAAACTTTTTTAATCCTACCCCAACTTTAAAACGCTGCCGGCTCAACTGACCCCTTGTTAATAATTTCACAAAAGGAAAGTAATTCTCTGCACGCTTAAACTTCCAGCAAATATATTTCAATATATTTCAACAAACAAATAGTTGGCGACAAAATAATTGCTAATGGACAAAAGCTAATGCATGCTAACTAAGTTTTATTGTTCTCCCATTGTGTCTGGCCAAATAGGCCTAGAAGTTGGAATGATAATAATAATCCCTGCATATCCAGCTTCTGCTTCAGCAAGAACTATTTTTATCAATTCAACTTCTCTTTGGACAAATATTCTTTTCGATAATCCAACTATTATTTCAGCAGGCATTATATTCATCTAAATAGCATTTGTTCTGAAAGATAGTCGTTCACCAATCCAACTTCTATTCCAGCATCATTAATATCATCAATCCAACTTCTATTTTAACGAATACAGTGGACCATAGTGCGCGAACCATTTGTGGTCTAATTATGTTAGTGATCTGTCTTTGCAATTTTAACTTTTTGACACTAGCGTCCAGTCACTTCTTTTTTTACACTTTAAACACTGGCAATGATATGTTATCAGGTTGTACGTATGTGGAAAATATTCTGTTTGTCAAACCGAAATATTCAATTCCTGTAGTTTTTGTGTCAGCACCATCAGGAGAGAAGTTGAAATCAGATGGGATATGCGGTTAGTATGGATTAAGAAAAGAGAGTGAATCAAGTAATGATCAATGAACGGATAAGCAGATGGGAAGACTACAGAAGAATTGGCCGGATTACATCATAGATGACTGGAGCTGCCTGGGGATGTGGAACGAATCCAAGAAGCTGGTTATATATGAGTGGATAAGATGGATTGTCCAACCGTAACGGGAAGAACTAAGGACCAAAGTAACTAATTCTCGTGTACTGTATGACATTCGTTGTCAGCGATACATCGCAAGTATTGAATTGATACAATACAATTCAACTGTAATTTGATATTATCCTTCTCACAATTATTTCAGAAGTGCGCATACGCCTCGACAGCGTAATTACAGATATATTGCAGTGAAGTATGTGCGCGAAGGACTTGCGCAAGATTCCTACACAGTACATTAACTCCTCGGACGAGGGTCAAATCCGTACTCCCCTACTCCCTGCGTTACAGTCCTCCCACTCTAATCAATGGGCCAAAGTGCCACACCTGATGATCTTGCTTTTGGTACCGCTTGGCAAATAATGCTATTTTGATGAATGCATCAATTTTTTAATTATTTCTATGACAGATAACACGTGGCTTTGGATCTGCATTTTAATCGCAGTTCTTCTCATCATTCTAGTCGCCATCTTCTGTGCAGTTTCCAGACACATGCGCAACAAAAGAGCGGAACAGTGGAGTAAGTAAGACAGATCACTTGCGGTAAAAATGCGGTAGAAAAATAATGATAATAAATTCTGTAGCTTCGTGTGTGTAAGCAAGGCTGAAGAATGAGGGTAGTAAACACCAGACAGTTTACATTTGAATATTATTAGGCCTACTATTTGCAGGTTATTATGATTGGAGACACGTTTATAAGATATCGAACGGCGCTATATAAGTAGATATATGTCTATATGTTTATATGTATGTACACACATAGAGGCATTATGCGCATTTACATGCATTCACATTCGCACATACAAACATTCCCATACATGCATGTATATGTACATGTATGTACGAATGCATGCATTTTAGCACGCATGTATTAAAATATGCATGCATATATATATATTTATGTATGTATTTGTGTATGCACATTTGTATGTATGCCTAAGTATATTTACATTTACTTATGTATGTATGCGTGAATGTGTTTATGCACGGATATATGTATCCATGTGTTATTTTGCGTTCGCGGTATTGTGGACAACCATGTTATTGAAGCGACTGAAAATGATGATGATTTGTGGACACCATAACAATATACTGATTTCAACCAATTTACGGAATGTGCTAACTATAAATAATTGTTATAATTCATTAACGACTGATGTAAACAGAGCGACCCTGATATCGGAACCTTATGTTCATTTGGGTTTTCAGTTTGATGTCAATATACGTTCTGTCATAACTACGTGTATAGAAACGTGTATGCATGCATGCAATACATACATGCATAATATGAACATAATAACCTACATATACATCGATGCATGTATGTTTACTTATGTGTAACTATTATAATAATAATAATAATTATTATTATTATTATTAAACGGACAGTTTCTTGAGCGCCGTAACGCTCCGTGGCGCTACAAGGGCGCTAAACAGCGATGCAGTAAGCACACTAACAAGAAAAAAACCATGCTATAACAATAACTCCATCAGTTAATCAGGAATAAGCCTTCATAAACAGGTGAGATTTCAGTCATACCCTGTAGATCTCTATCGATGCTGCAGAACGCATCTCATGTATGTATGCATGCATGCGTGCATGTATTTATATACATAATATCATATTTCTAAAATGCCTGCTATAAATGCAATTGTGCGAACATGTGGCAATAAAGTCTATGGTCATGGTTATAGAAACTTATGTAGGCCCTATTTATTTTTCCAGCCAAGCAACGATCGACTAGCGACTACATGGCATTGAAAGGTCTAAACCAGGCTGAATCGGCGACCTATACAGCGTTGAAATTGTCTTAGACCACCTGCGAAAGTCTTGCCTGTTATTCGCGCAGTGAATAAGCTAGTGCTTGACTTTCAAGTGGCGCTTTAGAAGTTTCTAGGTTACAATTACGATAATTAAGCGCCCTCTTCGACAAATAAAATACGTGTAAAGTTAAAACTAAATATTGTAAATGCAAATACCTGCCTCTTACACAGATGAGACTGAACGCATGTTGTTCTTAGCTCAATATGATTATTTTGTAGACTTATTTGGAAACATATTAAATTCTGCTTTAGGTTGCGTTGCTTAGAAGTATGTTTACAGAGTGATTGAAAGTAATATAGCAAATCCAATCATCAGCATTTTTAAATAATCGTTTATTAATTCAAACTAAAAGGCACGCCGTACGATTATATGATTTAGTAGTAAAGGATGATGACCAGTTTTACAGGAATCCAATTAAACTGTATGGTAGCTTGCAAGGCGTCTATTTGGCCTACTGCTCAATTTGCAGTTGTAAAGTTGAAATTGAGAATGATAAAAATGAAAAATGTTTTCTATGAATGTCGTCAGAGCTGTATCTGCTAGTATTTTGCTTGACACTATATCGGTCTCCATCTGTCTGTCTGCCTGTGAGTCTGTCTGTCTATCTAATGCATGTATGTCCGTGTGTCTGTCTGTCTATCGGCATGTCTTTCTATCAAAATGTATGTATGTATTTATGCATGCATGTATGTATGTATGTATGTATGTATGTATGTATGTATGTATGTATGTATGTATGTATGTATGTATGTATGTATGTATGTATGTATGTATGTATGTCTCTCTCTCTTTGTTACTATCTTAGTTCATCTCCCGACTCTGCATGCAAAGGAGAAGAACAGGTTCCATAGTAAACATTTAGTGACCATGATAGGTTTGAAGTGTTATCGACTTCATTTTCTTAGACTCGGTATATAAAGGTAGATGGTCAGTCCTCTCTTTCGCCTTGTCATCTTCCCGTAGACAGTGTGAGGTCATTTTGGTCGGGTTAGCTAGAGATGCATCTGAGGAAGAAATTGCCAAACAGATTGAATAGGTTTGGGTTAATAACCTTGGCGATTAGGAGCAGCAGTGAAGACCTGATTGAACATTACAAGATTTTTATTGGAAAGGAGGAAGTGCAGTCGGTGAGGGTTTTGAATGGGCACCAAACAAGACAACTCGAGGACATCGGTATGAAATTATTTATTAAGGCGTAAATACTTCATCCATCCATTCATTCATTCATTCATTCATCCAGCTCGATCATTACCTATGTATTCATGATTATCACTCTGTTGTTCATTTCTTTATCTTTCTATTTTACGCCTGTCCTGCAATTTATCAGCAGTCGGAACAAGCATCTTCATCATTAATAATTGCCATCGACTCACCGACCAAAGGCAATTAGTTGTACATCTTTTAAATGACATTCACTGTTTGTTCCATTCCATCTTTCATTTTGTGAAGTATGTTTTTATTCGTATGCAGCATTATGACTACCAGAATGATGCAAATTATGTGCTTGGTTAGTTCCGCCTCTATTTAATCGGCCTCTTTCAACTCTCTCTCTCGGGCTCTCTTTCTCTCTCTCTCTCTCTCTCTCTCTCTCTCTCTCTCTCACACTCAATTATTCGGTTGTCCTGCTCTTGGTTACGTTCCAGACTTTGCACCAACTGAAGGTTTTTATAAACGGAAGGTATACCGTGAACTGTGCTTCATTTTTCATTTTCATCGTGAGAAATAACTTTCGGTATGAGGCTCGACAAATCTTTCATAAATATTTTAGGGTCCATTTTATTCGCTGGTCTATTTACTATGGTTCTCACTAAGCTTAGGGTTCTGCAGGCCTATTCAGCTGAGCAGCTTGTGAAACGCTTTCTGTATATAACTATGGCGTTGTTTCAGTTTAACAACACTGTGTGATAACAAAGGTCATTTGCATCGCCTTCCTCATTAAGCCAGCTTTACGACTAACATGATGTTGCAAATTATGTGCTTGGTTAGTTCCGCCTCTATTTAATCGGCCTCTTCCAACTCTCTCTCTCTGGCTCTCTCTCTCTCTCACTCAATTATTCGGTTGTCACGAGGATAATAATACTCATTCGAAAAAATTAGTAGCATACCGGGTACAGCTAGTCAACTCACTACATTTAGTCCTGCTCTTGGCTACGTTCAAGACTTTGCACCAACTGAAGGTTTTTATAAACGGAAGGTATACCGTGAACTGTGCTTCATTTTTCATTTTCATCGTGAGAAATAACTGCCTAAAAATAACTTACGGTATGAGGCTCGACCAATCTTTCATAAATATTTTGCCATAATACTATAAAGTTATTGATTTAATTGTGAAATTTGTTATCGCTCTTCTTCCAACATTTATTTTTCGAGGCGTGTGCTCAGAAGTGCACACGCCTCGACGGCGCAATTGCAGTTGTATTGCAGAGCAATTGTGCGCGAAGGACTTGCTCAAGGCTCCTACACAGTGATTCCGGACGAAGATCGAACCCGCTCACTCAGCGCACACTGAGTGTTACGGGCCGACCGCTCTAACCATTCTGCAACTATGATGGTTAGTCTGTGGTGGTGGCGCATATAGATTGGTCAAAATATTATGTCATAGTCTAACACTCTTGTTGTTGTGAATGGCTCGCTGCAGCACAAGCATTTGAAGCCATTCGAATAATATTAAATGCGATGAAACCATCTATTAAAACCTCAACATGTCATAAAGACTGCGGACAAATTTCTCCCTCGCCATTGGATCAACTCACTAACTGTAAACAGTCAGTGCAATTACTTAAGATTAATCTAAAGTAATCTTTTCCATTCCGATTACTATCATGGCGCCATGTCTTAATGTCAGAATTATCACACATCAGTCGGTAGTTGCCTCTGTACATCTCTTTTGAAATGTCCG
This sequence comes from Bimastos eiseni, assembly GCA_959347315.1. NCBI lineage: Eukaryota > Metazoa > Annelida > Clitellata > Crassiclitellata > Lumbricidae > Bimastos > Bimastos eiseni. The sequence goes on along the minus strand of OY365813.1, from coordinate 23,367,049 downwards.
ATCGAAAACCGATATATTTTTTTATGAGGGAAGAGAGAACATACATTTGCATAACTGAGCTTATAAAAAGCGCAACTGAATCAACATGAAGTCACCAGAAAATCCATGTGGCGTGTCGCATGTAGTTGCAAGAAAATCCATGTGGCTCGTAAAATGTTACTACTGGACCGTCGCTGTAGCATCATGCGATGCATAACCACTAGCTGCAACGCGTGGCAGTAGCCACTCGGATCTATCTACTTCGGCGATAGTCCTAAAACTTCGAGCCTATAATTACGAGTGTGATGTTGACCTACGATACAGAACTGTACACCCGATAATATAGCGCCCATCGTTAGATTAGCCATCACTGTCATTCTTCAGTGTCCTGGCTAACTGCATGTTCATGTATATACATATATGATACTCTAATCTCTATTGTCGATCTGAGTTCAGCAGCTATTCTTGCTGTACGTGAATCTCTAAATCACAATATCTCAATATTTCAAAGACTCGATCCCGCAGCCTTTTTGTTGTTGTTGTTGTTGTTTGTTTCTGTTTTTTTCTTTAGCTGTCGTTGATTTCGTTTTGAACCGTGAAGGACTCAGATTGAGTGAGAGTAGAATGTGGATCGCATCACTTGTAGTCTCACTGTTCGCTCTTCCCTTTTCTCAATGCCAAAGCGGAAGCTCTAGCGATGGTAAATCAGTTGTAGAGTTAGGTCTGTTTAGTCACATTCAGTCATTCATTCTGAGCATTTATTTAGCGCCCCTTCAGGAACCTACTCAGGAGCGCACACAGTCTAGCCACGACTATAGGAAAAAGACTTGAGCGACCTTAAAAGCCTGATGTTATCGTGATGTCACTCGAGATAATTAGGCATTGCCTGTACTAGGCATCTAGAATATATCGCTTAGAACTATTGGAGAGGAGGAGGTACGGTTTTTTCCGTATATATGTGCAAAAACCATAGCCCCAGAGTCCCAGACTCTTAATACAAAGTATGTAATGCTGCGAGTATTGCTGAGGTCATGCAGTGCTCATAGTTTATTGTCTAACAATGCACGGCACGGCACTATCCTGAGTGATTTATTATTGCTCCACCCACGTAATTTTTCATTGTTTGCGAATAGAGGAAACTGCTTTAAGTCCCTAATCGCAAACATGTACAGAGCTTTCTACAGATATTAAAATATGCCCTCTGTGAGAGCCTACAATTGAAATAGAATTATTGTACGTAGTACACGATCATTCATTTGACTTGGTGTCCGCCCGCAGCCGCTAGTTAAGTTCTACATGTGTCTGCCCTCGCCTTCCTTATTTCGCATTCTTCTCTATAGAGCGCGCGACCTTTTTGTGACTCTGTACCAGGAGCTCACATTTCCTCCTCACATTCACTCACTCACGCAGCCATGCTTGTTATTAGCAACTGCTCCTTATTTGGACGCACTGGGGTTGAGAGCGAACCAGTTAGTCCTCTAGAAGAGGAGCTGCACAAAATCAAGTAGCCAACGAATGAGCGAAGACTTGAACGTTATTTGGCTTAGCTTTACGATCGAGTTATAAGTGTATTTCTTCCGGTTGTAAAAAAATAAAAAAATTTTCTTGTAATAACTCGAAGAAGAAGTATTTTAGTGGTTTTCAGTAGACCAATATACACGGTCTGAGTTTTGCCGTTTCAGTCCGACTCCCACCTACGATAACTACTGGACCCGTTAAAGGCGAATACTACCGACCTGATCTCTCGTTTACACTGGAGTGCAAAGCCCATGGGGTGCCTGAAGTCTCGTAAGTTGCATGCCTATGCAGACGGTATAACATTCTCTATAGAATCATTATCATTATAACAGTAACATTGTAAATAGTATTCCTTTCTTGACGGCAATACCAATAACATCTGATATATAACGCCAGCATTCTCTGAACCTTAAGCAATCTCTGATCATGGCCATGTCCTTGACTCGAAACTCAATAACAACCGTGATCTCTAACCTGGACCCAAATGTTCTAGCCTTGACCCCACCCAACTTAACTCTAACCCATAAGATTTTAGTTAACACCCAAACAGCTATTTCTGACCCTAACTCAATCCTATCTGTAAGTCACCCAACATCACTCACAGTAATCTTTATCCCTAAATTTCAAACCTAACCCTCATCCCAAATTCTTACCTAAATTTTGGAAAACTATTACGCTAACATAACATGATTTTTCCAGGTACGAGTGGAAGAGGAATGGTGTGGACTTGAATCTAAATGGACACAACGTGAAACGCGAGATCGATGGAACGATTACAATCACTCAAGCAGGTTCTCTGGATGCCGGGTTCTACCAATGCATCGCCAAGAATCAATACGGAACTGCGCTTTCGAATACTTCATTGATGCAACAGGCTGTTATTAACAACATAGGAAGCACAGACATAGAGACGAAGATAGTCACTGAGGGTGATCCGTTTTGCGTTGAGGCACAACCATCGATGAGCGTTCCGAAGGCAAAGGCGACCTGGGAGATGGCACTCAACACTGTTGATAAATATCCGACAATAGTAACGCTGTCGAAACGAATACAGATCGCCGAAAATGGTAACATGATATGAACTGTTCTATTCCCGATCACTTCAATTCTACCGTTTGTCTTGTCAAAAGAATGTAGATTACTGAAACTGTTCTATTTCTAAACAATTCGATTCTACCTCTATTTTGTCGTTGAAAATGGTAAAACGATCTGAACTGCTATATTACCGATCAGATGAGGCCTACCTTACATCTGTGGTCTTCAGCATCTTTACCTCGAAAGTTGGCCGTACGATTCAACGCATAGTTGTTGGTGTTCCCGTTGTTTTTATTGTCTGCTGCTCACATGCAGTAAATTACGCATTATTAACCCCTTCGAAGTCCTTATGCTTTTAATTCAGGCTTCTCGTGGTCTTCAACCTGGACACTATCCAGTGATGTTGTAGGATAGTATCTATTTTTTAAAGATATAATCATCAAATTGTGTCAGCTATCTAATACAGATGAGATCAAAGTGATAAACTCAGGTCGTCTCTATACACTTATTTGAGCCATAGATGGACAATAATAAAGGTATACTGCTCTGTTGTTCCAGGTGATCTTTGTTTTGCATTTGCAAAGACTGAAGACGACTTGGCAGGAAAAATTTACAAACTCACTGAATTTAACGAACAAATTGATCTGATGACCGGAGGAAGCTACACAGTAGTTGCTGTGACAAGAGGTAACCAGTGTAACGTTAATTAGTGATATTTCGTGCATTTGCTTCAACCGATGACGCTACAAAACCTATTACAAATATTACCCATAGTACAAGACGTCTTGACACATTGTAGATTTATTTCAAAGCAATAGAGATGTTCAGATTAGAATTTCGATGGCCAGGATATCATTGTTTGTACATTTGCTAGTGAGCAAACCAGGATTGGTGAACTTGGAATAAAACTGAAATGGTTCACATTTATAAATTTAAGACAATGCATTTTGTTTATTGTTTACACTATCATCATCGTCATTGTCATTGTCTCGTCGTCATCGTCGTCTTATTATGCGTAGTCGTCGTCGTCGTCGAACTCCTCATCATCGTCATCATCATCATCACCACCACCACCACCACCACCATCATCACCATCATCATCATCATCATCATCATCATCATCATCATCATCATCAACAACAACAACAACAACAACAACAGCGTCAACGTTCTTGTCCTCGTCGTCATCGTCGTCCGCGTCGTCATCCTCGTCGTCGTCGTTCTCGTCCTCCTCCTCGTCGTTGTCGTCCTCGTCGTCCTCGTGTTCCTCCTCATTCTCGTCGTCATCATCATCATCATCGTCGTCATCATCATCATCTTCGTCGTCGTCGTCATCATCATCATCATCATCATCATCATCATCATCATAATCATCATCATCATCATCATCAAAACGCAAAGTCAAATAGAAATTCGAATCAGTCCTAGGATTTATATTTCTAATAGGAAAGGGTTTGTAAACGCATGTACGAATTCTAGTTACATTGTTGTTCATTAAACTCACGTGAATGCAGAATCCTTTGCCTGCACAGTCCATGTCTGTTCAGTTATTTAGCTACCGATCGTTTTTATTCTAGCTCGTGGCGGTGCTAGGGAGTTCGCTCCAACTCTTGGATTCTCATCCCCGCCCCAAACAGTTGCTTTGGAAGGTCAGGAGGCGACGCTTAGATGCTTCTTCTCTGGAAAGTAAGTCACGTCAAACTTCAGGAATGTTTCGAGAATACGCGTTTTGATTCTAAATTATTTTCTGAACAAAGCAAGATTTAAGAAATGTTTCTGATAAAATTTATCAGAAACATTTCTTAACTCTTGCTTTGTCTTATGCCATTACTGTTCGGAAAATAATTCAGAATAATACTGTTCAGAAAATAATAAGACGAACATTTAATGTTCTTCTTTTATATCCGTTTCAGGCGTGCGCTTTTGACCCTTGCACGTGGGAATGAGCTTGATTTATTCCTTTTATTTGGGAAAATTAGTGCTTGATTCAGGTATCTGCTATCGCTTCACCCTCATGATAATGAAGTAATCATCTCGACAAATATCGTTGGAGGACGATGAGCTCTGTAATCGGTTCAGTTATTATACAGTTGAAATCGGATTAGTGAGCAATTTTTCCGAAAACATTTGAAGCGAATTCTATTGACCGCCAAGACACAAGAATGCGAATAAACTTTTTTACAGTTATTCCATTTACTTTCTTTTATTGAACAACTCAGGTACCAGTTGACTCTAAAACTGAAACAATGTTGAACGAGGCATAATAACATTTCCTCTGTAGAAGCTCAGATAGGCCTACGCGCAGATACATGTATACCTACATTATCGACTAAACTAAAGAATCTTTACTTAGCCTGACAATTTTAATTATTGGTAACTTATTTTCAGTCCTGAACCAAATCTTGCGTGGAGGGGACCAAACAATACTCTACCAATTGACAGATATCTTGTGCGAAAGTACAACTCGATGCTGACAATACAGTACATTCAACCAAGCGATGAAGGCGTCTATGTTTGTACTGCGGACAACGGGAAGGGAAGCAACAGACACCAGATGCAGATACGCGTTGAAGGTTGGTACATAGCAATTATTTGGTTATTATTTTTAATTCATTCAAAGCTTTGTGGGGTACCCTTTCAAGGTAACTAATCAAAAGCGCTCCCAACGCCTACCAGAGAGAATGCACAGTTTTGCATAGCTGCTGTACGGGAAAATGGAATCACAGGCAGAGCGAAGGGAACGACTACATTGGGCCCTCAATACCGGATGGCAGAGGTCTATCAGACAGGATGATTCAAGGTCAAGTTCGCATCGCCAGACCAGAGAGACAACTCTCTACTTAATGCGCTATCGGACAGGAAGCCAAAGCAGAACCTTGGACATAATCCTGTGACATGATCATATTTTGGTATTTTGCCAATAAGGGGAGCTGTATATTGTATCCTCGAGAGGTGGAGAATTAATAGGCTGGGTTAATTGCTGCTTGGCTGTGTATTCAGAGTGGGGCTCACGGTGTGACAATTGTGAAGCACTTGCATCAGGTAAATGACCAACATTAATTGTGCTTGATTACCTTACATAAGTGCGCGTCTATGGAAATTTGGGAGATGCTGGAAAGCCTGAATCGAGTGTTAAGACGTATACTCAAACTGAATACGGAGTCAAATTAATTTCAATATTTATTTGGAACTGGAGGCCAATGGTGCAGCAGTTGTCTAGAAAGATATTGAAGTGACAACTCAATCTCTATCAGAATTCTTACCTTCATCCAGCGCACGCTCGATCTTCCTTCCAATCGTTCTAGCTATGAAAAAAATTATGCCTCGAGACCTGATCCTCTGCCTCCTACTCTTTAGATCAACCAGTCGCTAATCTACAATTGACCATCTCTTTACAATTGCTTACGAATTAGCTGGTCTCCTATCTATACAACTAGCATTTTACTAACCCTCTAGAAACTTGAAACTTCCCATTACGACGGTACCGAGTTCTTTCGATTGGATTAGGTCAAAATGGGTTAATAGGATAGAACTCTTATTCTTCCTTATAGACCTTCAGATACGTGATAATTGTGTTCCGTTTTTCAGCTTTTCCGAGGTTTCTGAGCCTCGAAGACCAACCACACGATACCAACGTAACGGAGGGCGCCAGTCTTATCTTCAATTGCCAGACCTATGCAAAACCAGACGCCACTGTCGTATGGCTACGAAATGGTCTAAAGTTGGACCGTGAGTCGTCGTGTTCATTGGATATTTGTTAACTTGACATGAAATATGCCTCGAGACCTAAACGAAACCGTTTCGGTGTATGTATTTTGGCTATTTATCTATTCATGTATACATCTATTCATCCAACGGTCCAGAGCTCCAGTCATCAATCGAGCTAGATTTTTTCTGTTGTATCTATATCCTTCTGTTTGCGTGTTGACCCATCCTAACTTGTTGTGCTATATTAGTCGCCGATATGTTGGTAGAAGGTCAAATCTACCTCTGTCTCGCATGTTCATTTGATGTTTGAACGAACGATACCTTGACATTGACAAGACGACTTTGCTGTTTACGTACTGGCTATTCCAGTCTGTATACGTAAAAGCGTGCGAGAAACCTTTGGATTTGAGCTGCGACGAGTTTGCAAGAATAGCTATCTTACCAACCATCTATCCACACCATAATCCATTCGTCTATTCGACCAATTGTTCATATCTCCAGCCATTCATCCAATTATCTATGATTGTCATCATCATTGTGATTAGGGGCCGTTCACATATTATATAACGCATAAAATCCCAATTTTTTTACCCACCCCTACACCTAATAAAGTTATATAACAGCAGCTGTGACCCTCCCCACTCCTATATTATGTAACAGATATGCTAACTACCCACCCCCGGCTATATGCACGTTAAATGACATACAATCGACATAATTGTATTGAACAGTTTGAAACTTTTATAACAATACAATGTTGTTAGTTAGCACTTTAATAGTAGTGATTCAACTGATAATTGCCTTTATCCAATACAAGAACTGCAGTAAAAATCATCATATGCCCAATTCATTATGTAACAAAAGCTACCTTAAAATTGTGTACTCTCTGCCAATGATGATTAGACCGCATGTATGGAGCTCCTCTGCATCTCAATAATCGGACTTTTAATGGCACTAAAATCACTTGTATTGTTTTCGGTAACTAATTGGGCAGACGACGATTGTCACCATGTATCTACATGTAAGCTTACTATAATGCAGCATGATAATACATGGTAGTGACGTACATACTTTCTAAAAACATTTTAGTTTCCGTCCTGTTTTGCACTTGAAATGAGCATTATAGTATCACACAGAATGGATTGGTTTAATATTGAACTTTCAGGTATTTATCGATAAGTTCGCAGTACAACTCTACCTATTTAATAGCGTATGACGTATACACAGTGCGTACTACAACTGCAATTGGATATTTAAGCAAACATAAACTATTTACACATACAATAGAAAATGAAATCAAACATTATGATAATACCTACCAAAATAATTGTTTCAAGTGAATTTATTTAAATTTAAACCAGAATCAAAACAATGCACACAGAATTGAATTTTAGAGCGTTTATAGCTACGCCCATGAAATTGTTAAAATTGTAAACAGCAAATTGCTAAAAGTGGATTTATAAAATAATAACTAAGAACGTCAAATCAATTCACCAGGTGGCAGCTAATGGTGCTAGTTTTGGTTCACAATGTATTTTGAACTTCGATTAAACAATGAAGGTCCGTAGTACATGGACTTACAATTGGCAGGCAAACAGGCAAGATAGCATAAGCTGAAAAAAGATTGCTATATAACCAAACCTTCAATCTACTCCCACCCTACACAATATAACGCTAACAAAACCGGCACCCACCCACCTTCCCCCTTGAGCGTTATATAATATGTGAAACAGCCCCTTCCTAGCCAACCATCTTATTTTAGTCAATCTGTTAAACCAATCCAGTGGCTCACCTTCACCTCGCTCTCTACCCGTTCCGCTTGAACGGTTTTGTAGCAGATAAGAAGACATTCCTTTCGCTTGTAATGAATCCCTCACGGTTACGATCGTATCCTGCCAAAAACTCGAAGACAACCTCTTCTCTCGTCTCCCAGGCAAAAAGGATGTACAGAGATATCTGCCATAAGATGAACCTGTATTCGAACATGTGAGACAGTTGACCGATGTAGGCCTATTCAAAGCGCAACTGGAGATCCCCGGTTCCCTTTTACAAAAAATGACCTCCTTCTCTTAAGAGGTCACTAATATTAGTGCATGAAAGTGCTGTGACCCAAACGAATTAGTCGAATTGGAAAAAAATTAATTTATGTCATTTCTGTTAGTTCCGCAGATCTGAAAGGAGGCTTCTGTTAATAGTTATTTTAGTAACTATTTGCTAGTAATTAATCAACTAAATAATTAACGAAAGAATGAGCGAATGAAATGAAGAATGAATCAACGAATTAGTAAACGAAAGAATAAATGAATGAATATAATAATGACTGACTGAATTAAATGAAGACGAGACACCTAAATTAATTCAAATGAGTGACTTCGTTGGACTTTCTACAAAATTCTGTCATTAACCATGTGAGGTGTATCCGAGTTGCAGTCAACCAACTTCCGAGGAGATATAGAGTTTCCTCCGATAAGAAATCTCTGACGATTGAGAACCTCTGTCGAGACTGCACTGACCGACAAGACTTTGGTCAGACTGATTTAACTATCATTCAATGCAACGCCAGCAACATACACGGCTACGCATTTGGAACAGGATACGTCAACGTATTGCGTAAGTAAACTGTTTATTGGGGATATATAAATGTTCGATTACAAATACAATTACGATGAAGTGTTTTGCACCTTATTCAATTGTCACTGTTGCTTTGTCTGAAGCTTGAGCAAAAGAACTAAGAAATTTTATGCGTGTGCTTGGGGTCCGTATATATATACATATATATTATATATATATAATATCATGCAATGTAAACAAACATTTATCATCAACCATTTATATATCGCCCCTTCGAGATATACAAAAAATTCAGATGAAATGATTATTGATCAGCCAAAATGTGGTTCCATTTGGGCGACTCTTTTCTCGATGGGCTGATGCCGACAAATTTATCCTCGATAATAAACAAATCTAGGATCATTCAAGGTGATTGAAAATAAAAATATCGAGTTCAGAAGAATAGCAGGCAAAATAGCCATGGCATAGCCAACAGTTGACCTTGGTGCTTATGGTTATATTGGAGAAGGTTGGTCATTACCAACACTGATTTTGGATTTACTTAGGGTCTACAGCGTGTTCTTTCACCCTTCAATTGTTTTCAGTAAAGACGACCGTGATAGTTATCGGAGAGGAGAAAGTCACGGTCGATATGAGCGAAGAAAAGGAGTACACGTGGGAGTGCAAGGTAACGTCCGATCCCAGCACTCCAACGCAGGTCAAATGGTTCAAGGAGACTAAGTATGGAGATCAGCTGGTCTACGACAAACCTCCGTCTCTTCTGTTGAGAAACGGTACTCTGAAGATACACGTCGTTCCGAATAAAACAGAGAGTTGGGTGAAGTATGAGGGCAGGTACAGATGCGACGGTGACAACGGATACACCAAGGAATCTGTTATTCGTGTGCTACATGTATATGATGTTGTCGTCAATTATGTTCCTCCAGGTAACTCTTTCAATTTACTAACTTTCCATCTTTTATCTGCAAAAATAAAAGTTAGGAGCTCTAGTCCGAGGATTTTTCACAAATTATAAGCTACAGCAACATAAAGATAATCTTGCACGAAATTGTACAAAATTATTACCATACGCCAAAGGCAACCAGTATAATTTATCACCTCATGCAAGTTGGTTTGTCAAATAAACGAAGATGTACAAAATTATATATTTCAACACTATTTTTGCCCCTCTAGCGACGAGCCGACGAGCTGCAGAGGTTCCCCGTACATCTTTTTCATGCTTTTTTTTCTGCGTGTACTGTTAACAAATGCTATTTTTGAAGTCAACAAAACGGTCCTGTGTTTCGGGTATAATTATGTCGGGCACCATAAACGCTCTACCCACATCCCTCTACTACACACACGCGTATTTACATAAGACAACATAACTAGAAGCATGTATGCATACATGCAACAAATACATGCAACATTTGCATTATATTATTCATAGATGCTTGTATTCATGTACGCATATGTATAAACATGTATGCATAAACACGTATGCATATATAAATGCATATAATTTTATATATGTATATATATACAGGGTGGACCAGTAGGAATGCATCAACTTTGACGCCGTATAACTTGAATAATTTTTATCTGAGTGTCTGTCCAATATATGAGATTGAACGCAATATTATTATCCATTTTATCATTCTGTAAAATATCTACGAAATGCTATTACGACATTTTAAGATAATGCAATAAATATTCAATGTGCCCTTTTCTTGCCATAAAACTGCAAGAAAAAACAGATGTCTGAAACGTCGTTGAGGTCATGTTTAGCATTGCGCCTAACAGTACATCGTGAAATTCACTCAATTTCTCTCGGACGCCTACTCGTCCCTGGATTGTTTTCTTGGCTGCAAATTAATTCTTTGACTTCTGTAAATGTTCGATGCTGTGCGCGCAGAACGTTTGCGACCACAGTTGCGGCTGTTACACGTTGCGGCATAATCAATTTGTTTAATCAATCGATTTAGATTGATACAATGCACATCAACTGATGTGCATTGTATCCTTTTTCTGTTCTTAAAATTCGAATTAAAATTCTATCCTCTTCCGTGAGCGGCGCCATGATGTTAAATATTTCCATTCAAAATTGAGAGGTGTGAGTCGCACTGAAATTTTATAACAACGGTGACGTATATCAGTACAAGGTTTGACAAATGCAGTAGAGTGGACGATTACCTTCAATTTAATATATTGGGTACGATGTTCAAATAACAATTGTTCAAGTTATGTCCATTCAAATTATGCGCATTCCTATTGGCTCACCCGGTATATAAAGATAAATATTGTATATATGCCTATGTATATTTTCCAGATCAAGAACAATCAAGAATCGAATACATGGCGTTGAGAAACATGAACCTTGATGAATCGTCGACTTATGCAAAGTTACAGCCAACCTAAACGTTCCGACGAAAGCCTTGACCTCTTATCAATCACCTTCTTCAACAAACAAAATAGTTATGAGCAGAATTAAAACTAAAGTGGTGAAACTGCATATAGGTCTACACTTTATTAGTTTACACAGATAGAACAAAAGTCTAAACAATTTTCTTTGATGAAAACAATTTATTGAAATATGCTTCTCTTCGCTAGATCTGATTGATATATAGACTAATCTGGAAACATTCTTACTTCACGCTACATCGCTGGGAAAATGGAAGTAAAGTTTCGCACTGGTCATAATTATGAGAGATAAGGTGGTGCCCTGCTCTTGGCTTTCGAGTGGCGCTTTTGAAGTTTAGAGATCAGGATAACTACTATTAATCACCCTATTCGACAATCAAAATACGAGTAAAGTTAAAACTAAATATTGCAACTGCCAGTGGTCTACACAGATTAAACTCGAGTGTAAAAGTTGGTTTTGTTGAACGAAACACTTTTACCTCAGACAACGTCACATAGGATTAAATTTACACAGTGATCATGGGAAGGATAGCAAGTCCAATTAGCTGCTTTAATAAATATTTGTTTATTAATTCAAACTGATAAGTAGACAGTAAGACTATATAAACTAGCAGTAGCAGGTGAGGTTACAAGTTTCATAGGAAACGAAGTTAACTGTATGGCAGCTTGCTAGGCCCCATTAGTCCTATGCTGGTCAGTTTACAGTCGTACAGTTGGCGTTGAAGGATGATCATAATAATAAAAGTTTGATTGAAATTCGTCAGAGTTCTACCTGGCTTGGTGCGCATGTTTTTAAACACTTTTCAAGATTTACAAAAACTAGCTTTTAATTCTTTTGACCCGTTCGGATCTCTCACAAGTCGTATAGCGAACGGGGCTGTGTTCTACCTTCTGCTCCAGAACGGCGTACACAGTCGAAATCATTGGTTGCCTCTCCGCAAAGGCAACGTATTCCGTTCTCTCTCCAGAAATTTTACTGGCTTCTGGAATATTGTCTAATTCTTGATTTTAATTCTATGCCGAAATACTTCTTTTTATTTGGAGAAAAGCGCAAAAGGAGTTCATAACATTACGTGTTTTAGATTATTATCCTTGGTCAATATAATAGCAAACGTTGGGGTCACCATTATTAGCGTTTTAGGCCGTTCTTATAAACCTATTTGCATTTTTTGCGACGATTTCCAATTGAACAGTAGGCCTAAATCTTCTGTTAAGCTAGTAAATTCAGTTAAAGCGCATCCTATCATGCACATTTGCAAGTTGACGTAACTTATCAAAACGGTCATTACTTTTGACATCAGTTGCTTTTTTTTATCGTGCTGCTGTTCTGAGCCAAAACAACCCATGTACAGCTGTCCAGAGTGAAATGCGGTTAAGCACTTTGATGACCTCTTCATGCCTTACCGATCATTATTATCATGTGTTTTATATTACGTGTTTTATCATGTGCTTTCATATTACGTGTATTATCATGTGTTTTCATACTGCGTGTATTATCATGTGCTTTCACATTACGTGTATTATCATATGTTTTCATATTACGTGTATTATCATGTGTTTTCATATTACGTGTATTATCACGTGTTTTCATATTACGTATATTATCATATTTTTCATATTACGTGTATTATCATGTGTTTTCATATTATGTGTATTATCATGTGTTTTCATATTACGTGTATTATCATGTGTTTTCATATTACGTGTATTATCATGTGTTTTCATATTACGTGTATTATCATGTGTTTTCATATTACGTGTATTATCATGTGTTTTCATATTACGTGTATTATCATGTGTTTTCATATTACGTGAAATAATGAATCATGTCTCTACAATCCGGTTGAGCGTCGGTCTGTTATATGCAATGTTTACTTCACTCAATATGTCTGTCTATTTGGCTGTCCGTCCGTCCGTCCGTTCGACCGTCCATCCATCCATCCTTCCATCTCTGTATTTAGCTATTAATCCATGTCTATCACTTTCTATATACATAATCATGTCTTTATCGCTCATTTCCTTTTCGTTCTTTTTACGCCTGGCCTACTGAGATAACTCAGCAGTCGTCGCACTCATTCCCATCAATAATGATCATAATACAATTAGCTGATTGGCGGGAATTCATTAATTGCATATCATTTACATGCATGTTAATGCTAACGTGGTGACTACAATCTACAATTGCCTTTTCACATCAATTCCTACCGGACCCAGTTCTGCGTTTCTGAACCGCCATTTTTGATAAAACCATCAGCGCCATTTTGGATCAGACTATATATCCTCAAATATTGGCTCAGACTATCTTGACATGCATAATGGGCAAATTTAAGACTGGCATCCGGATATACACTCGTCGGAAAACTTCACTTGTGTCCTCGTGTGCAGTGTATATTCAGCTGATGAAAGTTTTCTCACCAAACAGAATAACATAATTTACTAACGCAATGTTAATGATGTAGGCTACCCACTTGAAGGTAATTATGACAAAGCGTAGCAGAATTTGTGTGCTTCGCCTAAACTTACCCGCACCACGGTGAATGAGACCAAGGTCAACGCGAGTTGATAACCACTCTCTTCGCTTTCAATTGCATGGTTGGAGCTAAAAGTCATGTTGAGGTGAAGCTGCTTTCGATTAGGTGGAAACATGTAATACTGTCACAACAGCTGCGCGTATCTGTCAGTCCGGTGAGGGTACATTTTATTCGCTGGTCTATTTACTATGGTTCTCACTAAGCTTAGGGTTCTGCAGGCCTATTCAGCTGAGCAGCTTGTGAAACGCTTTCTGTATATAACTATGGCGTTGTTTCAGTTTAACAACACTGTGTGATAACAAAGGTCATTTGCATCGCCTTCCTCCTTTAGCCAGGCTTGGGACTGGCACTGTCAGAGTGCAAACAATGGCGGATTTAAATCCGAAAAATCAAACTCTCGACTGTTTCAATCTATTTTAGTGTCAGCGATCTGAGAAGTGTTCCTAAGAGTTGTTTTGCGATTTTTATTCCGCCCATTTTCATCGAGACGTTCTCTGTGATCACTTCTGCATCTCTTCGCAGGGTGATAAGGCAACAGTAGGCCGAAAAGAAACGGAAGACGTTTTGTAAGCCTGGAATCAAACAATAGACGGGAAATGTTGACTGTGTATGCTTCATGTCTGGTCGTTTATTTCCTTGGTTCAACCTGTGCCAGATCTGACGGTAAGTCCTTCAAATGCATTCTCTACAGAGCGCAACATAGTACGTTGTGTCGGCTGATACCCCGATACGAAGTCAAAACAGTTCAATCAGATGTAGGCCTAATCTAATCTTACTTAGCTCCAATATCGTACTGCACAATTTATTAATTGACAGTCGTAGTCTATATATTAAATTCAAGAAATATTGCTGATGCTAAATAACTGCTAATCTCAAGGCACTGCCAGTATTAAGAACGCTAGGTCAGGTTAGATAGCTTTCTAGAGACACCTTCTGGAGGACAGAATTCTGTATAAAGAAAAAAGAGAGGGAGACAGAGACAGAGAGAGATAGAGACAGAGAGACACAGAGCAAGAGAAACAGAGACAAGGACAGAGAGAAACACAGAGAGAGAGAGAGAGAGAGCTAAAACGGTCACATTCTCTGAATTCACCAGAACCACCGCATTTTATATTCCATAATCGCTTTGAGTGATTTCAGTTCGAAAACCACCAGCAATAATGATGCAGCCAAAAGCGAATGTCCTCTTCCGAGGTGACGACTCAGTTACCTTGGACTGCAAAGCTGAAGGAAAACCGACTGTATCGTAAGTTTAGCTTCATCAAAATTCCAATTTTACGTTTCAATTTCTATATTTATTGTGTAATTAAAGGATTGAATGTAATACAGAAATCAGAACATTTTGAAGGCATCAAATTTAGTTCTTTGCTGTAAACAACATTATATATAATACATCAATGCGTGCATGCATACAAACATACATGCACACGTGTCATACATGTATATATATGTTCATATTATTTATATATTATTTATTAAGTATATATATATAACTACATACACACAATCATACATACAAGTCATGCACAGATACATCCACACAGACATATAATTTTGTTTATAATTTTACATAATTGTATGCTCATAATACTTTTCCCAGTCAAATACTGAAAATCGTTAGTGTATATCCTTGTAGATAAGGAAAACAAAACATTAGCACACTACAGTAACTCGATGTACCTGTTTGCAGTTACGAATGGAAAAAGAATGGCATAAAATTAAATCAGAATCTTCAAAATATTCAGAGAGGCGCAGATGGTACAATAACAATAAGTCCTGCAACATCAACAGACGAAGGTTTCTACCAATGTTTTGTGAAAAACCAATACGGCACAGCTCTCTCCATCACGACACACCTGCAACGAATTTTCCTTGAGACCGCATCAGGAACTCCTACAATTCTTCAGAAAACCGTTGTAGAGGGCATGTCATTTCATATTCAGGCAGTTTCACGCCGAAGTTTCCCAAAGCCTATTTATGGTTGGGAGATGGCAGATGACACCGTGGACAGAAGTCCAGTCCCCTTGCGATTGACGAGCAGAATGCAAATTGCAGAAAACGGTAAAAGTGAACATATTTTCGTTAACGTAATCCTTTTGTGCGACCGTTTTGCTAACTAATGATTTTTCACAATGACATTTGACGTCCTATAGGCCATCTCGGATAGCGCCTGAGAGCAGATTTCTGCACAAGACGCTTTATAAAGTCGCATTGATTGATTTGTGCAATTCAGCAAACCATAATAAAGATATCGTTTCTTGAGTGAATATAATGCCATCTTTATCGATATAAATTATTTTAGTCAGTTAAACAGTTGTTTAAGTTTTCTTGAAACTCGGGGTGTTGACTTATGTTACCTCACAAAATTACTGTCGGCAACTATGTTTTTGCCTATTATTTATTCAAATGCATTTGATCAAAATAAATAGTTTATTTAATTAGTATTAATTACATTACTGCAAGCAATGTGCTAAAGAAAAACACCGAATTTTCCCTAAATAGCATGATTCATTTAATCAATTCTACTTAGGCATGAACTTCATCGATCCAGGTTCCATTTTAGCATAATTATTCCTTTCATCAATCCAGTTTGTACGTACACGGTCTGCTTTTTCATCGATACCGGCTCCATTTAAGCTAAGGTTGGACATCTATTCACGTCAAATCCACTTGTGTTATAATATGGTATATCTTTAGGTGACCTTCACTTTGCTTATGCTCTGCCTGATGATGTTCTAAGTGGAAGAATTTACAAATGCACGACTTACAATCCTCACCTTGATGTCAAATCTGGAGGAAGCTACACACAACTAACGATGACGGAAGGTAAGAATGTTTCGTTTACCAGCAGACATCTCGCTAAACTATCAAATTTATTTATGATTTTAATTATATTATGATGTTAAAGTAAATAGCATTTGTTCGATATTTACGATACTATGAAACCTTCATGTAATAACTTTTCTCCTAATGTTTTTTTGCTTCTTACAGGCACCATCAAACCGTTTCCTCCAACTTTTGGATTTGCTTCGGAAACAGAGACTATTGCTGTGATCGGAGGAAATGTGACACTGAAATGTTTCTTCTATGGAAAGTTAGACTGACTGAAATAAGTTGTTAAAATACCTTTCTGCTAAGCAGACTTTAGATCTTAATTCTTTTATTTAAATTTCTTTCACTTTTCTTTAAGTGGAGTCAGTTTTTTAAGTGTACTGCAAAAAAGTTCATTCCTAAAGAAAACTTGGAACTTGCATCCAGATACCGTTTAGAGCTGGCAAATCCTTTTTTATAAGTGTTCAGGTAGTCAGGTCAAAAAGTGTGCGGTTCATCCGTTTGCTAGTTGATTAACTTTGATCGTTATCGTAAATTTAGCTCCAAATTTCTAAGATATTTCTCTGGAGATAAGCGCGCAGCACTAGCTTATTCACAGGCGCTGCGTCGCATCAGAGGGGTTGTCCTCACATCGAGGTCCATGCAGTGGCGGTCGGGGTTCGGTTGACAAAATGATCAGTACTGTAGTTAGCGTGTCTTTAGTTAACTTCTCCTGCAGATTTACACAAGGGTCCATTTATTATTATAGGTCCTATTCGTTCAGCTAAGTGGTGATTGACTTATAGGTATACACTAGTTGAATCCGATGACATCTGTAAAATGGGGAGCCGCTTTGAGGCGTATGTTTTCTTTTATACGGTTTGTTTCATCTGTGTTTAGTCCTGAGCCAACAATTTCCTGGACAGGGCCAAGAAATACTCTTCCAATTGGAAGATACGCGCTGAATAATTTTAAAACAGAACTCACCATCACTGACATAACAGCAACTGACGAGGGAGAATACATCTGCACTGGTTCAAATAATCAAAGTCAAAGCAAATATACTCTTCAGATACGCGTTGAAGGTTTGTGTTGTTCATTGAGGAAAATTATTTCAACGATATAATCTAATTAGCCTATTGGTCGATATTCCACATTGCAATGTGCAATTATCGACGTCAACTTGCTTCTTATCTGATATCAACAATTTCAATTTGCGCAAACCTTGCATCTAGGCTATGTTTTAAAATGTTACAGATCTTCGAAATTGTTTTCAGGTACTGTACTTTCAACAACAGGTTATTCTGAAGTCCAGAACCGGAAATTGCTTTTAAAAGTTAATCATTTATGAATTGTCGCATTTTATAATGGATTGCTAATTATTGGCTTACCTTAATTCTATTGATGGCATAAAAATTAATGACGCACTGCTGCCTGGAGGTATGGGCTAATTATATTTAAATTGTTCCCAAGAAACGTTGCAGCCTAAGAAGATAAATTTTTATCTACTTTCTTTTTTTTAATCAAAATTCAAATTCAAACGTCTTTTGAGAAGCTTATTATGAGCTTGGGTATTCCTATAGATGTATTTTCAAGACCGTAATTCGATAATTCACATTTTGGCCATATCTACCTAAATGAAGCTAAGACTTTCCAAAAGGCCTATCCCTGCCTATATCCAATTATCAACCGTCCCTAAATGCCGTCTCAGTTAATGTCGGAACAATCTGTCTGTTACCATAAAACTGATGTCAACGCATTCATGTTGAAATTCATCCTCTCTTTTATTCTAAATCTCTAATGGTAAGCATTGGTAGCTATGTCTACCATGCGTTTCACTTGCAACTCTGCTAGCTTTCATCATTGCGGGCTCTTAATGACGTTTTAACGATGAACGTGTAGTAAAAGTGACTGTAAGTCAATGCAGTTCGTTGGTGATCTTGATGATGAACTAAAATACATGTAGGCTAATAGATGAACCTTTTTAGTTAACAATGCTCTTGTGTCCACGGCATGTTTCAGCGTCTCCTAGATTTAATACCGCAAATGATGGTCCACGCGATACCAACGTTACTGATGGAGAATCTGTTACCTTCAAATGCAAAGCAGACGCTAAACCAAGTGCTATGATCGTCTGGTATCAAGATGGAACAAAACTGGATGGTAGGAAATATTTTAATATTTTGACATAATTTGCAATCCTGAGTTTCCTACGTGCACAAAAAATATTCACTCTATGAATTGCTTGTTGTAGATAACGCGACTTGTCAGTGAGTGCATTCGAGGTGTTATGTTAGATTGCACAGTCAATTTACCTTTGTATTTATCGTAAAACTTGTTTTGAATTGTTAGTCGTAAGGTTAATCATCACATCTACATTCACTAAACCATGGTTTAATTTGCTCTGTAAATTATATCTCTCCCTGTCATTGAAGATCCCCATTATACTATATGTGACAAAATCGTTGGTGGTAACAACAGTTGTCTGGTAGATAAAAAATAAGCCAAAGGCATTTAAAAAAAAACTGTAATCTATGGACCAATATCTAGCCAATGGAAACTTAACTTCAAAGATTGGGCCTACATTTAATTTATATGCGACAATAATTTCTGGTGTTAATTTATTAGACTTTGTGCAGGGACGTCATTTCAGCTTTTACAGAGGGGTGGCAAGCAAGAATTTCTGTAGTGACGGGGGGGTTTCCTTCTTGTTTTAAATTTGATTTGGTTTGGTTTTCACGTTTTCAGTGGTACCAAAAGAATTGTTTTGTTAAATCTTGTATCGGCAAGAACTCTGTTACAGCTTCAAAAAAAGCGAAATCATTCAATTTTATAGGCAGCTGTGATATGATATAATGTTAGTATATGAAATTCAATGAGATTTATTATTAATATTGCTAATAATATATGACTTTGTATGAAAATTTGCACGCACTGTAATCTAAATCAGGAAAATCAGAGGGAAATGCCCCCTGTCCCCCAAATGACGTCCCTGATTTTGTGCCTTCGTTGAAGTTTACAATCCTCCAAAGAGATTTGTGTTCAGCAACGATTTGAAAAGTTTCACGATCAGAGACGTTTGTCGAGACTGCACAGATCGAGCAAGTCACACAGATCTGACGGTTATTCAATGCAACGCAAGCAACGTTCACGGATACGCATTTGCTCAAGGATATCTAAATGTACTTAGTAAGTTCAATTAGGCCTATCGTATAAGAGGTCTTTTGGGTGATGCCACAGAGGATATGATTAACATTCTAGAAATGGGAAAAGATCTGCTTGTCATCTTGTTTCTCACATTTATCATCGAGTTATCATGTTTTCATTGCTCCAACATTTATCTTGTTAATTCTCCTAACTAGGATTTTAACTCAACGGAAAAACTTATTGATTTCGGCAATGTTAATGTAATTTAATCGAGCATTTGTGTAGTGCACCTTCAAGATATCTACACATAGGCGCTCTCTGTGCTGGTCTAAATGATGTTAAATGTCACAGTGAACGAGTAAAAGCGTCTGTTAGCAAGACTGCACAGTTTGTCTTTTTAGGAAGAACATATCTCCAGATAGCGCTACATGTTAACTGAGACTCACCGAGTTTATAATTATTGGAAGTAGGGCTGTGTACAGCGAATATTCGCTTCGGAGCAGAATAGTGGGCCAAATACCTATTCGGTATTCGGCCGAATAGTAGCGGTCGGTCCGAATACGAATAGCGGTCACATTACATCTGTTGCTATATCGAATGGACTGAAGTAATTTTCTACGACCTTGACCACGGTATCTCAGTGTCAGCCGTCTCATTTATAGGTTTAATTAAACAAATCATATTCCTAATTTATACAGACTGGCAGATGGATGCAAAATACACGTTGTTAACTGCCTACTTTTAGTTTTTGTATTAAATTTTCCGAACTGAAACTTTTCTCACAATTCAAATTTTTCCATGGACCTACTTTGAACACTATTCGTATTCGCATTCGGTCGAATAGTTGGTCCAATTATTCGTATTCAGTAGAATAGTGAGCATCACCTATTCGGTATAACCCTTATTGGAAGTATGCAAACATGTCCAAATTGCTACTGGTAGCGATAAAGGTGTCAGCCTATTCCAGTGTTGCATGCAAGACTTGAAACTTCAAGACCAAGACGAGACCGTGACAGTGAGGTGCCGAGACCGAGACCGAGACAGTGAGGTACCAACTACCAAGACCGAGACCGAGAGACACTAACTTCATGACAGTTCGAGGCAGTACGAGACAGTAAAGATAAGTGATCTTAAATAAAAGGCTGCAAAATACTAATGTACCAGTTTTCGGGAATGAGGTTCATTTGTAATTTTAATTTGAATCTTGTAATGATATAATACCAAATCTCGAGAACAGTTTTTATATTGCCGCGTTTTATCCTCTTCGATATCTCTTCGTCGGTCTATCTTCTGAATAGTGTAAAGAATGTCTTTTTAGACACGTCTGAAATTTTCTTGACGATTTTAAGCAATCAAATGCGATACCAAATACCAAACGAAATTATAAATTTGCGCATATCCTGACTCATTCTGAGAAATTCGAAGTTGTTCCGAACGTTTGGGTTATGGTGGTTTTACATCAATGACAAACGGCACGCAATAGTTATTATTTGTCAATAACTTCAAATTGCGCAAATGCAAACTTCACATTTTCAGGTTCTCTCTCATACATTAGTTCACTTTAAAATAATTGAATTGATTTCAGTATCATGTGACGCGCGTTAACCAAAATTGCCGTTTCTCGTAGATTCCGGTTTCAGTTTCTAACGCAAGACTGTAAGACAGTTAACGCGAAACTTATCGAGACCGCTTTCCGATTTTCACTTCACAACAGTTTCTATAAATTCGAGACAGTACCGCGAGACCGAGACTACAGGCTTGCGAGACCGAGACACTAAAAACTGTCTCGAGACGTTTCGAGACAACTCTGACCTATTCACTGTTCACTTGTCTTCAATCTGTCACTTCCTTTGTAATCCAAACTTCTAAAGCGCCACTTGAAAGCCAAGCGAAGGCCAAAAGCCTATTCACGAGCGCCGCATCAAATCTGAGGGGTTGTACAAGGGAGAGTCTGTGGAAGGTCAGAGTCCGGTTTCCAGAAGGCGTTGGCAACATTCTGGTCTAAAGTTCGAGTCGTCTAATTCAATTTGAGCTTGTCTAACTGGTTTGCTAACAAATATGTCGATCATCGCGATTTGAAGCAGCAATGTCTCAAACTCCACCTCCTGTAATATGATGCATTATATCTCAGTTTTTCTGCCTATCTTAGAAATTTATGCAGATCTATTCACATTTGCATTTACAGAGAGAACTGAAGTGACTATACACAATGTAACTGAAGTGACAGTGAACGTAAATAAAGAAGGTCAGGTCGTCTTTGACTGCCGTGCTACAACGGATCCAAGCACTCCTCCAGCCTTTCGATGGTACAAAGTAGATGTGGACAATACCAACGGCGATGAACAACTTCACACCGATCCACCCTTTGTAACTGTAAACGCTGGGTTGTTGTCAATACATGTGGCTGCGAACGCTACTGAAAAATGGCAGAAGTACGTGGGACAATACAGATGCATCGTCGACAATGGACACAGTCGAATCAGTCAGACAGCAAATATTACCGCTGCTACTATTCTTCTTGCTACAAACAAACCCGCTAATGGCGAGTGTTATTATTTTCTAGTTCTACTAAAAATAGCATTATAATCCATAACATTATAAAATTATATTTTTTATGTCGTGTCATTTCGATATGACATGACATAAAAATTAGAGGCCTACTCTTTACCCATGTAAGAATTTATACTCGTGATGTTATATCCCATCATATAATAGTAGGCTTAATATGACTAGGGCCTACTAATCAAGAAGGCGGCGTACCCTATCGATAATATACCTATTTGAGGGAAACAATTTAAGCAGGCGAATTCAAGCAGCTAATAATTATATAGAAATACATGTAAATGCTCAACCGAAAATAGATCTATCTGTGCCTTTTGCTACCATCCTCTGCATGCAACCGCTTTATCTTGTCACTCATGTTCAAGCCTTGTCGTATCTTATAAGTTATTGGCACATCCTCTGATTCAAACCATTAAGGCAATCATATTTTATTACCACAGTGTAATCCAGTGTTGTATGCAAAACTTGAAACTTCAAGACCAAGACGAGACCGAGACACTAGGTTCAAGACAGTACGAGACAGTAAAGGACAAGTGATCCTATATAAAATGCTGCAAAATACTAATGTATCAGTTTTCTTTGCGTTTTTGAATGAAATTATTTGGATGGTGACGTACTTGATGGTTCTGATCAGATTTCTGATGGAGTGGAAGAAAAGTCTTTTGAGTGGAAGCCTTAGGCCTGATGAGCGATAAAGGTAGAGTGGCCTAAGACATAGTGTTTTGTTAAAATAAATTAACAAATAAGGGGAAAGGCGGAAGAGCTGGAGAATCAGCGACTGTTATGTGACGTCAAGGACACTATTAAAGATTCGGAGTCTAGGTATCTCTACCATGGTTAAATTGTCCCGAGAACACAGGTTTATGCACCCGATTTCAGCGACTTAGAGTTATGTTGTAGCCTACCACATCTGGTCTCTCAAACGGCTACTTTCTTTTTTCTCTGAATTCACTCAAACGAGTGAACCATCATATTCCTGTTGCTATGTTTAATGGTCTTAGTTCGAAGACCACCGAAAATTACGAAGCAACCAACAGCGACTTTCTGCTACCGAGATGAAAACGCAGTTGTCTTGGAGTGCAAAGCTGAAGGGATACCGACTGTAACGTAAGTTTAGCAAAATCTAATTTCGATTTTGCATTTTCGTTTCTATATTTAATATCTAACGGAGTGATTTATAATTTTATATAGTCAGAATAATATAGAAATTCTAGATAATTTATTGACTTCAAACTAGGTTCCCTGATCTAGAGATAATAACTATAGCCATAACCGTAGTCAAGTTATTTCATTTGGATTGACAGTTAACAATAGGGAGGAATATTGGCCCTACCCAAAAGGACCGATGTCCCGCTAGAAGGGACAACCCTACACCAAGCAGACTAAAAATAGGTGGCGCGTGATAAGTATGTTCGTACATAATATGCTGACTTAAAAGACAGTTTATACGGAACGCAGCAAATGCTCGCGTAGAGTGCTATAAAATAAAATAGTGTGCGATTCATACACGCACACATACATACACACATACATGTAGGCTCACATAATTAAGTGCAATAACATGCCTCTTATTTTATGTGCATCTTTGCTTTATTTTTTGTCAATCTAACACTGGTAATCGAATGTTAATATTATACCCTTGTAAGTCAAGGAATATCAGACGCTAGTAGACAACCATAGCACGTTGTATGTGTTTGCAGTTACGAATGGAAAAAGAATGGCGCGGAATTAAGCCAGAATCATCCTAATATCGAGAGAGGCGCAGACGGTACAATTACAATAAAAAAAGCTTCATCGATGGACGAAGGCTTCTACCAATGTTTTGCTTCGAATCAATACGGCAAAGCTCTTTCAATCACGGCACATATTCAGAGAGCAGTTCACTCTTCTGCAGGAGCTAGTGCAGTTATTCATAAGACCGTTGTAGAGGGCATGCCATTTCAAATACAGGCGGCTGCACTCAAAAGTTTCCCAAAGCCTACATATAGTTGGGAGACGGCTACTAACACCGTGGACCAAAATCCTTTTCCACTACGACCAACGAGAAGGATACAAATTGCTGAAAACGGTAAGCGCATCATATCTTCGGTAATGTAGGCTAGTCATTTTTGGTTTAGTTCTGCAATGCATTATAAAATTCTACGTTAATTGCCAATTATCTTTATCGATTTAGGCCTATTTGAGTTAGTTTAAGCAGTTTGTTAAATTATCTTGAAACTCATGTTAGCTAGGCCTATTCTTAGCACCTCACAAAATTACTGTCTAACATGATGTTGGATGTTAGTTATAAGTATCATAAGTCTGTACTGAGTTTTTCATTAGCCGCCATCGGTCCAAGTTGGTGATCATGCTACAATATAGTGCCTAATATTGGCTAGAAAGTCAACTACACAGCCGTCCTGAAACCACTGTGTGTCCATGGCGACTGGTGTTTCTGAGAGGTAGAAAACGAACGGCCGAAGAACGGTCGTAGAGGCGCTGCTGAGCGCCGAACAAGGATGGGTTTGTTGAAGGGAATATGCCCCATCCCCACTGATGATTCAATATTTTCCACAATGTAGCGGTAGCATTTTACGCGGTCATCTTAGCAAAAACTGCTCTGTTATTTAAGTGCTTCTACGAGCGTCTCAAGATTATAGTAAAAATACGGAAGACAACAATAATAATTCTGTTTTCATCAAGGTCGGTTTTTATTATTTTATTTCTAGATTGTAATGGTACGACTACATAGGCTCTCGTCATAAAATTTATCTTTTTAGAGATGAATGCTAATGGCTTGATGCGGGTGACTACGGCCAGGGCCGTACAGAGGGGCAAGCGGGGCCGTGGTCCAGGGCGTATATTTGGAATGGGCGCAAATTTCAGGATGGAGTAACTTATGATTCCATAAAATGCACTATTTTCAAAATGTAGAGCGCCAGATTGATGCTGGGCACAGGGCGCATGTACTGTTTTCAAAATGTGGGCCAGATTGATGCTAAGCACAATTATAGCTCGGTACGGCCCTGGTTACAAATTCCTAAATGTGTTTATAACGATATCAGTAATTTATTCATCAAGCTAATATAATAGGATATGCATTCAAAAATTAGTAAATAAGATCAAGATTAAATTACGAATTTCTTTTCTCTGTCGAAGTCTGTTCCATAGTGTTGTCAGGCGTTCACAGTGACTTAAGTCTAAAATTGCAAATAAAATATACCTACGTTGCAGAACACGCCCCCCCAGTAAAGTCAAGCGCACACTTTGTGTCAGAAAACACAAAATGTAATCCATGCTCCAATCACACACAAGCATTTACTATCAGAACGAACAGCACAAACGATACAACGAATTCAGGATACAACTCCAAAATCGCATCTCGACTTACTGCCCCCTGTTTTATGTCTATGTTTAATTTTTTTCTTATGTCCTAATTTGTCTTAACTTTAGGTGACCTTCACTTTGCTTATGCTCTGCCTGAGGATGCTCTTAATGGAAGAATTTACAAATGCACGACGTACAACCCTATCCTAGATCTGAAAGCGGGAGGAGGATATACACAATTAACGATTACAGAAGGTAACAAAAGTCTCGTTAACTAGCATACATCACTGTAAACTAACCAAATTAATGATTTTAAAGTAAATTGCATTGTTAGGTATTTACGATACCATGAAACTTTTATACAATATTGATCACATTTCTCTTAACGTTTTCGTTGTTTATTGTCATCTTACAGGCACCATCAAACCGTTTCCTTCAACCTTAGGATTCGCTTCGGAAACAGAAACTGTTGTTGTAATTGGAGGAAATGTCACACTCAAATGTTTCTTCTATGGAAAGTAAGACTGACTGAAATAAGTTGTTAAAATACCTTTCTGCTAAACTGACTTTAGATCTTAATTCTCTTATTTAAATTTCTTTCCCTTTTCTTGAAGTGGAGTCATTTGTTCAAGTGAACTGCAAAAAAGTTCATTCCTAAAGAACACTTGCAACTTGCATCCAGATACCGTTTAGAGCTGGCAAATACTTTTTTAAGTGTTCAGATAGTCAGGTCAGAAAGTTTGTGGTTTATCCAGTTGCTAGCTGATTAACTTTGATCGTTATCGTAAATTTAACTCCAAATTTCTAAAGCATTTCTCTTGGAGATAAGCGCGCAGTACTTGCTTATTCACAAGCGCTGCATCGCATCAGAGGGATTGTCCTCAGATCGAGGTCCAATGGCGATCCGGTTTACTAGAGGATCAGTACTGTAGTTAGCGTGTCTTTTGTTAACTTCTCGTGCAGATTAACCCAAGGGTCCATCTGTTATAACAGGTCCTATTCGTTCATCTAGGTGGTTATTGACTGATAGTAATGTATGCATTACACTAGTTTAATCCGATGACATCTGTAAAATGGGGAGCCGCTTTGAACCGTTTTCTTTATACGGTTTGTTTCATCTGTGTTTAGTCCGGAGCCGACAGTTTCCTGGACAGGGCCGAGGAATACTCTTCCAATTGGAAGGTTTACGTATACGCCGTATTCTTTTAATACAGAACTCACAATCACTAACATAACAGCAACTGACGAGGGAGAATACATCTGCGCTGGTTCAAATAATCAAAGTCTAAGCAAACATACTCTTCATATACGCGTTGAAGGTTTGTGTTGATCATTGAGGAAAATTATTGCAACGATATAATCTAATGAGCCTATATGTCGATATTCCACACTGCAATGTGCAATTTTCGACGTCAACTTGCTTCTTATCTGATATCAACAATTTCGAAGTTGCATAAGCCTTGTATCTAGGCTATGTTTTAAGAAGTTACACAGTTTTAAAATTGTTTTTAAGTTACTGTACTTTCAACAACAGGCTAATTCTGAAGTCAGAACCGGAAATTGTTTTTAAAAGTTAATCATTTAGGAATTGCCGCATTTCATTATGGACTGTTAATTATTAACTTAGGCCTACCTTCTAAAGGCCAACGACTGGTTGATGGCATATATGATGCGCTGCTGCCTGTAGGCATGGGCTAATTATTTTTTAAATGTTCAAAGGAAACGTTGCAGCCTATGAAGTTGAATTTTTATCTACTTTCTATATTTGTAATCATTATTCAAATTCAAGCGTCTTTTTAGAAGCTTATTATGAGCTTAGGTACTCCTATAAATGCCTTTTCAAGACCGCAATTCGAGAATTCACATTTTGGCCATATTTACCAAAATGAAGCCAAGGCTTTCCAAAAGGCCTATCCCTGCCTACATCCTATCATCAACCATCAAATGCCATCTCAGTTAATGTCGGAACAATCTGTATGTTACCATAAAACTGATGTCAACGCATTCATGTTGAAATTAATCCTCTCTGGTATTCTAGATCCCTAATGGCAGCTAGGTCTACGAAAAATTTCGCTGCACCTCTGCTAACCTTCATCATTGCCGGCTCTTAATGGCATTTTGACAACGAACGTGTGGTACAAGTGTCTGGTGCAGTTCGTTGGTGATGTTGATGTTGAACTAATACATGTAGGCTAATAGAGGAACCAATATAGTTAATAATGCTCTTGTCTCCGCGGCATGTTGCAGCGTCTCCTAGATTTATAACCGTAAATGATGGTCCACGCGATGTGGACGTCACTGACGGAGAATCTGTTACCTTCGAATGCAAAGCAGACGCTAAACCAAATGCTACGGTCGTCTGGTACCAAGATGGAACAAAACTGGATGGTAGGAGATATTTTAACATTTTGACATAATTTGCAGTCCTGAGTTTCCTACGTGCACAAAAAATATTCACTCTATGGATTGCTTACTGTAGATAACGCGACATGTCAGTGAGTGCATTCGAGGCGTTATGTTAGATTGCACAGTCAATGTAGGTCGACCTTTGTATTTAGCGTAAAACTTGTTTTGAATTGTTGGTCACAAGGTTAATCATCACATGTATGTTCACTAAATAAACCTTGGTTTAATTTGCTCTGTAAATTATATCTTTCCCTGTCATTCCAGATCGCCATTACACTAAATGTGACAAAATCGTTGGTGGAGCAACAGTTTATTTATTTATTAAATTTGTAACGTGCACAAGATCACACCTAAATGTGAATCTGAGGCGCGGATAGTCAGTCGACAGAAGAAGATGCAATTAGATATCCAAATCCTTGAAAGCCAAAGAGAAATAGTGAGTTTTGAGTCGCTTTTTGAAGGAAGGAAGTGAATTTGAGCTACGAAGAGAGAGTGGCAGTCGATTCCATTCCCTAGGAGCAGAGACATGAAATGCACGAGAGCCCATAATTGTTCTGCATCGTGGTTCAACTAAAAGACCTGTACTTGATGATCGTAAGCAACGAGGAGGAATGTAAGGCGCTAGTAGAGCATGAACATAGGTAGGTGTACTGGTGATGAGGGCTTTGTAGATCAAACAAGCTAACTTAAATTTGATTCTGAATTCTACAGGGAGCCAATGCAGCTGGTGGAGTAGGGCAGAGGAGCATGTTCGTAGTTGGACACTAGCACTACTCGAGCTAACATATTTTGGATACGTTGAAGCCTTTTGAGTTCAAGGTCTGAGAGACCGACAAAAAGTGAATTAGCATAATCGAGGCGAGAGGAGACAAGTGAGCAGGCTATAGTTTCAGACACTCTTTGAGTTAGAGCTGACAGTTGTCAGATAGATAAAAAAATAAGTCAAAGGCATTTATAAAAAAAGTGCAATCTATGGACCAATAGGACCTATCTTGTCAAGAGAAACTTAACTTCAAAGATTGGGCCTACGTTTAATTTATACACGACAATAATTTCTGGTTTTAATTATTTAGTCTTTGTGCAGGGACGTCATTTCAGCATTTTCAGAGATGGGCAAGGAAGAATTTTTGTAATGACGGGGGTTCTTCTTGTTGTTTTAAGTTTGTTTTGGTTTGGTTTTCGCGTTTTCAGTGGTTCCAAAAGATTTGACCTGTTAAATCTTGTATCGGCAAAAACGCCTAAATAGTTTCAAAAAGTGAAATTATTCAATTATATAGGCACCCGTGATATGATATATGAAAGTATGTTAGTATTTGAAATTCAATTAGATTTATTATTAATATGGCAATTAAATTATGACTTTGTATGGAAATATGCACGCATTATAATCTAAATCAGGAAAATCAAAAGGAATACTCTCTGCCCCCAAATGACGTCCCTGATTGTGTGCCTACGTTATAGTTAATAATCCTCCAAAGAGATTTGTGTTCAGCAAAGATTTTAAACGTCTGACGATCAGAGACGTTTGTCGAGACTGCACTGATCGAGCGAGTCACACAGATCTGAGGGTTATTCAATGCAATGCAAGCAACGTTCATGGATACGCATTTGCTTCAGGATATCTGAACGTACTTAGTAAGTTCAAATATGTGACAATAGTTTGTATTTTTAGGAAGAACATATCTCCATATAGCGCTACAAGTTAACTGAGACTCACCGAGTTTATAATTATTGGAAGTAGGGCTGTGTACAGCGAATATTCGCTTCGTATTCGCTTCGGAGCAGAATAGTGGGCCAAATACCTATTCGATATTCCGCCGAATAGTAGCGATCGGACTGAATACGAATAGTGGTTACGTTGCAGCTGTTTCTGCTCACGCAGCGGTTGCTATATCGAGTGGTCTGAAGTATTTCTCTACTACCTTGACCACGGTATCGCAGCGTCAGCAGTCTCATTTATAAGTTTAATAAATAAATTATATTACTAGTTTATACAGACTGGCAGAAGGATGCAAAATACACGAAGTTAACTGCTCACTTTTAGTTTGTGAATTAAATTTACTACGCTGAAACTTTTTCCCACGTTTCAACTTAGTCCGTGGACCTACTTTGAACACTATTCGTATTCGACCGAATAGTTTGTCCAATTATTGGTATTCGGCAGAATAGTGAAAATCTCCTATTCGGTAATATCCTTATTGGATGTATGCAAACATGTCCAAATTGCTACTGGTAACGACAAATGTGGTAGTCTATTCGCTGTTCAGTTCTCTCCGATCTGTCACTTTCTTTGTAATCCAAACTTCTAAAGCGCCACTTGAAAGCCAAGCGAAGGCCAAAAGCCTATTCACGAGCGCCGCTTCAAATCTGAGGGGTTGTACAAAGGAGAGTCTGTGGAAGGTCAGTGTCCGGTTTCCAGAAGGCGTTGGCAACATTCTGGTCTAAAGTTCGAGTCGTCTAATTCAATTTGAGCTTGTCTAACTGGTTTGCTAACAAATATGTCGATCATCGCGATTTGAAGCAGCAATGTCTCAAACTCCACCTTCTGTAATATGATGCATTATATCTCAGTTTTTCTGCCTATCTTAGAAATTTATGCAGATCTATTCACATTTGCATTTACAGAGAGAACTGAAGTGACTATACACAATGTAACTGAAGTGACAGTGAACGTAAATAAAGAAGGTCAGGTCGTCTTTGACTGCCGTGCTACAACGGATCCAAGCACTCCTCCAGCCTTTCGATGGTACAAAGTAGATGTGGACAATACCAACGGCGATGAACAACTTCACACCGATCCACCCTTTGTAACTGTAAACGCTGGGTTGTTGTCAATACATGTGGCTGCGAACGCTACTGACAAATGGCAGAAGTACCTGGGACAATACATATGCATCGTTGACAATGGACACAGTCGAATCAGTCAGACAGCAAATATTACCGCTGCTACTATTATTCTTCCTGTTGCACCAGGTAAGAGCCGTCGATGATGGCGAGTAAAAGATAGAAGTGTTAATTGGTAGCTCTAGTTTTTTGAATCGTATGCCTAATGTTTTCCTTAGAAAAGATTTATATAGTGATGAAATTTACTGCTCAGTTGCCTCCACTCTGTCACTTCCTTGGCATTTCTCACGTCTAAACTCAATACTCGTCTGATATCAAAGCATAAAAAAAATGCAACCACGGTGTCTTAAACTCCTCCTTCAGTTACGCTATATATCTTACATCCCGTCTGTTCTGCAAGCCTTATAAATCTGTGGATCTATTTATATCTTCATTTACAGAGAAAACTAGAGTGACTATAAACAATGCAACAGATGCGACAGTGAATGCACACGAGAAGAGGCAGATTGTGTTTGAATGCTTTGCAACAGCGGACGCAGGCGCTCCTCCAACCTTCCGCAGGTTCAAAGTGGAAGCTGTGGGCGATCAACTCCTTCACAACGATCCACCCTTTGCAGCCGTCTACTCAGGGCTGGTGTCAACAGACGTGGCTGCTAATGCTGCTGAAAATTGGCCTCGGCATCTCGGACAATATATATGCATCGTTGACACTGAACGCTGTCGATTCAGTCAGGCAGCAAATATTGACCCCACCTACGCTGCACTTGCCGGTGTCGATGAATCTTCTGTAAAAGGTAAAACGGTTTATGTCACAGTAATGGTAGAAGAATTTAATGTGAAAAGACGGTGTTCAATTTAGAGTTGGACTATAAAAATGGTGGCAACTTCAATAATTTAAATGGATTGACTCTGCTTAGTATCTTAGCAGCATTGTTTCCGTTTGGACGATTCTTGTTTTTTTCCGTTGATGAATTTTAGCGCATCATCAACACATATGTTTGTGGACAGCGTTCATAACTATTTGAAATCGAGTTGGTTTTGATATTGAACAACTGAAATTGTTTCTTAACAAATATGCGCTAACAAGTGATGAGTCTGTTTTGCAAATTTCCGGTATGTGGTGTAATTTGGCGATGCATGCTGCTTCCTTAAATGGTTCACTGTCTAAATGTTTCTTCCACTAGGATTCTCGTGTATTTCGATCGTCGGTGCAGTTATTGGGTTTCTTCTTGGTTCTGTTTGCGTCATCTTGGTAGTTTCTATTCGCACGAGGAACAAAAGAGCAAAACGTATGACTAAGTTTTAATCGGTTGTGAGGTTGAACTCTGTATTGTTTCGCTTGGTACATTCGACATAGGCAACTAAGTGACACAGATAGATATAATGATGAGTTTGTACAGAGTTAAAAAGTATGAAAAACATTTTCAATATTTTCTCGATATAAGTTTTTTTGTAGACTGAGTTGGTTTTCGAAATTTTCTTCTCAATTATTTCTATAACTTGCCGCTTATTGAACGCCTACTTAACAAAGAAGTACAGCATAGTAATTGTAAACTCGTATTAATTATTTGCAAGTTAAATATCTAACGATTTTATGCTATTAATGGTGTTCTATAAACTAAGAGCTCTATTCTAATTATTGGAATATAAATTTTGAGCCAGCATGAAAATATGCTTTTCAACGATATCAGATCACGCTGCGATAACCTGCGCTATGTAAAAAACGCCAAGGCAGTTAAGTGACACTTGCGAAAGGGCCAAGCTCTTCTTTAATTGAGAGGCTTAAGCTTAGATATCGTTTTGGATACAAATGCCAAAAGAAAGGAATTTTGCTGAATCGATTGCAGCTTCTGTGAAAGAAGGCATTGGGGACCTACATGTAAGTTTGTTTATTCGGTTGAGACTTAGGCCTAGTAAATTTAACAGCTAGAAATGCTTGGCAAATAAATGTATTGTGACGAGTTGCAAGTTCTAGACACATACAAACTTTTCCATATTTCCAGTTGATGCACCACACGACCTTGCAGTGGTCGGTAGTCGCTCAGCAACTGTGGATTGGGAAACTCAGACGGAAAACACTGGAATGGGATATTGTTGTGGAGAGTCGGGAATTGCTCCAGCCAAACAACAATCGGGAAACGACTATGTGGCGTAGAACAACGGAAACCTGGCTACATCGTCGACGTGTACAGAGCTGCGACTGGCATAAATTAATGCTTCTGCAAAGGCCGATCACTAATTAACTGTCGATACCCAAAATAAGAGTAATAATAATACTTATGTGCTATATATAGGCCCCTACTGTTTTTGCAAATAGACTTGTATAGCTTAAACAGATTGAAAGCGAGTCTTATATAACTGCTTCGCTGAAAGCAATTGTGGCGACTGATAACGTGCATGCTTTACGAATATATGATTTGTAGCATATAAGTAGACTACCTTAATCGGACACATATATAGCTAAGATTACGTTATTCGGACACATATTTACTCGGTGATCATGGAAAGTCAGCTAATTTAAATGGAAGCTCTTAAAAATAACCGTTTATTAATGCAAATTGACAATTACGTATAAGATTATATTATCTAGTAGCAACAAACAATGACAATAATAATATTGAAACATGAGCCGAATTTTACTGTACGGCGGTTTAGCAAGGCACCCATATGTGTTACCGCTCAATTTACAGTCGCCCTATAGGAGTTGAAGGCTGATAAAATAATAAATAGTCATTATGAGTGTTGTATCTGTTAGGCTTATGCTTAAGATAATGTCGCTCTTCGTCAGTCTATCTGTGTCTCTGTCACGATCTGTATTTATTTTCAATCTCAAACGACGACGAAGAGTCGTTGCCTAGGCTACTCATGAGGTAGCCACAGGTGTGTAAAATGTAATGGTATTTATTTTTCCTAGACTCGGCATATGAGCTTCACCTTACCGCATACAATGTCTGTGTACTCTAGACAGCCGATGTTGGCTAGGAGTGCAGGCGGACCAGACCCCTGTTCATACAATTACACAGTGACCAGTACAATTAGTTTGAACAACTAAAACAGCCAGCATCTATCCTAAATGTCTCTCGCATTGCGTATAGAATTTCAGTGCAATCCGTATATTTGGGTTTCAATCGGCGTTCATTAGGCAAGCATGCTTCTAAACACGTCGCAAGATTTAGAAAAACCAGCTCTTAATTCTTTTCACCCGTTGGGGTCTCTCAAAATTGGTATAGCGAACAGGGCTGTGTTCTTCCTTCTGCTCCAGAACGGCGTACACGGCTGGGATCTTCAGTTGCCTCTCCGCCAACGCAACGTATTCAGTTGCCTCTCCAGAGATTTCACTCGCCTCCGGAATATTATCTAAGTCTTGTCGACGTCTTACCAGCACAGTTGGGCGTTTTGGATTCGCAACGGTTGTACCCAAAATGGCAACACCACCAACTGACACATACGCATCTGACGTAGGATGTAGTGTGCATTGTGGAACTGAATCAGGCGAGAGAGATGATTTGTTCTTTTCAGCTGAGTTCCAGAAATCGTCGTCTATTGTTTCGTAATCTGGTTCAATAGGCTCCGTTGACAAATCCCCGTCATTCTGGCCTTTGTTTGCAGCATCTGAAAAAGAATATCACAGAAAATATGTGGACTTGATGTATACTTGAAATAATCAATTGATCCATTCCTGTGCATTCTGAAATGAGAGAGAGTAGGACATTATTTTGGTTTTACAATATTAATTCGAACTCAACAAAGCATAAATCTACAGGAAATTTTACAAGATAGTCTATGAGCTTACAACCAATTCCAAAAAATACTACAGCTAATAGCGCTTCCAGACTAATACAATCATTTTGTTGGCATAAATTATTAAAACTATTACTATAGTAATTTTACATAGCGCCCCTTCAAGTTTGCCTACTCAGAAGCGCTCCCGGCTCAACTTCGGCCGAACAGAACAGTCTTAAGAATAGTGAGAAACAAGGCAGACTGATTAATAGGTAATTGTCGAAGTGTGGTAGGGAGCCCATTCCATGTCACAGGACCAGCCACTGAGATATTCAATTACTACTTCGCGATTCACAGAGTGATAGATACAAATTACCTATTCTTGCGTTTAGGGGGCCAAATCAACCAAGTCCGTGCAAATCTCGCCTTCGCATCGGCATCTTTAACTGCATCGCTCCTCCTCTAGGAACCTCACGAGTCAGGCACAGATTAGATTGACAGCCAAGTAATTGTTTTACGGTACACTACAAATTTACCTTTTATAATGACGGCACCTTTACCTGAGACCATGATGAGGCGAGTACTGCAAGCATAAATGCTAGATGTTAAATACACGAAAGTGAAACTTTCCCAGTAACTCACCATTTATCAGATACTTTTGTCTGCACTGGATGATGGTGGTTATAGAAACAGAGAAGACGAGAAGAATCAAGACGAGAATTGTTGTGGCTATGACGATCCAAATCATGAAACCTGGAATGGTTAAGCCACCTGGCGTCATATCTGGTGATGTGGTGGTTGCCTGTGTTTCGGTTTTCTCTGATACTAGAATTGTGTTTTCCGTTGGAGTTGTATCCGATGTTGAAGTTCCTCCTGATGACATTGTTGTGTGCATTGCTGGCTCTAAACACAAAAGGTCGACATTAAGAAGAACACAGACATTTTAAAATGGTATCTCAAGCCATGTCTAGCATTGTGGGCAAGGTGGCATTAGCTAAAACAAAGCAAATGACGCAATGGACGTTAGTATTATTCAGCTCAGAAATTTTGCTAACACTACTTTGATATCTGTCAGCTGCTGTCGACGGGAATCCGTTGGCTGGTTCCACGCTTGTGCGTGGGCCCACCACTATTGACTCTTTTCAGCTTACTGTATATAGTTTTGCTAGCAGATTTATTTCATTAGTTCACTATAACATTAATATTATTTACCCCAGCGCAGAGAGATACCTTGATGTGGCGGTCGCTATATAAATGCTCACATCTACATCACATTTAATTTACGTCACATTTTAAAAAGGATAACATAACTATGCATTACATTTGCATCGCAGTTTCATCACATTTACATTACATTTATATTGATTGGAAAAGTAGGTTGGCCTAACCTTGCATAGTAGCGGTTGTAGCTGTAATTGCAGCAAGTTTCACGGTCTTAAAATCGCTGCTGTATCCATTGTCTCCGACACATTTGTACTCCCCCAAATAACTATTAAGTCTGTCCGTGTTATCTGGATTAACACGAATAGTCAAAGTTCCCTCAGCGATTCGTAAGAAAGGTGGGTCGTCGCGAACCAGTTGGTCACCAGACTGTCCAATCTTAAACCAACGAACGCGTGGACGTGTGCTGGAGTCTGAGGACACACTACAGTTAAGCTGCATTTCATATTCTTCGCTTAAGTTCACCAAAACGGTCGCGTTACCGTGAAGAGTCACTTTGGTCATGCCTAGAAAGTTCAAGAGTTTCACACGAGCTTGAGTTTGACTGCCAATTAATAATTGATAATTAATGACTGGTTATTGAAAAGTGATAACTAATCAATAATTAATAATAAAGAGTCAATATATAATGACCAGTAACCGATGATCAATAATTACTAATTAATAATGGAAAATTATTGATGAATGATGAATTATTAATTATTTATAATTGATAATTGATCAATAATCAATAGTAAATAGTCACTAATCAATAACCAGTGATTGATAATTCATAATCAGTAATCAAAAATTAGCAATTATTATTAAAAAATTAGTAATTAATAATCAATAATTACTATTGGAAGAATCTGAGTTATTTTCAGTCTACTTTTAATCATGAACTTCCTACATCTATTGGATCTTCATTGCAGCGAAGGAATTTGTCGACTATAATAATTAGTTGATTGCGGCAACATGGTTAAACAAAGGAATTGTTTAGCGACGTGTAAGACGTGAGCACAGCAACGATAACATGGGATAGGACAGAAGAGAATAGGCAAGGATATAATCAAAAAGCAAGTACATGCTAAGATAGAGAGAAGATAATTTTATGGCATCACAGGAAGAGCACAGATTCAAAATGTCGATATACTAAAGTTACATGAAAACAGGCCACACAAGGCAAAACGTAATGCAATTAGTATAATTCTTTCCAAAGCTAGATATAACTTTTCCACACTGGGTGAGTTTTCGCCATCTTATACTGGTCTGTTTAATGCACTTGAATTACAGTCTGAATGTCAATAACATGAACAGTTTACCGAGAATAATCTAGACTTACTGAGAACGTTCAGGTATCCGGAAGCAAATGCGTATCCGTGAACGTTGCTCGCATTGCACTGAATGACCGTCAGATCCGTACTAGTTTCTCTATCATCGCAATCTCGACAAACGTCTCTGATCGTCAGACTCCTCAAATCGCTGCTGAACACAAATCTTCTGGGAGGATTTTTAGCTACAAGGAAAGAAATAGATGACATATGTAAAGGCAATTAGCCACTATCTTAATCACACTATATATAATCTACATGGACGCATCCTGACACTTAAAACAGGTTAGAACTGATTGCGTCGAGTTGACCATAAACTCTGACGAGAAGAGCGTAATTATTATCATACCAATTGGGGTAAAGAAATTATTCGTAACGACTAGTTAACATCTCTGAGACTATACACATCCTTAATCGCATTCAGAAGCATCACTTACGATCCAATTTTGCTCCATCTTGAAACCAGACAATCGCTGCTTCGGGTTTAGCGTCAGCTTTACAGTGAAAGGTAACAGATTCTACCTCAGTGACGTTGACATCGCGTGGACCGTCATTTACGGTTATAAATCTGGGAGACGCTGAAAAGTGTAGGATAAGACAAATATATATTTATTACACAATAGTAATAGACTGTAGCTATTTTATTGCTGGAGATAGGCACGTTGAAATATTTAGCGAAAACGGAAATACTAGACCTACATATATGACAGACCTTCAACGCGTATCTGAAGAGTGTGTGTGTTGCGACCTTTGGTATTTGAAGCCGTACAAATGTAGTCCCCTTCGTCAGTTGCAGTTATGTTATTGATGGTGAGTTCTGTATAAAATGCATTTAACATGTATCTTCCAATTGGAAGAGTATTCCTCGGCCCCGTCCAGGAAACTGTTGCCATCGGACTGTAAAGAAAAATAAGCCCAATAATGAGCTCAAGTTTGAAATGAAACGACAGTAGTAGTTCTAAAATGCACCCGCCAATTGAGTATTGTAAAAGCGGACTGTACTTAAAAAATTAACTGTAATTATTAATCTTAAAATATATTAATATTATTATTTCATTGGAATTTTGAGAGTAAGGTAATCAAGCCAGTAGCTTGAATAGCCACTTCGGACAGCCCAAAACCAGCTTCTTGCGAGCAGTTGCTTCCGTAGTTTAAGGAAAAATAAAAAGTTACGTTAGGTAATATAATCCAGGTAAACTTACTATCCAGAGAAGAAGCATCTGAGTGTTACACTTTCTCCAATTACGGCAACAGTCTCTGTTTCTGAAGCAAATCCTAAAGTTGGAGGAAGAGGAGTGATGGCACCTGTAAGACGACAAGATCTATCATTTAGCATTATCGGCTTTAAAATTATTTATTATTTGTTCTTAGTGATGTATACTAGTTACTAAAACTTACTTACTTCTTGTAACCGTTAGATTTGTGTAGCCTCCACCCGCTTTGATATCTAGGTAAGGGTTGTAAGTCGTGCACTTGTAAATTCTTCGATCAAGTTCATCCTCCGGAAGAGCATATGCAAAGTGTAGGTCTCCTGAAAATAAACCGATGACGAAGTTTAGCAGGCTTTTGACGAAAATAGTTCCAACGAAGATCTTATTTCAGCAGTAAACCATACCCGTTGTAAATGATAAAAGTTGAAAGATTACAACGACTGATAAAAATCATTGCACCCACCACCATCGTAAGCGCGATAACCAATTATTAAATGCGAAATTGGTATTTAAACATGCTACTTAATTTTCACTATAAATGATCGGAGTTGGTGGTCACAATGGTGAAAAAAGATAGCACTCGAAGAATCGAAGTCGTTGGACGACCAAGAAGTAAACTCATGGAATGTTACATGGATACACTTACCTAGATCAAGTATCATCTCTCCGAGCGTTCTACATCTGCTGTCTTTCACTCATCTCGGTCGCCTTAGCGCCCTGTCCCTTTGGTGTTCCCCAGGGATCGATTCTTGGGCCTCTTCCCTATATTCTCTTCACTGCAGATATCGAGTCTCTACTCGCGTCATGTTCTCTTACGAGCCATTCTTACGCAGATGATGTTCAATCGTATGGTCATTGCTTATCATCCCAGGCTTCTTCTGCAGTCCGAACAGTGTCGAAAGCTATAGATGCCCTAACTGCCTGGATGTCATCAAATCGAATGCGACTTAATCCGCAGAAGACTCGATATATTTGGCTCGGAACCCGCCAGCAGCTGTATAAGCTGGACTTGGGGTCTCTGTCTTCTGAATTCCTCAACTTGTATTCTCCACCTGTGACAGGGATCTGAGGTTAGTTTTGGATCAAGAACTGTCGTTTGTGAAGCCTACTTCGGCATTGACTCGTTCCTGCTATTATTTATTGCTTCAGTTGCGGGTTGTTTCCCGCTCTTTCTCTCTCCTCGTCTTCTGCTGCCACCTTGGTTCATGCCTGTATCGTTAATCGATTACATGTAGATTACTGGTCCTCTCTTTTCAGTGGGCTCCCGCAGGTTCTATTGCAACCCTTGGAGGGGATTCAAAGGGCCGCAGCCCATCTGATTAGTTGTGTTCCTAAACTTGGCCACATCTCTACGCACATGCGGGACATCCTTCACTGGCTTCCGGTTCAGCAGCGCATTCTATGTAGGATCTCCTTTATTGTCTTGGCACTGTGTTTTGAGCAATGCGCCTGTCTATCTTAGAGATCTGCTCACCTTAACTTCGGCTTTCTCTGGTCGCCGATCTCTTCGCTCAGCCTCTAGAGGCAATTTTGTGATTCCACATGCTCATACCGCCACCAGGCAAAATAGGGCTTTAGCAATTGATTGATTGATAACAATGACTGAGCTACAAAGAAGTTAAGAAGAAAATTGGAAATAAATTGTCGTTTGCTTCCTCACTCAGTCCAAATTCTGGACATAGGAAAGAAGCCAGCTCTCAATAAACTTAGGTCTTACCGTTCTGTGCCATCTGCATTCTTTTCGTAGGCAACAAACGAATTGGATCTTTATCCACACTGTCAATGGCCATTTCCCAACCAATTATAGGCATCGGGAAGCTCCTTAGTGGATCAGCTTGAATGTGAAATGGCATGCCCTCTACAACGGTCTTCTGAAGAACTACACGACTTCCCGAAGAAGAATGGAGAAGTGCGCTCTGAATATGTGCCGTGATTGAATGAGCTGTTCCGTATCGATTCTTAGCAAAACACTGGTAGAAGCCTTCGTCCGACGGTGCGGCATTTTGTATTGTTATTGTACCGTCTGTGACTCTCAGGATTTTAGGGAGGTTTTGGTTTAATTCTCTGCCATTATTTGTCCATTCATACCTAACAGATCAAGAGAAGAGTTCACACACAGCTGGTTTACTTTAAAAAATGTGAAATGTGTGATTTTTCAACTACCTTTACGATACAGCTTTGTCCATTTCCGTAGCAATTCAGTCCTGTTCGTCGTAGGATTTTCAAAGGCCTCATAATAACGTCGCACCATTGGTACTCATTCTCATTGTCATTTTCGCAACAAATATCCGCATAAATATACTCAGAAGAGGCATAAATGTTCATGTGCATATAAAGAAATCTCCGTCGAACTTACGATACGGTGGGTATTCCTTCAGCCTTGCACTCCAGTGTTACGGGATTATCGATTCGATAGATGATATTTGCGCTTGGATGTGTCGTGATGCTGGGCGGCTTTCGAGCTGAAGGAAACCAGAAGAAACCATATCTACACCAAGACCCACAGAATAATTTGCTTATGTACCATGATTGTCACCTTATGTGCCTATGTCACAATGCATTGTCATGTAACTGGTATCACAACAGCAGTCTATTTCTGTAGTTATTAGCAACCTGTACAATTGCTTGATTGCCACGAAACAAGTCGTACATGTAACTAGTATAATTAAATCCAGATAAACTTATGCAAAAATTATGCTGCAAAAACTACAGCAACCTCCATACCTTCTCCGAGAAGTAATAAATGTGCAAGACCTAAAATGCCTTATTAATGTGATTGTCATGAATTCTACGCTAAGGACTCACCATCTCCTTCGCCACGAATTGAAACGCAGGAACAGACGACCAAAAACACAACAGACTGTTCCAAAAGTTCCATTTGTTATCTGTAGAGTTTACTCCTTTGTTCTTGACGGTCGATTGAGAAAAGTTGATTATATCACTTTAACTTAAACACTCAAAACTGTAAACAATGTTAAAGTATTCGTGACGCTATCTTCACTAAGCATTTTTTCTTTCCACGAGTCTGCCTGACCGGATCTTCTTTTGTCACGCACTTGGTAGGTCAATTGTGTATATAATGATATATCGATAGCCTCAGAGATACAGAGAGAGAGAGAAAAGCGAGAGAAAGAGAGAGAAACAGACAGACAGACAGTGAGTGAGAGAGACAGAGAGAGACAGACAGACAGAGAGAGACAGGCAGAGAGAGACACAGAGAGAGAGGCAGAGAGAGAGGCAGAGAAAGAGAGAGTGATTGAGAGAGAGAGAGAGAGAGAGAGGCAGAGAGAGAGAGAGGCAGAGAAGGAGAGAATGAGAGAGTGAGAGAGAGAGAGAGAGAGAGAGAGAGAGCGAGAGAGAGAGACAGCCAGGCAGACGCAGAGACAAACAAAAAGGGGTTGAAAGAGTAACGGACGGAGGGTAGGAAAGATGCAAAGAAGAGTTTGTGGTGTGCAAGCTATTTTACACAAACAGTTTTTCATTCGTTCTCGACTTCAAAAATGCTTCAAAAGCCTGATCCACCAAAGTCTCCCTCTCTATCTCAACGGACTTATCATCTGGATGCTGAGCTGCTTACCACCTGGTTTTGGTGCTCCCTCAACTAATACCTACTGGAGCTGTAGAACTAACTACTTCGTAATGAGCACAACTGCTCAGTGGCAAGGCTTATCTGAAAATCCCAAATAGGAAATGCTAAATCTGTTTTACTAGTCAGGTGTCACCATGTTCATGTGCCTAACGATTTTCATTTTCTCGCATAAAGAGCTAATGCATGCAGTGAAAACGTGATCAATGGCACTTTCGCAATTGACGAATTCGGAAAACGAAAAGTGTGATTATCTCAGTGCTTATTGTCAGTTGTCACTCGTCTATCACCCGTTTCGTGGGAAATGTTCAAATGTCTCGACTGCGCTGAGGAGAGCTCTTAATATAGTATTTCAAACTGTCATACTTAATACAGTACTTTAAACTTTCACAATATATTACATTATACTATACTATTTTCGTACTATTGCTATTGTGACGGTTTGAAGTAGTTCCCAGGACCATAAGCTTAGTCTGTCCTATATATATATATACCAAGTACCTGGGGAAATTGTGATGATTATATATATATATATAATCATCACAATTTCCCAATATATATATATATATATATATATATACAGCTCTCGGCTGTAATCATCACAATCTCCCCAGGCACTTGTAATTTCGCGGGATAGCAAAAACTAGAGGAGTTAATTTTTATTATGATCATCGTCGTCGTCGTCCCTGTCATCGTCATCCATCATCCATCATTGTCGTCATCGTTGTCATCATCATCATCGTCGTCACCATCCTCCTCCTCCTTCTCATCATCATCATCCGTGTGCTCATCACAGCCTAGTTGGGTAATGGCACACAAGGAGCAAAACCTCGAACACAAGTTCTTCCCTAGTTTTAGATTTGAATCCCTGACCTCTTAGTTGGTAATTGTAAGGACACTAACCACAACGCTATCGAACATCCATAAACTGAACTTCACCTGTCATTTGCACTTTATATTTTTCCATTTAAGCCTTCGCCAAACACTGCAACAAAACGCAACGAGGAAACGTCGCAATTTCGAAGCGTTTCTCTTTCAGAGCGAATATCCTTGTTTGATACGCGAATTAAATTATAGGTGTATTTATCATAAACTTACGGAGACCCTAAAGGGACATGAAAGAAGAATATTTTATCTCAGGCGCACGAGATAACAACTCGTTCCCACGACTTACTAAGTCGTGCGCACGAGTTATTTGACCAATAGCAGGCCGACTTTTCTGTGACGTAAACACACTTCTATTTTGGTATTTATGGAGAAACACATAGTTCAATAAACGAAACAATGTCTAAGACAGAGTGATTCGGGCATTCAATTCTAAACTTAAATTTGACCTTTTCAAGAACTCGTACCCAGACTTATTACTTGACATCTGTCACTCCTCGACGAAAGCGATGCCCTCCTTAACAGCTACTCTGCCTCCCTGCTGGCCTTCTGGAATCCGAACTCTGACCTCGCACGGACTATCATTAGGACAATCCGTTTCGATTTGACGCAGCGCTCCTGAATAAGCTGGTGCCCTGCGCATAGCTTTCAAGTGACGCTTTAGAAGTCTGGAGATTTCGATTACTACTACTATCGGGGTGTATACTATGTGGTGTGAGAGGCTTTGGCTTATAAGGAAGGCATTTAAAGCTACACTGTTATTTATGATGCCGTTTGTACGCTGAGCGTGTGCCAGACTGGGGATATCACTCTGTAGGCGAATATGAAAAGAGAAAATGAAAATGATGTTCAGATTGACAGAGCTAAAATACTGACAATATCAGATGGAGTTATCCCCGCGATTTATCGTATGAGTTGTGTTGTGGAATTTGGAGCGCTAAAACGCCAAATCGCCGTTGTCCCATTTCAAACTACCTCGTTGCCAATTGTTGCAGCGACGCCATTATATATTAAGTCGAGGAAACGAGTTATTTCGTGTGCACGACGAGTTAAAAAATTCTTCATTCATGTCCCTTTAGGGGCTCGTATAAACTTGCCATAAATCAGAATATTTACCTAATAAGCTATTATTCACAATTTCTCAATTATCCCAGTCAGAATAAACATAATTATTCAGGCGGCTATGCGTGTATATGCTTATCCGCTTTCTCTAATTGGTCCTTAATCGCCTGTTTTCATCACAGCATCTAAGGACGAAACGTGTGATCTACATGTAGCTTTAAAATTGGCACTATATAAATTAGCTACTACGACCAAGATTAGTAGCGGGTAACCGTAGTTAAGATTAAAAAAGAAGCATCATTGTGTTGCAGCGTTGTGCCTTTCTACGATTTGCTTGATAACGCGCCTGTGAATAAGTTGGTTAACGCTATTTCGCTTATTGGGGCGATATAGAAATTTTGGGTTGACAATTACGAATGCGATTGCTCGTGAAATACAGTTATAACAAATTGCCCGATTAATGTTTCTATAAAGATACAGTATGGAATTCGTTATGAAATCAGAATTCTGGAAGTGCCCAAGACCGCGTGCATGCGAGGCCTCATCGCACTCCTCAACCCTGCCTTCTTTCACCTAACTGAACTGAATGCTAGTTTTCGGATTTTGCCACTAGACTAGTCTCGTCCGTTGGATATTGCCGTCTGAATGGTCCGATGTCGCTGGTCCTCCTCACGTAGTCACATCTCTTGGCTCCCATTTCTTGCGGTTCCCCTCTTGCCAAACGATTCCTCCTATTCCCGGCTGCACAACCTGAAAATCGACATCAACACGCGCAAACATTTCTT
The DNA here is from genome assembly GCA_959347315.1 of Bimastos eiseni. NCBI lineage: Eukaryota > Metazoa > Annelida > Clitellata > Crassiclitellata > Lumbricidae > Bimastos > Bimastos eiseni. Next base: position 23,322,448 of record OY365813.1, on the reverse strand, counting down.
CAAAAACCTGATGATTGCCGGTTTTAACACAGCAGAATATGTGCCTCAATATTATTTTTATTTATTTACGCGGCAATTAAAATTAGTTAAACGGTCGGATAACCGTGTATTCATAGAATGACAATAGTTAGGGTTCGCAAACAGACGGTTAAGAAACGCCGATCCACTAAGTAAAAATAACGGCTCATCTTCTTCGTGAAATCAAGTTACAACAATTCAACCTATGAATCATCTGCGAATATCGACATCGTCAACTAGTTTCATTGCGGCATAGGCAAAGCAACGCACGTGTCCTAAAACTGTGAAACCGATTGTGCTCTGGACAATCTATAAAGCAATTACAAGAACATACGGCCCTAAAACAGATATAATTTAATACGAGGTACTGCCATTCAATTACGAGGCACCCTATTCGTTTGGTTAGAGCGGTCGCCTTGTAACTCGGAGGGTAAAGGTTCTATCTTCCTCGTCCTCTTACTCCTCTGTTACCTGTGTCGGGACCTTGAGCAAGTCGTTCGCTCACAAGTAGACAGCGCCATCATTTGTAACTTGGTCATTCATTCATCCATCCATTCATCCATCCATTCATTCATTCATTCACTACGAGAATTTATGTATGGCGCATCATCAAGGTGTCTACTCAGAGGCGCTCCCAACTCCAGCGCGGCCAAATGAAATCATCTTAAAATGAGACAGTAATGCCTGATACTGGGCTCCAGGAAGGGAGCGGAGCGTCAAAGGGAGGCCATTCCAAATCAAGTATCGCTCGAAAATGTTGCGTTGTCAAATCGATCGCTTACATAAGACTCCAACGATGACGATGAGAAGCAGAACTATGAAAGAAGCGACGCCGACCGAGACGTATATCCACCACATAGTCATCAGTTTCCCAGGAGCATCTATGGTTAGCACAAAACATAAAAACCTATTCAATCGAACATATAAACCAAGACTCGTGAATTATTATTATTTATAACATACGGTAAACTATTCTTCGGTGGAAATGTTATTATGTTTGACTCTTTCTTTTCGTAATCGTAATATTAATATCCAAACTTATAAAGCGCCACTCGATGGTCAAGCGTAGGGCACCAGAATACTCACAAGCGCCGTGTCGAATCAGAAGAGTTGTCTGAAAGGTATATTTCAGAGGAGATTTATGTTCGGATGCTAGGGCATCAGAGAGCGCAGAGCAGGTGTATATCATTTAGGGCGATCGTGATCGAGTTGTGTATTGGGCAATTGACTGTTGGATAATGCGATTCCTACACTAATGCGCCCAATCTCTCATTCTCCAAGGTTTCTCGTTCTCATCTAAACCCGCCTTGCCATCATATCTGCATTCTCCCTGTCTCTGTCTGTCAGTGTCTCTCTTTGTCTCAGTCTCTGTCTTTCTCTGTCCGTCCGTCTGTCTGTCTGTCTGTCTGTCTGTCTGTCTGTCTCTCTCTCGTATCTCTTCCCTGGATAACGCCCTTTGCACGACGCGGCACTCGTGAATAAGCAGGTGCCCCGACCGTAGACCTAGACAAGAAATCGAAAATTTACGATTACGACTACCACCACTGAAGCTTTATTGCCAATCAAACACGTAATATGTGACTTGTCAGCACGAAACCAGTCCCTTGCATAAAAAATATATTTTCCAGTTTTTTGCACCATCCTGAAACTGCTAGATTTACCTTTCCAATACCGTTTTCAGCTAGTTTATGCCTTGCATACAACCAAAGTTATATAATTTCCAATGTGACCGTTTACGTAAAGTGCTATTCGAGAAAACTGCATGCAAAGTTTAGCCATATTATTTTTATAATCTCCTTAGCAACGGCTATTGTTTACTGAAATTCGGCACCATTGAAGCTGCAGGTATTGCAAATGCTCTGCCCAAATTTGGTGTAGATATCTCAAGCAGGAACAAAGTTATTAAAGTTATTCCAGTTCCAGCAGTAGGTGATTGTGAATCATCATTGGATTACGAGCTTCCTCTTTGTTTTGGCTCCTCTGTTGAAACAAGGTCCAACCCTTCAGTCTACCCTCTGCCACTGTTTACAGGTCACCTGCTATCATGTCCACCAGTTTGGCACGAAGACGACTGGTGGTTCTGCATCGTCGGAAGACGATGAACTAGCTTCATTTTAACGATGCTGTGTGATAAAAAAGATCATTGTCGTTGACCTCTTCCTTTATCCAAGCTTGAGACTGGCACTGCCAGAGTAATAGTAGTGGCAGAGTCAAAAAGGATTTGCTGCGTCTTTATTCAGGATTCTTTATCGACTCTGTTTTGTCCATGGCGGCTTCTTCCTCTATGTGTAGCAACGGGCAATCACATTCTTCCATGGATCTACAACAATAATACCAATCTTATAGTACACAGTCTCAAATACTAACATACATTTAAGAGGAATAATTTGCACAGGAATTAAATATCACAATATTGAATTTTAGATCTAAATTATAGATAAATAGAGAAGAGCATCTCCTTAAGCTAATCTGAGAGGCAGTAATTGGTGTGAAGTGTCTGTGACTTCATCTCTTAGCCTCAGCATATGAGAGCGGGTGACAAATTCTCTGCCTCGCCGTATTATCCTTCCACCGACAGTGTACAAGCAATATACTCATCACAGCTCAGTTGGGAAAATGGCACAAGTTGAGCAGAAATCTCGATGCAAATCACTTCACTAGAGAAGATTTGAATCTCTAATCTCTCTCTTAATAATCCAGCACACATCCCACAACACAATCGACTTGCTCAAGATCATTAAGCAGTAACTGCCTCGGACAAGGATTGAACGCGCACTCTCCGTGTTACAAATTGTAATCTCAAATGCAAACAAGGCCCCAGGAGCTACTCATACCAGAACCCCACTGGAGCATTTCAGATTTCTCAAAAATCTTTCTTTGCTGTTCTCAGGAAAATCATAGAAACATATGCTGTTCAAGTCAAACCTTTATCATGATCCTCGATAATGGAACTACGGTAGATAAACTTGTTGTTGTTTTGGCTAGCACAACACAAATCGGTCATTTTGCTTGCTTGTCATGATGATCCAGCGACTCGTTTGCGATATTGTTCCATGCACGCACATGACCATGTCCTCTGGAACACACTGGCTACTGCCATTATTCAGTTTACCTTGACATCTAGAATAAACAGTATAAATAAAATTATTTTGTTCTATCTATCAAATTCATTTCAGTATTATTTTTATCAAAGGCATTCAACAAAAATATAAAGCCAATAATAAAAGCCCTGCCTTCAAAACAAACATAAATTTATAAGATTTATTAACCGGTAGACTGAAATTATGATATCGACAAGAATCCTGATAAAAAATAAATTGCAATTACAATGCAACAGTTATTTCGTCTCATAAAGCAAATCAATAGTTAATAAACTTAACATAGCACAATAAGGTGAACAATAGATGAGGCAGTGCGAGAGACGAAATTGCACAACTTTAACGGTTATTTATAAAGTCAACCGATGCAGTTACTGCATTAATGCTTTAAACCAACAATTATGCTGGAAGACGTATAAACACGAGCTCAGTGAGTAGCGGGTTTAAACCCAACAGCAATTGCCTGAATACTTTAAAAGACGTCTCAATTAGAACAGCGTTTAAACTTAATAATTATGACTATAGACAAGGATCCTGTGAAGCACTAAAACATTAAAAAAATAATCGATGCCTACCTGAATACGGCGGCATTCTAATAGTCAACCGTATTGGCATCCATTACGATCTCGCTAGATGTTTTAGCATCGTGGTCATCTGAATTGTCGTTGATGGTTTTTAACATAACAACTGGTTAAACATAATCTTGCAACAACTCGTGCACATTCAGCATTTATCGAATTCGCAAAAATATCCTCCATTCCGAGAATCAATAATGTAAGATTCAACACACTAGAATGCATTTTGCATGATTGCGCTGTATAAAGAGACAGGGTCACGCTACTGAGCATGCGCGAAGTAGACCTCAAAGCTATCGGCCAACCACGGTGCAAGATTATGTCACGTGATTAAAATCACGTGCCCGGTTGCTAAGCTTGTAACAGTTCTTGTTCACGATAGGTGTCCTCGTTCTGGCCAATCTGTAGGCATAATAAATATTCGACGGTCATAAGTTATTAATAGAATGGGAAAAGGAGATATTCTACTTCAAAACGAGACCAAGCAGGCGGGAAATCTCGACCCATAACCTAATTAAATATTACAACAAAGATAGCGAAATCTGAGTCTAAATTAAGATTTTCTGTCTCATAACATTATAGGGCTTTTCGTAAAATGCTTTTTTGAAACATTTTTGAAAGTCTAAGCAACAGTTTTATATATTATTCGTAATAAATATATATTTTTGTAATCGTTTCTGCATTAATATCAATTACGAACGGTTTGAGGTTTCCCTTCATTTTTGGTCATTTTAAGCCTGATTGTATCCAGCGACAAGCGACTGATTTCGTAAAATTTTTCACATATTGCCCGAGTACTGGCGCTTTGCACCTCCTCATGTCCATGGTTGCTTCTGGGCAGGATTAACGGGTCGATCTTCTGCTTCTGCTTCTGCAGTCTAATACATAAGCTCTTCAAACCTCCATGAAACGTTGTCCTCACCTGGTTCGATAGCCATCTTGATGCTCGCTTCAGCCACATCTCTGCTGTAGCTGTTATCCGCCTTGCACCTGTATCTTCCTTCATAAGCCGTCCATCTTCGAGAGCTGTTCGAATTGAGATCGATGATTAGCACACCCTCCCTTAATACTACATAGGGAGGTTCATCGTAGACCATTTCTTCTTCCCCATTGTTTGCCACTTTGTACCACTGAACGATTGGTGGAGTGCTTGGATCGGATTCTGCTCCGCAAACGAACTGGATCTTCCTTTCCTCGTCCGCTGCGACCACGACATCCGTCTCGCCTTCAATTTTAACTCTCGTTCTTTCTAAAAGAAAACCATCATCAGCAACACCTCGTGATCATCATTTCATCTCATCTCCATGTCATCATCATCATCAGCATCAGTACCGTCACCACCATCATCCCAACATCAACATCATCAACATCATCATTCTCCTTCTTCAATTCATCATCATTATCAGCAGCAGCAGCATCGCCATGACCATGACCACGACCACGACCATGACCATGACCATGACCAGCACCAGCACCAGCATCATCACCACGACCATGACCGTGACCACGACCACGGTCACAGCCACCGCCACTGTCACCGTCACCATGACCATGACCAGCACCATCGCCATCACCATCATCATCACTAACATCACGACAAAATTAATCAGCGTTGAAGATATTTTATGTCATTGTGTATATTTATATTAAATTTATATATGTATAATTGTATATTGGCATATTGGTAAACTTACTGAGAACGTTTAGATATCCCGAAGCAAATGCGTATCCATGAATGTTGCTTGCATTGCATTGAATAACCGTTAGGTCCGTCTGCTTGTCGCGGTCTTCACAGTTTCGACAAACATCTCTGATCGTCAGACTTTTCTTGTTGTTGCTGAATGCAAATCGCCTGGGAGGATTGTTAGCTTAAACAAAATAGTTGCTTATTCAATAATTAATTGATGACATTGGTTAGTGTTGATTTTTATTGAGCCCTCAGCAAGAGGACAAGCTGAACATCTTAACAGTTGATGCATGACAACATCATTGCTGCATAAATAGGCCTATATTGTAGGTCAGCATGCTAATGTAAGGTATCACAATGTTAGTTTACTGAAATTCAGAATAACATTGGCAGAAGTCATAAGAAGAACTCAAGCTTCTGCAAAGACGCATACCCGCAGAGCATACATAAATACATACATGTCTGTGCCTCACTTCCTATCTATATTTTTACCTATACTGTATTTTTGTATTCATGTCTACATCACATACAAAATATACGCATGCATACATACGACATGTATAATTTATATGCACACTTGCATACTATGTTCACCTCGTTTTGGCAGACGTCTGTAATTTCTCATCTGTAACACCAGATGGCCGTAACTCGCGGGTATGTTAGTCACAATTGGGCCACCCGTGTGATCCACGGCGATTCTATATAAACCCTTGCATAGTTATTTATGTGTGTTTGATTGTGAAATAAATACATTTGATTGGATACATACTATCAGCATCATACTAACATATAAGCACACACGTTAAATGCGTGCATAAATACACAGATAGGCTACATTCATATACAACCTTTTATATACATGCAATTTATGCGGAACATGTACATACATAATACATTTATAAATATACAAGCACATACATACATACATATATGCATACATACATACATACATACATACATACATATATGCATACATACATATATGCATACATACATACATACATACATACATATATGCATACATACATACATACATACATATATGCATACATACATACATACATACATACATACGTACGTACGTAGGTATACATACATACGCACATACGTACATACATACATACGTACATACCTACATACATATATACATACATACATACATACGTACGTACGTAGGTATACATACATACGCACATACGTACATACATACATACGTACATACCTACATACATATATACATACATACATACATACGTACATGCATATGCTCCTTCATGTACATATGCAAATGACCATTCATACATGCATATACATACATATAAGTATGTAGGCCTACACGAATGTTTTAGTAAAATCACTTACGGTCTAATTCTATTCCATCTTGAAACCAGACAATCTTTGCATCGGGTTTAGCGCTAGCATTGCAACTGAATATAATATCCTCTCCTTCAGTCACGTTCACATCATATGGACCTTCCGTCGCTTTGGTAAACGTTGGCGCAGCTGAAACGAAACAGGAGATGCTCCAAAGTAAGGTCAACAGAACAAGACTACATTCTTAGGAATATAGAGCAAGCATTTAGAAAGGTTCGTCCCTTCATAAATTTTGTCTATATATATATGTATATATATGCATACTGCATATGTCAGAAGTCTTCGAGCATCCTACACTAAAAGGTATTACATTTTAAAACTGCAGCAGCATTGATTTTCCATGTAAGCTTGATAAAATCCTCCTTAAATAGGGTTAATTGCACTATGACTTTCATAAATTCGTAATGTTGTTTTCGCAGTGCTTTTTGTCCCTGAAACTGATAGTGGTAACTGATTTTTTCTGTCTCTGCCACCAGCCTTAGTAAATTGCTCCCAGCTTTACAAAGCCAGGCATAGAGTTCCTTTTTCTGCACAATTGAAACCTTTCCAATATATCATGATCTTTATGACTGAAGACAAACCTTCAACGCGTATCTGAAGAGTGTGATGGACGTAACCTTGGGCATTGTAAGCACTGCATATGTAATCTCCTTCGTCAGTTGCAGTTATGTTATAGATGACGAGTTCCGTATTAGACAACATCAATGTGTGTCTGCCAATTAGAAGAGAATTCCCCGGCCTTCTCCAGGAAATTGCTGGCTCAGGACTGAAAATGTATTGACATAGAAAGAGCCCAAAAGAGCTGATGATCCCTTTGACAGGGTCTATTACAAACAACGACGATCAATAAGTTTAAACTGTAGGCCAACATCAAAATAAATTTCTGCAAAAGTAGTTCGCGGAACCCCCGCAAGGTTGACTAGACAGCGTGGGGGGCGGCGCTGGTTAAATTAGATGTACAACACAGTGGGCGCTTCGTATGATTTGATTTTTATCTTACTTTCCATAGAAGAAACATCGAAGTGATATACTTCTTCCAATGAGAGCAACAGTCTGCACTGAGGAAGAAAACGCCAAAGCTAGAGCAGACAGTCCGAGAGTCGATGATCCTGTAACAAGACAAGGATCGGAAATAGGTTAACGAGACAATAAATCAATCCTAGCGTTTATTATTCATAGAAATTATCCGCTGGACAGTTCACTCAAGACACATCTATTAGTTAATCATAATTATGTTCCGAGTCCACCTGAGACAACTTCACCCAGAGACTCTGAACATCCATGCCATCTGTCAGCTGTCGACGAGAATCCATTGGCTGATTCCACACTTGTACGTGGGCCCACCACTGATGACTCTTTTCAGCTGACTGTGCATAGTTCTGCTAACAGACGGATTTTACTCATTCACTGCGACATTTAGCACAATTTAAATCTGCGTAGATATCTTTAAGGGGCGCAATATAAGTGCTTAATTACATTACTATAATGAGCAAAATAGTGACTGTACAATGTCCGAATAGAAGGTCAGACTGCTAGGGGAGGACTGGCGAATCGCTCTCATATCATGTGTTCGATAAAAATGACTCCACACTCTCGGGTTTAGCTTCTCTTCTGATAATGACGCTCTTGCCTATTGTCAGGCTAATTAATTACCGTGCTAATGATCATTGTAATCACTATCAGTTTCAGCGTTATTCACATAAGTATCCTATTTTATTAAAAATCTACGGTAGATTTGTTTATAATAATTATTACTGTCCTGTTTTGTTCAAATGCGTGTCCTCACTTCGAATGACTGTCAATTGGGTATAACTTCCACCCGCTTTGACATCCAGGTATGGGTTGTATGTTGAACACCTGTAAAATCTTCCAACAAGGTCATCCGACGGAAGAGCATAAGCAAAGTGAAGATCTCCTAAACAAAAAAGGAGCACAACAAATATAAACATCGAATAAGCAATCTTGAGTCCAAACCCTCTACAGAACTGTCACAAAAATCAGTCGGTGCCAACTATTAACATGCTGAACATTTCACAAGTCATTATCCAATTCAATATACAACTGAGTCAACGAGGCATTTCGAGAAGCCAGTGAAATTGACAATTTATAGAACTACTAGATTGAGGAATTGATTTAAAACAGGAAACATCGCTGGCCATATATATTCAGAAATTGAGGTCTACTGTTGACGGTACTGGAGGAAAGGGCGCTGGGAAAGACAACAAGGGGAAGCAAAAAAGAAACATGTTGAGGGATCTGGACAATGTTACAAACCTCTTCAACAGCAGAGGACTGGAGAGAAACTAGATTGAGTAGCGTTAAGAGAACAAACGCCATCACTAGATTTTAAAATATATTCTATGCAAAACATATATAAAAATCAAGTTCGGCATTACCATTCTCAGCAATTTGTATCCTCGTTGACGTCCGAAGTGGGATTGGATCTTTGTCCTGGGTGTCATTGGCGATCTCCCAACTGAATACAGCCTTCGGAAAACTTGTGCGTGCATAAGCCTGAATGTGAAATGACATTCCTTCCTGAACGGTTTTATTCAGAACGTCAGTGGAATTTCTCGCAGTTGAGCCAAAAAATGACCTCTGCAGATGAGCCGTTTGTGAGAGACCAGTGCCGTACTGATTGCTAGCAAAACATTGGTAGAAGCCTTCGTCCAGCGATGTGGCCGGTTGAATTGTTATCGTACCATCTGCGCCTCTCTGGATATTATGAAGATTTTCATTCAATTTATTACCATTCTTCGTCCAGTAATACCTGTAAATAATTCAATAGCCTCATTTTCTTTAAACTGAACAATTCAATAATACACAAATTTGCTTTCTTAGTGTTCTCCTCCAGATGAAAGTCATCAGACTAGCCGCTTTTTTTAAGGGAAGGTACAAATACAAGAGGAAGACCACATGGGAATGGACTGATGACATCCAAGAATGGGCAGAACAAGTCTTCAAGAGTTGAGCCAGGCTGCAATGAACAGAGACATGTGGAAAGATGTGACCAGAAAGCCATCATACACGTATAGCTTCGATGAAGCCATAGTTGTTGATTGATGGATTAACTGAACAAGTTTAACCAGACGTATATTGAATCTAAGTTGGGGCACTCGTATCGAAAATAATAACATCTGCGTTTGACACAATGCGATGTCTAGATATTTCATGGGAATTCGAATCCTGGTGGCAGAGTAGTTAACCCTGGGCCATCATGTGAACCTTCAAAGAGGCTGGAGCCGTAACAGGATGTGTCACCTGTCATTGGCTGACGATATAAAGACTGTATAATGCATCGTTCACATCAATTACACGTACACAGGTCACCATCCGGATGACCTCTGACTATAGGGCCACTGGAAATTCATCATTGTTTTTGTTGTTACTGTTGCTGTTATCATTTTCACCATTATTGCAATAATTTTTACCATCATCATATTATTAGTACTGTTGTTGTTGTTGGTGTTATCATTGTAATTATTATCGTTATCATTATTGTTGGTAGTGGAGATAATAGTATTAGTAGTGGTAGTAGTAAGTTTCCTACTAGAAGTAGTGTTATTAGTAGAAATAGGCAATGATAATAATAATATTATTTATTTATAACAATCACGATGATAATAATAACAGCAACAACAGCAGAAGTAGCAGTAATTGGTGTTTTCACTATTAAATGCAGTTAACGGTGCAGTTGTAAAATTGATGTATTAAATACAATCGGCAGCTGTTTGATGCGATTACTATTCCAGGTGTTACTTGAACAGTCTGACGTTAACACTCACGCCAAAGCCGGAACTCCATTGCCTTTGCATTCGAGCGTTATGCTGTCGTCGCTACGATAGATCATAGATTTGGATGGACCTCTAGTAATCGTCGGTGGCATTCTAACTGCAAAATTAAAGCAATCATAAATGAGACCTTTGAGATAAGCTTCTGCAGAGCGTGAATAGTGGTACTTGAAGTTATAAAAATGCATAAAGGAAACATGCGCTGTGTTGTAATGATACGTGTACATTTGTTTCGTGGGCGTCCGCAGACTATCACGTAAATTCAATAATCAGCCATTCGGAAATGAATTGAAAATTGCGAAGGTTACTAACAAACGCACTTTGGATAAATTAATTATGTTTGTAATTATTGGATTCAGATGATACTGTTAACTCGTGATGCAGGCAGCCATAATAAGAGCAGCCGGGAGACGTCACTTCTGAGGATTGAACCTAGCCTACAGGACGGCAGTAAATGAAATTGCTAGCTAATAAATTTCTAAAGCTACAGGCCTATACATTAAAGCACGACGCCGAAAACGTGGTTCTTTGAACTAACTCCGGCTGCACACGTACTAGACAGTCTCAGAATGTCTAAGTAAGGCAAGCTAAATTTTCATCTTTAATTGTATTGCCTAAAGGCCTCGAATGCATTGTGACGTTTGACTGCCGACAGATTAAAGACGTAAATCAAACAAGCCAGCAATCAGTTTATATTGACTCAAGACAGACTGTAATTACGTAAGTAGCAGTGGGCAACAATCATAGTAATAATACTGATTATTATTTTATTGATAATAATAATAATAATACATAATTATTATAATAATAAAACTCAATTAATTGTCATCAGTTGAACTAGTCGTATTTTTACGTGTGGACCTGCTGTTAGCTTCTGAAACCTTACCGTCGCTCTGAGTGGAACATAACGCGAACAGGAGTGAAGAGACGATAGCGGCTTCGAGAATCACCATTTTCTTCCTCGTTGAATCTCACATTCATTTATCGAAATACAGCAGTGGTTTGATCTACAATTCTTTCAACGACCATTCAAGCAGCAGCTGGATTGGTCCATGGCCTAAAATATTGAGCACATTAAAAGTAAACTGCTGCGTTTAAATTTTCAAATATATCTAACTAGATATTTTTCTAATTAGGCATAGGACTACTTCTACACTCAAACATTTCTTATTTAAAACGCTCTGTAAATATGCAACAGATTCAATTGATTTCTCTGAAAACAGACATCCTGCCTCATCTTAAGCCTAAAGAATGACGTAAGGTTTTTCAGAAGGATGACGTTTCAGTTGACTCAGTTTGCCTTGCGATGCCGAAAGACCGTGAATCTAAGAATAGGAAACGGCAACAAAATGGCAGCGGTATATCTGCCGCTGCCAGTTTGAATGTGTAAACGCCCACCCGCCCGAGATTTAAATCTCTGAAATCAACCAGCATCTGGAACAAAACCGCTATCCGTACGCTGGATTGCTGGAACGCTTATGCGTTTGGAACGCAGCCTACGATCTGACCCAAATCAGGCCTAATGTAGCTAACTGGGTCAACCAACTCGAGTGTTACACTACTTGGATTCAATACATGCTTAGAGCACAGCAGCTGTAATAGAACTTTCTACTGGATTTGATTGGCTAGACATGTATTCACAGCAAAGACCTACCTTCATATTTTTGGTTTCTCGTCACTAAAACTGTTGACACACTTCAAAGCGTTCGACTGTATCGACAGCCTAATTTTCGGCTAACAACAGCAAATGAATCACCGCCTTGCTTCACTGTGGGAGTCGCAGTTGTGTCCATCTGTATACATAAGATTCGTAATGTGGGTCATAAGTTAATTGAACCCTACTAGCCTCAAAGTCAGCTCCACGCCTACTCTAAATTTAGCCCACTGGTTGTTGTTCGCGTATCCGGAATACCATAGGCCATTATGATGCTTTACAAGTACCAGTGCTTGGCTAACCAATCGGGCTACTCCCAGACCGGAATCCGACGCAATTTAATTGAAATTCGTTAATGTTTTCTGCCCGAAAGACCAATAGGCTCAATTAAGAGATGTCAGACCAAATTACACGACTGCTAAATTGGTCCGCTTGCCTGTAAGTGTAAGTTTGGAAGTGAGTATGGACCATGCGACATACGCTTACATAATGTGGTCCTTAGGACATTTGACCAAGATTTCATCGATATTTCACATAGTTTATTCACCCGTTTAATTAATCAACGCAAGAATCACCTCGGACAAAATCGATAATAGGAAACTAGTAACACTAAATGGACTACGTAGAGTAAGAATTTCTTTCCCTTGTTTAAATTTAACAGAAGACAGTTCTGCGAATTCTTCAGCGACTTGAAACGCTGTCACCTTCGAAATAAAACCTCAAAAATAACACAACCAGATGGAGGAACATTTTGTGACCATTGCTGTCAGATTAGGAATGCGAATTTCAATCGACGGCAAACGCCTTTGACTCGATCAAAGCAGGAGCCAAGTTGTCCAGAAACTCCAGATCGGCCACAAAGCCAAGGAGCAGGACACACGTTTTGCGAAGCGTTTTGGCTGTCGCTTGGGCGAGTCTGTCCACGTCGGCCCTTTGCTCGAGTGCGGACGCCCTCGGATAAAGCGTGTCCATGTTGTCGACCACAAAGTCACAAGGGCCGGGCAGCACGGCCTAAATTCAACAGAAACAATAATTATTTCATACAACATCTCAAACGTAACGCTGTGACAGAGTTAAAATGATTGTGTAGAGAAAAGGTGTTATATATATATCTCATATATATATACATATATATACATATATATATACATATATATACATATATATACATATATATATACATATATATATATACATATATATATATACAGCTCTCGGCCTCTCGTTGGTCCTTGTGCTGTGCAGTTGCTGTTCAAGTAAGTAGATTGTGTGCAATTTCGACTTAATAATTGTTATTATTCTACGATGAATTGTAAAATGAACCAAGTTAAGGACACACACGCTGACACTGTGGAAAGGAACAGAATTGCTTACTGCAGCCAGTAAAGGAGTTGCCAGCAATGATGTAATATATAAAATATAAAAAAAATTCTCTCCTCCTAAATTTTCAATGAGATATTCTCCCTTAATTAGTTCTTGGATGGAGCATTTTGCTCCAAGGCTTACATGGTGTAGACTAGTGTTTCTCCATCTTTTTTGACCGTGCATGGAACCCTTTAGATCTTAAATTAGACCTATTCTTTTGCGGAACATTCGTCCAAAGATAATATATTCAACTGCAGGTACAGACACTTGAGAATGCAGACAATAATAGGTTATGGCCTAGATTATATTAACAATAACACAAATATCGATGATTATGATCTGTGAATTCTCTTTAATATAAGGTTATGCGCAGATGTCAAGCAAATAGCCTCCCTTGGACCATTTGTTCACAGTAACAGTTTTCTGCAGAACACTTGTCTTGACCTCACGGAACCCAGTTTGGGAAAAAAACTGGTGTAGACGCCTTTAACTGTTTAGCCTGTTTTGCCTCGTGGCTCAGCTAAAAGACCTGTACTTGATTATCATAGGCAACACAGAGTTAGTAGGGCATGATTACAGGTGGGTATACTGGTGCTGAGGGCTTTGTTGTTCAAACAGGCTAATTAATTTTTTTCTGGATTCAACAGGAAGCCAATGCAGCTGGTGGAGCAGGACTGAGGAGCATGTTCGCAGTGGGACACTTTATAGATAAGATGCAATGATATTTCTATGATTTGACTAGGTAAGCTACTGATATAGGTCTACAGAGTCAATTAAAAATAATTTTTAACGGTGACATCAGGCAGTTGTTGAGAATCCAAAAGAAACTGATAAACAAAATCGTTGACCCAAGACTCTAGCGATTGTTCACTGTAACATATCACTGATATTAGGCCTTTATGCACCATCAAATGAATGCGCTATATAACTGCACGTGTGGAGATTTACTTTGCCCATGACGAAGGCTGCGGATTGGCTGCTTTGATGAGCGGGAACAGGAGAAAGGATGCGGCAAGAGACAGCGGATTATCACACGTACATGTGAGAGTAGAGGAGAAAGCTTCATTTGGAGGAGACGTTTCAACGGGAGAGGATTGTGACGGGACGACCCACCCAGCTACTTCGTCAACATTTGACGCAAGTCTGAGGAAGCTCAGGTCTGAACAGAAATATTACTCGTCAAGTCAATTGCAAAGGGCTTGTAGCGTTTAACACGCGTTTTGCTTGCATGCCAAATAGAATTATATCGCAACACATGAAGGAGTGCCATAAAACGCGCCAGTCTAATGATATAACTTTGATATTACATGAACCTGGTCTTTGTGAAGTGGACAGCGGACATTCCGTGTTATTCTATTACTGCTGCTTTTAGCAGTTGGCAATTAATAATATGTATATATCTTCGTTTAATAGAAAAACTGACGTACCGCAGTTAGTTACAGAAGGTGAAATTCGGTGGTATAGGGTTCGAGTTCTGTTCAATTTTACTTTTATCTTTTCGCTGCAGCCTTTTCAATAGCTTTAAATTTGTACAAAATTCTTGGAATAAAGCACCTATCGTCTTTGGTCGGGAGGCTAAATGGATGCGACCTAGGGTGCAAGTTGTAGCTTTTAACCGTAATGGGAGGGAACAGTCGCCGTAGAATGCGAGTCTCTGTCGCCATCACCGCCCGCAGTGTAGGCCTAATAATACCAGTGTAGTACCTAGTGTGCATTTCAAGCTCGCACGCTGTCTTATCTCAACCTACATTAGCCTATATTATGTGATAAATGTGTTTTAAAGTGGATACAATTTAAGCGTTGCCATTTCACTCAATCACTGATTCATTCGACTTTCGAAAGAGAAACACGTTCTTCAACTAATTTGTGGGTAAAATTTATGGTTCTTTGCCTGTTTAACATTGCGTTGCAATTGATGCCTGTCTGATAGGCGTCTCGAATGCACGGAGTGACGACTGACTGTACCTGCAGATTGACGATCGTCGTGGATGGATGGACGATTGCACTGGATAAACTGACGGTCTGATGCGATAGAACAAACTATGTTGATCGGTTGTGATCGGCTAGGATGGACGTAGGAACGGACTGGCGGTCTATGGACAAACCAACGGTCGGATGGACAGTTGGATGGATGGACAGAGGCTCTGTCAAACGGATTAAGGGTCTGGAGAACGGACCTACAGCATGGATGAACGGACTGACGTCGGACATGGACTACGGACTGACGGACGGTTGATTCTAGGACCGACCTTTCGTCAGATGAGGGACTGACTGGATTGGTCTTTAGGACTCGGTAAGAGGAGACCGGACTAAATCCAGAAGGATGGAATGGCACAATCTGACAAATGATGCAACTTAAGTCAAGGTAGAGTTTTATCTCTATCTTGATCTGCCAAGGTTCAATCTTGTGTTTAGTTTATGATATAGTATGCAAGGTGTGTGCATTAACTTTAGCCAGGTCTCTAACTGGATATTTTTGAAGTGTATCAATGATAATGGAAAATGAAGAATCGCAGATTACGAGATGTTCTAGGAGCAGTTGTTGACAATTTTGTAATTCGCAGAAGGTGGCGAACCCCAAAGGTTTTGGGGAGCTGTGCAATGTGGGAAGGGATCAAGGGGATGCGACCGTTTCTTCCGGGACTCTGGAATCGTCAAGGAAGCCAACCAGAAGCCTAAGTCACGGGTGAGTTAATTGTCCCATCTACAATTATATAGCGCATTTCCGGGGCTACGCCATCGACGATATGTTTAATGGCCAATCATCAGTTTTGTGTTTACTCTTGGCCGAACAACTTTGTTTAGCAGTTTCATTTTGTATGCTGTGGGCGAAAACCCTTAATCTACGTTGCAAAATTATCTGTAGTTTTATTATATTTCAGCAACATTTTGTGCTCTGCTCTTTTCTGCTGTGATAATTTTTTTCTTATGTTTAATATAGGCTTATATACGTATGTTGGGCTGTTTGCCTCTATGTCTTTAAGAGTAAACTTAAAATGGCACGTTTTAAAAGTAAGCTTGCCTTTATTTGCAGTAGTATTTCCCCATCTGCAGCTACATAAAAAGAAGCATTTCCAAGGCTACGCCATCAGCGATATGTTAGAATGGCCAGTCATCAGAGTTTTTTGTTTACTCTTGGCCGAACAACTTTGTTTAGCAGTTTCGTTTTGTATGCATGCTGTGATGTCTACGTTGCAAAATTATCTGTAGTTTTATTATATTACTGCAACTTTCTGTACTCTGCTCTTTGCCGCTGTGATAATTTTGGCCGATATATAATATGAACTTGTGTACGTAAGTTGAGCTGTTTGTCTGTATGTATTTAAGAGGAAACTTGATAGAGCGCATTTCAAGAGTAAGCTTGCATCACAAAAGAGATTAAGGGTTGTCGCCCATGGCTCACTCAGGTTCTTTTTATAGTAGCCTTGAATTGGTGCTGAATGAATGAACGAACGTATGAGTGAATGAATGAATGAATGAATGAATGAACAAGCGAATGAATATGGCAAGACTTGCGATGAGTGAGTTCAGCACTTCGCCCTGATCAAGTGGTTTAGCTGAAAAAGATAACCGTTTGTCGTTCTACAATCTACATAATTGCTAGTGGTTGAAATGGACGCTATGCATGGAGAGAAAGCATGGTCAATAAACGATAATGTACACCATTTTCTTGTTCTTTCAAGCATTCGGAGACTGGAGCAGCACAGGAAGCGAGATCGGATGGGTCACGCAACACAGCGGGAGAAGAAGAGGTAACGTGTTGTTTTTTATTTGCCCTTTTTGTGATCACCATGGATGCTACTGATGGCAGAAATGGTGGTCATACGAAGGGAGATAGCTGGGCCACTGATGCTAACATGCACCTTTCAGATACTCATCGAGGCGTTCAATGACTGGAGCAAGAGATGTCTGTGAGGCGTCCTCTCGATGCAGACGACGATCACATGCATCGCTGGTCATCTCCTCATCATAGATGCCATAAGGAGATTGGAGGAGTCTCTGATAAGGCAGGTGGTAAGGCCATGCACAGGGTTAAAGCGCAGATCACTATTGCTCACCTTTGCAGTGTTCTTATTCTTTCAGATTTTCTTGTAGGTGTAGGAATGTTACTTTCTTTCACATTTTATTGTTTCAGGCTTGATTGTTTGGGGTTTTATTCTTTCAGATTTTATTCTTTTAGGTTTTCTTGCAGAGGTAGGAATGTTAAATTATTTCGGGTTTTATTCTTTCAGGTTTGCAGTGCAATAGAATTAGTTTTTAATTCTGAATAACGTCAAGTGTTTCATATACGTTTTTATATAACTTTTAAGTATGTTGGCTGCGTCTTTTCAGGATGCAATCATCTTTCCCATGATACAACTGCATTTAAACATTTTTAATTATTCTTTCATGTTTATTCTTTCAGGTTTTCTTGCAGGTGTAGGAATGCTTTATTATTTCAGATTTTATTATGGGGAGGAGTAAATTATTGTTTTAGGTTTTATTATGGGGAGGAATTATTTATTTTTAGGTTTTATTATGTGATCATTATGAAGTGTTTCATATACGTTTTAATATAACTTGTAAGTATATTGGCTGCGTCTTTTCCATTTAAACCTTGACGGTACGCTGTTTTTTGCAAGCGCTGTGAAATTTTCGAAGATTCGCATTACATTATTCTAAGATAACTCTACCCGCATAAATTCTGCCTCTGTCCACACTGCGTCAGTGCCAGTCCAAAGTTTCGAGAAAGGAGTATGCAATAATCTTTCCCATGACAAAACGTCGTCAAACAGCAACTTGTCATCAACCGTTTCGCCGGGAATGCTGAATTTATGATTGAATATTCAATCATACGCCCTATGGTAATTTTAGCAACTATAGTTCACGAATTAAAATTGTGTGTAATTCAGACAATTACTGTTCTTAGACTATAATAATATTGAAGAAACCTGGACCTACTGGTAAAACTGCATTAAACATTCTTAATTGATGGGGTGACGACGGCAATTTATATAAGATAAGTCAAATTAAGTAATCTGCAATATTAGGAAAGGCACCTTAATCTAGAGATCAACTTCAATAATTTACTGAGTAAACGACCACACATGCGTCATGAATTTTAAACTGTGGACATCTTTGGACGACTGAGTGTGAACGCCAACATCAATAGGATTTTAGTCACTAAAATCGTTCATCGTATCATGAATAAAATAATCATTGTCGCCGTCATCATCATCGTGGTCAACATCATAATGATCATCATCGTCGCCATCAATTAATTAATAAAAAATCGGTACATTTACTACCACCACCACCACCATCATCCCCTGTGATCATTTCTACGATTATTAAGTTAATCATAGTCGCCCAATAATCTATATCGGGATCCAACACGTCGCACTAAGCTGTGGGCACTTTATAACCAAATCCCAATTTTAATATGCATAATCTGACGTAATGCAATGCATCCTCTGGAGTCTGGATCATGGGATGAGCGTTCTCTTAAACGTCCCACAGATGGCGGTCATCTCTGGAGGTCGTCTGAACCCGGATGACCTTTTCACGCCTTCCTGCTCTGCCAGTTCGTTGCAAGCATTGCGAAGAATCCGAGGAAAGAACAGAATTACAATTGATTTAATATTTCAATTGCGAACAATACACTATAAGCAGTTGGATAATAAATTGGGTTAAATGTTTCTTTATGTTCTCAACTTCATTTCCTTAGCTCATGACAGCGGAGTTGGATAGGGACACTACAAGGGGCAGAAATGTCTGCTCTGGCCTGGTTTTCTATCTGGCACGCATTCAAAATACGACACAAGTAAATAAATAACTAATTATGTGGCACGTTAGGTAGAAAAAATAGGTAGGCCTCCGCTTGTTGTGACGAGAGAATAATATCAGAACCTTGTTTGTGTATGTGACATTTCGGTGGAGATGTTTCGTTTGACTCGGTTGCCGGAAGTCATGACGTTGGTTCGTAGTATTTAATCTGCTTTATTCAGTGGTGTAAATGTCAGGGCTTAATCACCTAGCCAACATGCCCATATAAGGTCCTGAAAGTGGTCGTCAAACATCAAAAACGTGCTTTTTGTCCATTTCGGATGGCCACAATCCAACATGTACACATGATAAAGCCAATATTTGAGCACAAAATGTGGACACTGCAAGTGATTCCTAGTTTTTTCTGTTGATCAACCCGTTTGGTTATAGTGGACCTCAAAAGTACTGACGCCAGAAAGGGTCGTTGTTTTTTCCCCATTTTTAATCAGCAACTATAAAAAAAACTATGTATTAGTTATAAAGTTCTTCCAACAGCCTTTGATTAACACCTCCTAGACAAAGTGTCCTGTAAATTTAACCAATTTATCTGCACCAATACTGGAATTGTAGCCTGCTGAATATGGCTGCAAATTAAGACGCAATTTCCAAATCGCGCTAAACGGGGTCACCCCGGACGTCTGTAAAATTCTGCTGAAAAAATAATAAGAATATTGCACCAAAATTTAGTGATCACTATCAAATACATTGATGCACATTGTGTGCAAATTTACTCGAAATCAGTGATGGTCGTGCGGGAGGCAATTGTTGACCCGGAGAGAAGGATGAGGAGTAGGAAAAGGAGGCGAGAAGAGAAGAGTCAGCAGACGGTCAGAAGCAGAAGGGAAAGCTGGAGGATGAAGATGAAGAGGAGGATGAAGATGAAGACGAAATAGAAGAGGTAAAAGAAGACGAAATAGAGGAGTAAACATATGAAAAGTAGGAGGAAGAGAAAAGATGTAGGAAGAGCAGGAGCAGAAATTAGGTGCAGGAGGAGGAAGAGGTATAGGAGGAGAAATGGTAGAGGAGGATCAGCAGGATGATTAACAGGAACAGAAGGAGGAGTGAGAAAAACAGCGATTAACATACATACAAAGAAGTAAGGAAAGCATTACATGCAGGTATAACCTGGTATATAGTACTTGGATTTCGAATGTGCCAGTTTCTCTATAATTGTAATTAAGTCTTTGATGATGCAAGATTCACCTATATATGTAATCATATTGTAACCATAAAACACGAAGTTAACCTGGGTAAAACCGAGAATAACCGAACCCTTGATTAGTCTACCCGTACCCGACCCGAACCGTAAAATATGTACCCGGGCCCTACTCGTACCCACGGGTACGGGTATTACCGCATACCCCTAAGACAAAGTAATCGATGCGATCCTAGCCCGGATTGAATCACGACTGGAGAGACGCGGCTCCAAACATTTATTTCAGCTACTGCATACAATGTACATGTACACGAAACCGCTGGAAAATATGGTCGTGATGATCACAGAGACCTCTTTCAAGGAATTAGCTCTTGAACAAAGTTGGGCCTTAGCTTGCGCCAAGATGGAAATCGTCTCACTCACATCCAAAGTGAAAGATCTCGAAAATCAGCATTAACAAAGCAACCTGATGAGAGGCCTATGTGGCCTTGATATTCAAACATGATATGATCTGAGCGCTCCTCAACAGAACAGATCTGCTGAGTCCTCAATGACACTTCAATCAGTCGTGAAGCGGAGAAAACGCATTTTTAAAACGGTGCACGAACTTTTGTGACACCTTATACTTGCCTTGGAAATCCTGAGTTAACATGATGACATTGCTAAACTGTGTAATAAGCTTGCCTATTCGTGCAAAATCAACTGTGAACTACTATCAATGATCTACGTTTTCCTATTTCTCATTAATTTTCGTATCGTTTGGTTTCCGAATTGATTGGTGTAATAAGTTATTCATTAATCGGTGACGTTCCTACTCGGCACTTCATCTAAGCGAACGTGTATATAAGAAGTAACCTCAAAAGATTTGGTGTGAGAATTCTTTGAGAATTAGCCAATCCCAGATGTGTACAGAAGAACACTGTAATTGTCATCTTGTAAACTTCTATAGGTAACACTCTTATGTGTTACAGTACGAGTTTCTCTGAAAATAACACAAGCATCGAGATTGAAGGAGAGGGAATAGTTCACGCGGGTTCTCCATTGTCCAATCTTTCTATTAGTCACTTGTACTGTAACTAAGGCTTCCATTTACACAATAGAAGGAACCAAGAAACAATACAAGTGATTCCCTCTTCTATTCTCTTCTGATTTTATTCATCTACTAGCATCAGTTCTCTGTAGAGGGAAAGGCGTAGCCTAGATGTTCGCTTCAATAAATGGAGCGAAAGATGCGTCTCCTGAAAATAATTAAAGAAGAACCTCACAGTAGCAGCAACTGTTAGAGGCGTTCTATGATGACCAGATACAACACAATACGATAAAAAAAACGCTTGACAGTATGATAGTCTGCTTTCTGATGCTTCTGCTGCTTCCTCACTGTAACTTCCACCGTGATGCGTAAACAGCTGTGGGATGTCTCGTTCCTTTATTGCTTTGACTCCAAAGTACGAGAGTCGTCGACGCTCGTTATATGTGCCGCAGAGCTGAACAAACTGTCCTGCGTTTCCATTCCTTCGTTATCATGCACGACCATTCGAAAGGAGTCAGGCATTTCCGATTTCTTTGTTAGCTCTCGAGTAGAAGACATCTTGTCAGATACCTCATAAATGGTTGTACAACAGCGGGAAATATACTTTGAATAGACATAGGATATCTTCTCCTTTACTTTCTGAAAACCACCAAAAACTTATATATATATATATATGCTTTATAAAGCACCCCTTCATGCACAACTACTCAGAAGCATAATTATCACACCTGTATATGTTTATCAGCAAACCCGTGTTATTGTATGTATTTAAGTATGCAACTATGCATAATATGGCCATTTATATAGCGCGCCTAATAAGAACCTCACGACGACATCATTGTTGTCAATACAGGTTGCATCAAAGTTTCGTTTGCCAACCCCTCTGACTTGACGCAGCGTTCCTGAATATGATGGTGCAGTAGCTTAGCTTTCATTTGGTGCTTTGACAGTGTCCAGTTAACGATTTCGATAATGGTCACTTCTGCTTGCTTCTTCGAAACCGCCGTTACAACGAACGAGCAGAGACCGACACGAAGACATTTCCTGAATTCAGATTCACAGCTTGGTATACCTACAGTAGGCCTAACTGTCGTGCCATAGAACAGAATAGATGGCAGATCTTAAATGTTTGCATTGATCTATATTTTCAAGGCACCAAAATACAATGGATGTTTAGTAGAACACAGAAATATCGTTAACCGAAATTATCGCTAACTAAAATAAAGCAACAACATAATTATTATCTGTCTCTTACTCTTTAACCCGTTTGCCAATTCTATGTAACACTGACCCTGAACGAATGTTATTGATAGTAATGAATCCGCTTAAGTAAACAATTGAGTAAGCAAGAATATTTCTTTATTAGACTACCAGAAAACGTACTGCTACAGTTGCTTACAAAAGATATAAATAAAAGTTAAAAGGTTCCTACCTCGTTATTAAAAAGCGCATGAAAGATAAAAATGAACAATCCCTGTAAAAACAAACATTCTTATGTTATCCTTTCTGCGTTATCTTATTGGTAATGAAATTATAGAGACTCCTCTCCGAAAATACTATGTAACTTGTATAGACAAAGCTGACTTGTGGACGACGATTTATGATTGAAGCCCTACGAATAATATGCAGGAAAAACATGAGACTTATTGGTGGAACGTTTCAAAGCGATTAAGAACAATTCAACTATAAGCAACGTGGATTTGTTCACTTTTACAAGTACGCATTCCAAGGAACAACAATATATTCAACAACAAAATAATAATCTAATTGCGTGCATAGCTATAATTATATAATATAATTCGAACCTTTAGCCGGCGTCCGTTAAAGTATGTCTCTAGCCTATTCCTATATATAATATATATATATAATATATATATATATATATACCAGACGCATAGATATATATATATCCCACATGCGTACGTCTTATTCAAGATATCGAGTTTCTTATAAAGAATTGCGATGACGAAAGCGATTCAAACCAGAAGCACATTGAAGATGCCAAAGAAGTACTCGAATACAACGGAACTGGAAGAAAGGTTCATCATAGGGTTAAGAAATATGCCCAGCAGCCAGCCAAGGCCAAGCACCGGACAGACTACCGCCAGATTCCACAGCGTCGCTCTTCAAAAACACATTCAAAATAACTATTATACCGACAAACACCAGACGCATAGATTAAGAACATAACAAATAGGTCATTTGAAAGTTTACGTGAAAGCGAACACTTCATTATGTAAGAATTGAAACACGTGACTCATTGATCCATCAAATTTTCTCTTCTAATTAGTCGAATGTGGGACTCCATAAATTGTCTTCATCAGTGACATGGTGGTCGATTGATTAGAGTGGTCAGCCCGTAATGCGGAGAGTGTGGGTTCGATCCTCGTCCGAGGAGTTACTGCGCAGGGACCTTGGGCAAGTCCTTCACGCTCACGTACAATTGCTTGCATTACAACTACATTTGCGCCGTCGAGGCGTGTGTGCCTTTCCGATTTAATTATAAGAAGGGCTCCATCAAATTACAGTTGTATTGTGTTGTATTGTATCATGTGAAAATTCTACTTATATTGATCCTAGTATAACTTACATATTTTCTGACAACTTCGAGATTTCGGGGCAATTGCTGATTTATCGATTGATGACTATGGTGGTTACCTTATTTCGCTTCTTTTCTTCGCGTTATTAGCGAGGACAGCTCTACTCTGATGCATCCATATTATAACGAAAATCAGAATCATGAAGTTGACCTGTTTAATACATAATTGCAGACGTCATTATTTGAGGTTCTCATTATACACACATAATGTTCATGTATTGACGCATGAATTTTATAATTAATAATAATCAGTATTAAAGATTGCCTTAATTGGTTGATCAGATTCGACTTATTAGACATTAATTTGAAATGTGAAGACACTGTTATACACGATCATTCTGTTTTTATGCCTATAGTATTTAGCAGAGTTCGACCGTACGTACGGAACGTACGCTATTTTTTCTGCTGAAATGCGTACCGTACGCGTACGCTATTTTTTGGCTAAATTAATAAATAGCGTACGCTATTTTTTGGCTAAATTAATAAATAGCGTACGCTAATTTTTGGCTAAATTAATAAATAGCGTACGCTAATTTTTCTGCATTACGTGTCATCTTTATCACTATAATATCAACAGTATTATAAAGAATGAATGTATGAAGTTGCAAAACTGTATCGAAATTCTAATCATCAGGAGAATCTGAGTAATCTGACTCTTCTTGTACTGAGTCTTCTGACGTATCACTGATATCATCATTCGGTTCATTCCATTTCACGTTTTCTTCCACATAATCCACTTCTTCCACTTTGTTCATTAAACGTGTGTTGGCATGGATATAGACCATCTTCTCAATGGTCTTCGGATTCAGTCGAGCCCTCCTTTCATTATGGAAGAAACCAAATAAGCTCCAGTTCCTTTCAGCAGCACTCGAAGTTGCGGTTTGGCTTAATACGCGTAAAGAAAATGACGAGAGAAAAAAAGTGACGTCACGAGAAGCAACTAATATTAAAGGCTGCTCATACGTACGGAATACGAACGTACCGTACGCGTACGCTATTATTTTTAGTAAATTACGTACCGTACGCGTACGCTATCTTCTGCCCTAACGTACGGTCGAACTTTGGTATTTAGCCTACATTTACATAAGATGAGGAAAAATTTACATGTACCTATCTTTCCTTATTCATCTTTCCTTTTTGTAGACGATTAAGGAGCTATATCCTATTTATATCACAGGCAATATCATAGATTTACTTGGCACTTGAAATTCATGTTAATAAAATTTAAGATCATTCATCAAAATAAAAAATTGGCATGATGTTTGTACCATTGCTTGATCTGCTTGTTTGTAAAGGACTATTTGTTTTTGGATAGAGTACTTACGGTGATGATACACAGGATGGGTGCAACAAAAGCCCAGATGAGACCGTTCTTAACCGATAGCCAACATCTACAATTGCGCACAATGTAATTATTATGGATTTACTTATCACGTCTATTTCCATTTGTCTAATTTCTTATAATGACCGTTTATTATTATTCTATTCTAATTACGAATTTATAAAGCGCCTCACACAGTACAGCTTAATCAGAGGCGCTCCCAGTGAGAAACACTCCTAGAGAAAAGAAAAGTCATAAGAGAACGAGCATAAAAAGAAACAGCTGTGTTACTAGATAAGATTGCAGCATGAGTCACAGAAGGAAGACTGTTCCATAGTGAAGGGCCAACAGAGGCATAGGCACGACGCTGAGCTGAGACAGTTCTAGATCGAGGTACTAGAAGGTCCTATTATTAGCCTATTGCCCTCGATATTTTTAACAATTATAGACTTTGCATGATTGCTTTAATCGTTATCATTTTTTGTTTTTATTATTGCCATTGCAATTATAATTAAAGCATTACTATTAGCATCAGCATTATTAGTCCATAGATTGATTGACCGATTGAAAGCTACTTTGTGATGCAAGTGAGCGGTGACTAATAGCCTATGAGCGACATTAACCCGTATTGATATGGAACTCAAGAATTAATAAGATACTGACGCGAGACCCTTGTTATCGTTTTCATCGATGTCATCGTCGCTTTGGGAGCCATATCCTTTGACTGGCGTGTCTTCGTAGCCACGGTTGCCATGGTCGCCGTATCCTACGAGATTTGTGGATCCAAGAGAAATGGCCACAACAACGAGCGGTAGAACTGAAAAGGCGACAAAACCGTAAACGTTAAACAATCAATCAAAGTATGCAGCATAAGAAAATGGACAAGGGATGAGGCTGACAAATTAAATTAAACGAAGGAGCAATCAGTAAGTACTAATTAAGTTAAGTCAGACAAAACGCCGTAACCGAGAACAAATCACCAATTTAATTACTTCAAGTCATCGTTGGTTTCTTTTGGCAATAATATCCATCTAGATAGATGGCCATCGTGAATTTCTAACAAACCTCACTGAAGATAAATTTTTCACGCTTCTTGCCGTAA
Source organism: Bimastos eiseni (assembly GCA_959347315.1). Taxonomy (NCBI): domain Eukaryota; kingdom Metazoa; phylum Annelida; class Clitellata; order Crassiclitellata; family Lumbricidae; genus Bimastos; species Bimastos eiseni. Next base: position 23,295,873 of record OY365813.1, on the reverse strand, counting down.
GATCCTTCCTCCACATTGGTTCAAATTGCCTCTCATTAGCTTGAAGCGGAGTGCAGGACAATGCGGCGAACAGTCAGAAGTTAAGGCGAGCCGGATTATATGAATTGGAAGAAGACCGACCTTTCTTTGGAAGGACCCATTAAGGAAGAGGTATTCATTTCTTAAGAATAAGACGTTTATCAAAATCTTTCTATATTGCATAAATCGATTATTACAATTAGTGCTATGATGTTTTTACCCCAAGCGGAAGCAATGAGCAAAACGGTTTCGATTGTTGTTCTGACGTAGAATACGAAGATTATGTAAAGTGAAAGTTCAACACCTTCAGCCAACATGATGAAGAAAGCGGCCAAGAAGAAATAGTGAAGAAGAACAGCAACGGCTGTACAACCATCCTACGAATCAACAACAATAACAATAACAACAATAGATAAATCGTTCCTTGCATAAATACTGCTTCAGCATGAGAAATCTTCAAAACATATTTCGCAGCTCGCTGTGGAGAAACTTAGCACACAGGCCTTGTAACGCTGATAAATTATTTATTTTATCCTCATTTGCAATGGTTTTACACACATTAATAATAATAACAATAATAATAGTTATTATAATAATAAAGACAATTTATATGGCGCTGTAACTTAAGGGCGCCTCACAAACAACTAACAATCGGGATAAGCCCTCGGAAAGTGATGAATCTTGAGCCTTGACTTGAAAGAGTCCACTGAGTCGGCCGATCTAATGGTGGGTGGAGGACTATTTCTGCATGTAGGACCGGTGTGCTGAGAAAGCGCGGTCACCAAAGCGCGTCTTCATCCTCCTTACGCGTAGGTCGGTCTTTTACAGCGATCAGAGCCGCAGCCCAGCATTGTGATGTTGTTCAAAGCATCGTCATTTTTATAACTACTCCCATAACCAGAAATCGAGCCGCAATAAACTATCTTGAGATTTCTATTCATAATTGCATAACTCAATATAACGTGCCTACAGTGAAGTTACTTAAATCCTACAAAGAGGACTGTTTCACTGAATAAAAAAAAGATTGCGAGGCTACTCTGTTGTACACCAAACAGACGGTTTCATAGCAGAGGTGACTGTTCACAATATGTGGTTCATCTTAAGTTGTGGTCATACCTTTGAGTCGACTTTGTCTGCTCCAGCCATGAAGATGATATAAGCAATGATCAGAGCAGCGCAGAGGCTAAGAAGAAATGTTGCCTGGGCTGACTTGCACTGCCTGGTAAGATATCATAATTAAGAGTAAAATACTTTCAGCGTGACATGCGAGTCAAAAAGTTATCAATAAAAGCACATTAATAAAGCACATGAAAGCACAGTCCATTGTAGTGTAGATGTAAATCAAATATTCAATAGAATATTGATGCAATCTCAATGAAAGTCTCATTTTAAAGTAGGCCTACAGGTGAAGAATAATTTATTAAAAGCGAACGTTACATTAAGAACAATCATCTTTGAGTATTAAGGTAGTCCTAAATATTACCCTCAAAACGTCTCAAACACAAGAATCTCTTCAATACTTCTCTGACCTCTTCTGGAAACCGGACTCTGTTCTTCCTCGGACTACTCCTCTTACGACACATTCGACTTGACGCAGCGCTCATGAATAAACTGGTGCCCTGCACTTGGCTTTCGAGTGACGCTTTAGAAGTTTGGAGGTTTCGATTACGATTACGATTCTAGAATTATGATACATTTGAGATTCACTGCCTAATTTCAGTTTACTTCGAGTAATAAACTGAAGCCTAGAGTAATATCCAGGTTGAACGAGAATCAGTGCATAAGAAATAATCACTAAATTTGTAATGACAAGGATTGGTTGAGCACTTCGACAAATTCCTGAGGTTCTTGCAACTTACTTCCAAGTCAGAGCGTAGACAATGATGGTAAGGATAAGAGCAACCAACGAGATGCTGCAACCAATGTATGACACGATGGACAACGACTTGTAGTGCTGCAAGAGCAAAATTTACAAGGAGTCAGAACAAGACATTTTCTGATTATCATGAATGTCATTAACTACCAAAATAATATTATGTTGAACAATGATGATATATGTAAGACTGCGGGGCTCAATTGTCGAATACGACACCGCCACTGGTCGCACTGTGACAGTTCCAGTCTCAAGCCTAGGTATAGGTGGAGGGCGACGCTAATGAGCTTTGTAATCCCAGACTGTCGTAAAACTGCAACATGCTACCTACACTATGGTCGAATATGTTGGGCCTTTGCTATCTTATTTATCGTCTGATAAGATTAACAGGAACGCCTGGTCATGTGATTTGCTTGCTGCACAGCAACTATCTCGTTGGAGATTCATTGTGATGCTTTTAAGACTACATAAACACGAATGGCTTTAACGTCAGATGCTCACCAAAGGAGTTGTGCTCATCGACGGATTTCTGCTAATTAATATGGCGAAGTTGGTCAGATGATCGCAACTACAGGTCGTGTAATTTAAATCTGTCGCAGTCACCGAACACCCAACGGAATCCCAATCGCCTCTGAAATTATAATCAGTAAGCTATAAAGCTAAATGTTGACATCATGAACCATGTTAGACAATAACGTAATGTCATGAGCGCGGCAATTTTGTCTACATACTGCTATAGCGCTCGTGAGTAAGCTGGTTTACTGCGCTTGATTTTCAAGTGTCGCCTTAGAATTTTGGAGACTGCGATTACGAAATTACGATTATGAAATTACGATTAAAAAATTGCGATTACAAATTTACGATCATGAAATTACCATTACAAAATTATGATTACGAAATTACGATAACGACATTACGATTACGAACTATTTCTGGTAGATGAGTAAACTTAGATACAAAACGTGAAAAGTTTGCTACTTGAATGATGGTAAAACAATGAGTGCGACTATTTATGAAACATTTCGAATGTAATTGTTTAAAACTCTGACTTTATGTTGTAGACAATCAAATTTCATTTTACGAAACTTACCGAGGTTGATAGGCTTTGTCTAATGGTTATATAGAATGTTTGCTGATGGTTTTGCCGTTATATTTAACGTTAGTGATATCTACCTGTTGAAGTCCCAAGAGGCGCATGATCTTTGAAAACTCAAACTTTCTTCCTGCATCAGCCAAAGTCAGTCATTTTAAATGGATTGACACAACGAACAACGCTCATACAAGTAATTTAGAATTCACCTAAAAATTTGTATTGCAGCAAACTCGATTAGCGGAGCACAAATAAGCGTGTTTATCACGATGATTATTGTACCTATGTTATGTCATGTTATGCTGTTTTATAAAATATATTAACTTTCCCTCTAATCTTGCTGATTATGAAGTCCATAAATAGCATCTCATTGACGATATTCGTTTATAGAGGGACGATTGAAAAAATAAAGTATGTTGATTTATTTCAAGATCAAGATCTATTTAATCTCATATATTGTATTGTATAGTTCCTGATATTTGGATAATGAAATAGTAAAACGTCGAGATTGTGACTGCACATAAAAATCATAAGGCGTCAGTAAAAGCTGTACCTGGTTATGTCGTAACGTTATGAGAACTGGATTCTTTAGTTTTTCTTTGGGCTTCAGTCCATCGATTGAAAACGAAAGAACTCTTGAGGCTATGTTGCCAAAGTCTCTATATCAACAGTATGAAACGATAACCTATTTTGAATAAGTAACTCAGCTGATCTAAAATAAATATGGCCCATTATGCTGATAGCTGATGCCCAACGCATACACAGATTCACTTGTTGTGTTGGAGTTGGATCACTCGGTAAATGAGATTACAGTTGAACCCTCACTAAGACGATAATAGTAAAGATCGAACAATCCTAATATCTTAATTGAAATTCTGCAAAGCTGCTTACTTATTTCCTGGTAGGAAGTTGTGAATGGTTGGATAATACGAAGCCCACATATAAGTAGGTTGAACAAATCTTTCTGCTGAAATGCCTGCAAAGCAAGTAATAGAGTCTGAAAACTTGATAGGTAAACAACAATCTACGGCCCAAAAAACAGTTTGGTGTGCATGCTCTGTGACGGATATCTAAATTAAATAAATTGACCCATCTGACCAAAACCAGTCTTAAGTCGGATTTGTTTAAATTTGAGTGTCATATATCATCTTTAAAAGGACACTAACTTTATTGTTCTATGATGTTCCTGTCCGAAGTTATGAGTAAAACAAATGGTTCAGTTGTCCGATCATTATTCTGAGAAAACTGCATTTGAAGTTTGGTATGATTTTGAAATGTAAAGGCCTAACCAACCTTCTTCGTAATTGAGTAAAATTTGAAAGAGACCAACTAACTTCTGCATGTTGTCTAATGTGGCATAGGCTAGACGAATGTTTGAGCTTTCTCCGCATACCAAGTTTGCTATCTTAGCATCAAGCTGAGTTTGGCTATTAACGGGGGGAAAATGGCAAATTATGAAAAGTCATTAAAGTTTTAAAACAATGGTTTCCACAAAGTCATCTAAGAGCCATTAAAAATCAATTTTTTCACCAAATTTAGTTTTTATGTCTTAAAAACATATTAATATATCAACTTCTGTCAAAAACAAGAAATTTAAAAAATTTACTTTTTATCACATTTTTGCAAATATCTCAGTAATGTGTTTTGCGACTTACGACTGGTTTTGTGCAGATTATTGCGCAAGGGGTTAGAGCGATCGTCCTGTTACACGGAGTTTGCGCCTGTCCCAAGAAACCTTGAACAAGTCCGTCACATTATTGCTCTGTACCTCGACGCCTTTCTGACTGATCAACTTTCTTGTTACTAACGTACTTGATCACCATTTAGGTTTCGGCATACATTGTATTTGTGCAGTGCTGGAAAGGCGTTATGCTAAATGTCAAGATAATTACATGCAACGGGACAATAAGCCGTTGTTTGTTTAGAAAACGACAGTTCAGAAAATCGGAGAAATAATTTGGTGCCTACTGCTATTCAGTGAATCCGTAAATATTGATATCGTGTTGTCGCCCAAAGCTGAACAATTAGGAAAATCAAGTTGAAGAGGTCGATTTGACGTCTGCCATGACCGTGCTTCTAAAACTGAATCCCACATTTTCTCAGTTGAAAATAACATCGTAGAAAATCTTGATTTACTAGGTCTGGATGTATCCGGCAATTCACACGACGTCTTCACAAGTCCATTTTCCGCATATGTCCGTGAAATAAAGGATTGACAATTATATAAGAATTGCGTTGGCAGAACGGATGTACAACCACGAAGCCTTCCGATGCTTCTAAGGCAAAGCAGATTTGATATTGTTTGGGAACAGGACGTGGTGCGATAGGCTCAACAGAAAATTAATCGTTTTCAACCTCGTAAGCAACTATGGGGTGTTTGACAGTCGTACTGTTGTAGAGACGCAGCACTTATTGTAATGCGGCTCTGGGATACGGTCGCATCAACCGCTGAGTCTGCTCGTTCAGGTCACTCATTCGCAGCAGCGTAACAACATATACTTACGCCCTGTGTCTAGCATTTATCTGGCGCTCCCACATTTTGTTGCCTATCTAAGTTTCGAATATAGGCTATTATAACAATCTATGAATAGACAGATAGTTTTTCCGAAGTACTCATTTTTAACAGATAATAATAAATATATTTAAAAGAAGCTAAATATAATGATATATAAAAATAATAATACTGAAGTCTGTGAATGAAAATAAATAATATTTCAAGAAAGAATGAATTTATGGAATAATAAAAGTTATCTCATTCTGAAATGTGCACCCCTTCTACATTTGCACCCTGTGCCACGGCACCGCTGGCACCGCTGGCACCGCCCCTGGTATAATACGACACTGCTCGGTCGTCTGAGTTACGAAGTGTTATTGCAAACTCCAAATGATCAAGAAACCTGGGAAACTCGTGATCTCACAAATAGAAGAGGATAAACTTCTATATTAATTCATCTCTGGCCCAACGAGAAATGTAACAACAACACATACTGTGCTCTTACTCAACGGTTTATGCTGATGCGATTTTTGTAATAATTTCGACTCTGTCCTCTTACCCAGATTGGCCTCAATCTCGGTAGTACAACCCATCGATGTGTTGAGCCTGGATAGACTCCTTCCGTAGACCTCAACTGAGGATAAAATTATTGATGCACACTTTTCATTTGCCTACAAATAAACACAGTAATAAACCAGGTATCATGGACTAGATATAACTTAATCAAATTTAATGACACGGAATTCGGAATTTTCGAACTAGTCAACATTTATGATGGCGGCTTGACAGAATTCGTTGGCAAGAGAGGCGAGGCATCAAATAATTATAATGTTTTGCAAAATTGTAACAAAGTTTAAACTGGATTCTTGCTGTATGGTTATCCAGCATTAAGAATGCAATGGTGGTGTGATATTTTGATACTTAGGAGTTTTGTTATAGCTGGAGACAGATAATTTTCAGTTATCAACAGTTATCAACAATTTATGATAACAATACCGTTGGCTGAAACGCTTAAAACGATGATACATTGAGTCATTAACCTGCAAAACTGATGCAAATGTCAAATTATCGTACGTTTTCTTTTCTTAATAATATTCAGGAAAATGAGTTCAATAAATTAACAAATGGACCTTCTCAAAATTCTTGAATTATCCCTGTACGGGGATTAGGCATAATAAATAGAATACTATTGTCTGGTTTTGAAACATGCTTGAGTTTTGATTTAAAAGAATGAATTCGATTTTACAGCTTCAAGTTCTTTCCATTCTTCGGAGTTGATAGGTCGTAGAACGTTGCTGATCGCTTCAACAAATGACTGCAATGAAACAAAAATAAAACGCAATTAACCTCATACGTGATTTTACATTGTATTAAATGTATAAATGTATGTGACAATGTATACATGTAATAACCTATGAATGTATACATGACCTCTAGCCAAATGTCCCACCATAAATAATTTTTTATATGGCAGCGAAGTACTTCAGAGCAGTAACAATAATAATAATAATAATAGTAATAATAATAGTTGCTGTAGGCCTAGTAGTAATAATAATGATAATGACAATAATTAAGTTAGGCGTGATACAATAATAGTAGTTATAACAATGACAATAGTAATTGTTGCAATAGAAATAATTGTAATAGTCCTAATAATAATAACAACAACAATAATAATAATAATATGAATAATAGTAATCAAAGTAATGCTACTACTAATAATAATAGTCGTTGACCACATTGAAACTGTCATAGCCGCCGAACCAATGATCACAAGTTATGAATGAAGTCAAATTTAAATGTGCGGTCACCTTGCAAGACTCCCATAACGTTCTACATCTCACTTAGTCAACGCCGTCGCCTAGCCAAAGGGGTAAAACCTGAAGGGGTCGTTGATAACGAGAATTGATCTCTCACCTGCTGCTCTTAAAGCCAGTATCTTATCTGTAAAAACTCTACGGTCCAATGTGACGACAGACAATTGTGTGTGTAAATGTATTGGCACGCATACATGTAGGATGATAGTGAGGTAAATCGTACCTTTATTTCCTTTTCGTCTGGACTGGCGGTGCTGTTACTCCGCAATACAGCCAATTGGTTTAGCATCATCACGGAGGCGTTGAGATTTGATGGACTCAGACCATCGCTCTTGTTGGTCAAGACTGATAATTGACTGGTGAATTCAGCAATTTCAGTCTGGTTTTTCAGCGCAGTTGCATTCAAAAATTCGACCTTAATAAGAAATTTCAAATACTCTAATGTATGAGCATTAAGTTAAAATTGAACTATTTAACTTAGAGATATTTTGTTTACAGTACCGAGTATTGTTTTCATTTAAATAATTATGCATGTGAGAGAATGTTTCAATCCAACAACATAAATACTCTTTCGTTAAAATCTTTCAAAAATAAGTAAGTAAATAAAGAAATAATTCAATAAATAATATGCTGATAGAAATGAAAGTCTAATAATGTATCAACCCTTTTTTGTAAATCTCCAAATTTCTTGTCATAGCAAAGACTGCAGTTTGTATCAGACCAGCCGTTCCGAAAACAGTTTCTTGAACATCGTTCTACAATAAGCAACTTGTTTAGAACACTCTGTCTACTGCATAAGAAACGCAGGAGCAACAAAACAAAAACTGACGGAGTCGTACATTTTGACGGGTTTTAATTATATGAGCCAAGCAATTGATTAATCAGAACGAATAATTAACTTATTATCAGTCGCCAACTTGAATGCGCTGCGTTCAAGCAGGTCGTCAACTTGGAATCTATAATCACACATGCATTGCACACATCTCTGCATCCATGATCATTAGAAGACTGGACTTGGCTCTTCACCTGGGTAAGAATGAATTCAATTACTTAATCGATTCCTAATGTTTATTTGGGAGAGTTTCCGTTTTTGATTTCTCAAGGTCAAACTGACTGTTGAAAATGTGTCATATAATTTCGTAGAGACTTGTTAATTTTTCAAATCATATCAAACTGTATTTCTATTTCACAAACGTTGCCTTTAACACTGACCGCACTACTATGTGACATGCCATGAAGCGGTCAGTATCTATTAACAACCCCTCTGACGCGACTAAGCAATCGTGAACAAGCAGGTGCCTTGCGCTTAGTTTTAGAATTTGAGGTTTTTGATTATGATTAAGACTAAAGCAGTCGCCAACGGTATCAACATCTGAGAATCGTTTGGGAAAAGCTCATTCAATAGTCTACATAGTTGACAAAAGTGAGACAAAGGTCGGTCAGCGTAACTCGTTTTGAACATTATTTCATGCATAAACGTTAGTAAAAGTTGTCAACCGTATCTGTTCACAGGACATGGTTGAGTTATTTTTGCTCCGACTCTTGTACGATTCCATAGAATAGAATGTACATCAAGTTCGTCTTCGCAGAATTTATCTGAAAGGAGAACAGTTTCAGTAGGCTAACTTCAATCAGGTGAAGAATTGCATAGCAAAACAAATTTTACGTTGCTACGGATGGACTTATAATGTCATCTCCAGTGAAGCCTCAAACAGAGGTTTTCATCCGAATGCAAAAAGTAGACGGTTGTTGGTTATTACATATTTATGTCTTTTGACGATAGTTCATGTTTCCTTAATTGGAAAACCGACTTAGTTCGTGGCTTCATCCGCGCTTTCATCGAGGCTTGTGTGAACAATCAGCTATGTGAGAGCTTTGTAGAAAGGGCACTAAGCCTATAACACCGTTGGTTAGTACACCTAGAAGGACATGGCGCAGCGATATGTTTTGTGCTTTACAACCGAAGAGTCGCGGGTTCGAATACACCTCGAGTCACTGCGTAGCGAGCTTGTACAAGTTGCTCACCCATAATTGTCTGCGAGGAATGCAACGGAAAGCTATTTAAGCAGTAAGTACCGTAAGAAGCTGTAAGTATAAGGTTTGAACTATTATCATCTCTGATTTGTAAGAGTCGGTGGAGGCCTATTACAATGCTATGATGTTGCCTCTAAGTCTGGCTGCGGTATTGCAATTCAAACGATGTTAGCCATCTCATTCCAGTGTGACATAGAGCCAAATGGATCTGCCTGCGGGCAGAGAACTCGTCGCCATCGGTTACCTTCATTGCAATGTAATGTACCAGTCCTGTCCTAAGAGATGTCTGAGACCAGACGATGGTTTACAAAATTGTCACAGCGGTACAAATTTCATGGTAGAGACGTCTTTTCTACTGGCAAGGTTCTAGCGAACGATGTTTATGGATAAAACATTAAAAAAATCACATGAATGGTTCAACTGCATCTGAATTAGTATATTTGGTGTCCTACTAGCTACAATTACAACACCAGACTCACGGAGCACGTTCAGATATCCTGAAGCAAGGATGTATCCGTGAACGTTGCTCGCATTGCATTGAATAACCATCAGATCCGTTCCAGTTTCTCGGTCATCACAGTTACGACAAACGTCTCTGATCGTCAGACTTTTATTTATGCTGTTGAACACAAATCTCTCGGGAGGATTGTCAGCTGGAAGAAATTAACCAGTTAATCATCAGCAATTCGTGTTGTTGGCTATTGTGAACCAGCCTATAAGTTATACGTTATCGAGCAGCTACAGTCATAGTTGGCTAAACGATTTAGTCAGGATCAATTTGTTCATAGTCCAACGTAATATATTAACAGAAGTAAGATTGCCATGGACAGACAAGGCAGGCAACATCATAACATTGCAAAAGGATTACCCAAACTGCGCCTCTCCATCCCAATCAACATTAAATACTGTTGCTAGGCCTCGGTTTACTCATCTTACCACTACACATGGCTGAAGTTGCACACTGGGGGAGGGACGTAGGATGATGATGAACACATTGGGGCGCAGAGCACGGGAACTGAGTTAGATACCCATATTGCGAGGTTGACTAGTCTTTCTTTCTCTAGGCGGCCGCGTTGATCAAGTTTGATGTATAATATAATGGGCGCCATGCATGGCTGCATGGCGCCCAGTCAGATTCGACTCGTGCAATACCTTGTCATCATTCGTTCATACTGAACTGTACTTGTATTCATAGTGCGATTTGCCAGATCGAAGTAAAACGAAAATCAGTACTATTTTTTCCTGCGGGTTGGTAGGCTACAATAAAATCATTGATTGATTGACTGATTGAACGGTTGATAGACAGATACATGAAAAGAGATAGTATTTCCGTATCACTAACGGTTTAATTCCTTGCCGTCTTGAAGCCAGATAATCTTAGCCTCTGGTTTCGCAGTTGCGTTGCATTTGTAGGTAACCGAATCGCCCTCAGTCACACTGACGCCGCGTGGACCATCTTTTGCAGTGCGAAACACAGGCGCCGCTGAAACACGCACAGTTCGCAAAGCTCTGGTCACTGTATCATATAAATTTTATGTAAATAAGATGTATGACGTAATAACGCCTTGCATGACTGCCGACATCATTCGTTCTGACTATGTAATCATACTGATATTATCGGTTGAAGATGAACGGAAAAATTATTATTACTGTTATTATTAATTTACCTATTCATTTGTTTATTTATTTTAATCAATAATTGCAATGCTGAATTGTCAATCGGATCGACGGATAGGTAGTAGCTAGTAGGCCTACTCTGGTCTATAATAGTCTTCAGTTACGGCACTCCGATGCATTATCTGCAATCAAGCTTGCAGTTCGTGATCCTCGTCCTCCGAGTGCGATTTGAAGTTATTATTAATATAATATTACAATATCATAATAATAACGATAGTAATTATAATAATGATATTACTATTATCATCAGCATTACTATTATTATTATCATTATTATTGTTATTATTCTACCTTATTCATAAACCTTCATAAGTGTTGATTGTTGAATTGGCAGAGATCAAGCTCACGGGAAATGAGTAGGGATCTTGAAGGGGCGCTATATAAATGCTCGATTACATTAAATTACATACATTGCATATCGTTACATATCATTGTAGTCGTTTAAAAGAGACGAACCTCCAACAGTCATTCGACGAGAGCTATTGGACCATCCTTGGGTGTTTGAAGCACTGCAGCTGTAGCCCCCTTCATCGGAGTCAATAGTGTAATTGATGGTGAGTGACGTATTAAAGGAATTCAGTGTGTATCTTCCAACTAGAAGAGTACCGTTTGGTTTTGTCCAAACAATTGTTGGCACCGGACTGGATAAACAATTAAACAGACGTTGCACGAAAGAGTAACCCATCATGAGGCGGTCAGTAACAGTGAAAACTTAAATCAATAACCATCTAAATATAACGACCAAAATTAATAAAAGCCACAAAAATTCAACTCGTCTGACCTCTTTAATCCTCAGGTGAGGATTATTTACAATACTGTACTTTTAAATGTATTTTCTACCAGAGTGCGAATATCAGTTGGTTCAATATAGAATATACTTTCTTACTTACCTATTTTGAGATTGTCCATTTTACGATTTACATTTTTCATTCTAAGTTTACATTTTACTTCGCATCAGCTTACAATTTACATTTTAAGTTTACATTTTCACACCAGTTTACGTCAACGTTAACCATTTTGAAAATGTCCTAATTATTTGTTATCTCATGACAAAGCTTACAACAAGCAATCGTCCTGCAGATGCTGAGACCAGAAGCCATTTCGGTAGAAATTTAAGAATTACTTTATATGATCGTCTGTTTGTGTTTGATTAAATTATGGGTGTAATTAGCTGAATGCATGTTTGTTGCACGCTGGCTCTATTGATTTTGCTACTAAGAACTATAAGGTGACCAAATGTTTTTGATATTCAAAGAAGAGAAACTGAGATTGGTTCAGTTTAGAAAATGCAATTGAGCCAGACTTAGTGACGCCTAACTGTCTTCTTGGGTCTTCCCCCGCTTACCTTCTTTCCATCTGCACTAGGGTCTCCTTTATTTAGCACCGGGTTTCCCTTCGTTCCTCTGCCCGCAAACTTCTGGTTGTGCCCCCATGTGCTCTGCCACAGCTCAATACAGGAGCTTCGCCTACATGGGTCCCACCAGCTGGAACAGCCTTCCCTTTCCTCAACGGAAGGAGCTGCTCTCTCTCGCTCTCTCCCTCTCTTGCTCTCCTCCATAAGCGACTGAAGGTTTTCCTGTTCTCCGTTTAGCTACATGTATGTGTTAAGTCGTGAGCGCCTCTGATTCGAGTGGCGCTATATAAGTAATCCATTGCAATTACAGTTACCTACTATCCGTAGAAGAAGCATCTGAATACTACAATTCCTCTACGATATTCTGTTGAAGAAAAAGCCAAAATTGGAGCATATTCACTGATGTTCCCTTTCGAATCTTCAACACGTCAACAACATCAAATATTTGTGAAAAATAAGTAGTCAAGAAAGCAGCGTGTGCTGTATTTGTAGTTATCACCTGGTGAAGATTATTTACCTATAAGTCATTTTCTGTTTATATTCCGAAAAATTTCCAGTGTGCGCAGTGCGTCAACAATTGAATGAAGTTTATAATGCTCATTTTGTCGTTACAGAGAATGAACCTACAGACCGAGGTTCTAAATTTATTTTGCACCAGTTTATAGCAAGCACTGTCTGTGGGAAGACCATACGGCGAGGTTACAGTCCACATACGCCGAGGCCTAGAAACTAGAGTCGCTAACATTTCATTCCAATGGCTGGCTCAGGATGATGAAACAGACGACTCTTCTTATTCCCTACAGCGCGTCATAGGGTAGTGTTTAGACCGCGGTGTTGCATTTGTGAACTACTTTCATGAATACAATGTTCGTGTAATATCACTGGGAAGAGGGTGAGGGTTGATCACCCGCCGTTATATCACCAAGGCTGAGAAAATGATGCAGCTTCATTCCAATTATTGACTTTCGGGTTCATTCAGGGATATCATCATCCCTCTCCTTTTCTTCCACTTCTTCTTATCCTCGTTTTCCTTTTCCTTCTTCTTATTCTTCTTCTTATTTCATCTTCTCCTCCTTCTTCTTCTACTTCTTCTCCTGCTTCTTCTTCCTCTTCTTCTTCTCCTCGTTTTCCTTTTCCTTTTTCTTCTTCTACTTTTCATTTCTTCTTCTTCTTCTACTTCTTCTTCTTCTCCTGCTTCCTCTTCTTCTTATTCTTCTTCTCCTTCGTCTCCTACTTCCTTTTCTTTTTCTTCTACTTCTTCTTCTTCCTCTTCTTCTTCTTCCTCGTCCTCTATCAGTAATATACTAGTAATAAAATCGTCTTACTTCTTGTCACTGTTAGTTGGGTGTAATTTCCTTTCTCCATGACATTCAGGTAACGATTATAAGTTGTGCATCTGTAATATCTTCGATCAAGATCATCCTCCGCAATAACATAAGCAAAGTGAAGATCGCCTAAAAGAAAAAAAATGTAACAAGATAGTATGTCAATGTCGAGGAGCGTTTAGATGTATGCTGCAAGAAAATTGTTTGAGCTGACATCGATATGTTGGAAAACTTGAGATTAGTAGTTAGTTACCGAGACCGAGATGTCCGAAACAGGACAATGATCTGGTAGGCTGCACTCTAAAACTCGCAAAGGTCTGTCTACTAGCTGAATCCGCAGTCAATACAACTATTGTGTATAGTTTAAATTTAGCTTCCTAAGCCTTAAGATCTGATCCAAGTAGTTCTGCATAGTTTACAGAATAAAGATAATTTGCCATTAAATTGTGTGGCACAGGGGTCGATTGGTTAGAGCGGTCAGCCGATAACGTTCAGTGGACGCTGAGCGAGCGGGTTCGACCCTCGTCCGGGGAGTCACTGTGTAGGGTCCTTGAGCAAGTCCTTCGCGCACATTTGCTCTGCAGTACAACTGCAATTGCGCCGTCGAGGCGTCTGTGCACTTCTGAGCAAAAAATGATGGAAGGACGATATAAAATTTCGGTAATAAAAATTATATGTAGGCTTACAGTTGAATCTTCTAAGAAATCAGACTATGATCAACTATGTGAGCATTAAAGGTGAAGAGTTAGAGATGATAATTATTTGGGCAGGAAGTACTGTAAGAAGCTCTGTGCGTATGATTTGAACTACTATTATCTCTGATTTTTAAGGTAGTACACCCCAATGTGTCAAGGAAAAGAAAACGAAATCCCCAACAAGGTTATCCCCAGGCTAGCCTAAGGAGCCGTTACAAAGGGGTGAATGAAGTGGCCTAAATGGATATCGGCGGGGAAGGACAGAGAGAAAGAGAAAGATTACATTTTATAAAGCGGGCACGTGAGACGTGATTGGAGCGTTTGCCAATGAGGGTGTCCGCATCACACGTTATATCATGTGGTCACATTACCACATCTGGTATTGTATTGAAAAACTTATGTCAGGCGACAGTACTGTGTAATGTTTCAGTAAGCCCGAATTATTGTTGCAATTGCATCATTATGCCTGCCAAATAGGACAGTGAAAAGGCAGTGAGGAGCATTGGAGCTCATTCTTGACATTCTTTGTCATGGATCTGCAGCAGTACTTTAATACTACTAAAATCATTCGTTTCATACAATTTCCTACAACTGTCTAACTAAATCAGGGGTGTCAAAGAGCCGGCCGCGGGCCATTTCTGGCCCGCCGACGACGATAAATTTCCGCCACTTGCTGGAACATATCATTGGCCCGCCAACACAAAAAGGTTTGACACCCCTGAACTAAATAAAGCTAAACCATTTCGCCATACATGTAATAAACTAGTCGTTGCGATCGCTATGTTAACTATGAAAACATTACCATCATTCTAGAATCACGTGACACATGACTGGCTGCCTGCTGGTATTCGAACCATTCACTAGTCACAACATACTGTAATTTAACTATAAGTTAATGCGTAGTAATAAATCTAAACGGAATGTCAAATATAAAAAAATAAAATTATTTGTGACCCTCAACGGTGTCAAATTAGATTCTAAGCAACTAACTCAAACTGTATACACTGCAGCCAAGTTTGGCCTTAGTCCTACCTACCATTCTCAGCGACTTGGATCCGTTTTGATGGCTGGAGTAGAGTCGCATTTCGGTCCTCAGTGTCGTCGACCGTCTCCCAACCATACGTAGGCTTTGGGAAACTGTTTGGTGGATCGCAGGGAATGTGAAATGGGTTTCCTTCTTGAACAGTTTTATTCAGAATGTTTGTGGAATTTCTCATAGTGGAGTCAAGAAATGCCCTCTGCAGATGTGTCATTTGTGAGACTGCTATGCCGTAATTATTCCTAGCGAAACACTGGTAGAAGCCTTCGTCCCGTGATGTGGCAAATTGTATTGTTATTGTACCATCCGCGACGCTTTGAATATTTTGAAGAGTTTGGTTTAATTCAATTCCATTCTTCTTCCATTCATATCTGCAAAAATAATTAACAATCAGGTTATATAGGATCATATGTAAAGCAAGAGCATCAAGCGTTAGCGATTTCAATTTCATAGCCTCGGCGTATAGGAGCCGGTGGCCAGTCCTCTCCCTCGCCGTCACATATTCCCATCAACAGTTTTGCAGCCAGACTAAGCATCATAGTTGAGTTGGCTAGAGATAGATATCTCGAACCAAATTTTTACGATGGCGGAAATTTGAATATATGAACTCCCGATTGACAGTGCATCACTAAACATTTGAACACCCACACATCTAAGGAATATAAACGTCATCAGATCTACTGTTGATTTTCAATAAAATATAATCATTGTTGACAGAGTGACTGACTCTTGACAAGGTCGGGAACAAGAACGAAAGAGAATAGCCAATAACAAACGAAGTCTCGTTAGTTTCAGTTATAAAAGACACTGTGTGATAACACAGCTCATTAGGATCGCCCTCCTCCTTTATCCAAGATTGGGACCTGCACTGCTAGAGTGCGACTAGTTGTGGAGCTGCCGAGGTTTTAGCGGGTTTATACTGAATAAATATGTAGCAGGAGACGAGCTTTTGGGCCAGTCTGTTGGTTCCAGTTAAATGAGGAAAGAGCTGACAAAAAGTCTACACCCTGCCGCATGCACTTGACATTGCTATCTGTTAGTTCTATTCAATCCATTGACCAAAACACGTCCAGGAAAAAGAGCTATCACCACACGACACATCAATTAATGTTCCTTTCATTTATTTCTCAAAATGTCCAACATACTGTGTATCTCTTTTTTATACCTTTCTTTCATTTATCGCTTTATTTTTTTTCGCCATAATACGGTAGGGACATTTTCAGCTGGGTAGCAACTCAATACAAAACCTGTAACGCTGTATGCAGAGCCGTGCGGAGTCCTCGGCTGAGCGTCAGATCTGAAGAATGGAACCAACCAACGGGTTACCGTCGACAGCTGACAGATTTCATGGATGTTAGGATTCTCTGGCCTGGATGCATGTATGTAATGTAAGCGTGCATTTGGTATGCATGCATGCATTCCTTACACATATGCATGCATCACACACATACGCATTCATACGCATTACGTACATACATGCATGCATACACACATACATACATGCATGTATGTCTGTCTGTACATACGTACAGACAGACATACATGCATACATGTTCATACATGCTTACATACATACATACACACATATATACACACACACATACATACATACACACACATACATACATACACACACATACATCCATACATACATACATACGTACGTACATACATACATAAGCTGACATACATTCGCACATAAAGACATACATACAGAGAAACCCACAGAGCATGTTGTGCATTTGTTAATCATGAAGGTAACATGTCTTCGTGTAATAATAAAGGAACTATATGACTGCGATAATTGTTACATCGGTTTAGGGCTTACGTTACGTCTGGTACTCCCATCGCTTTGCAGTCCAGTGTTACAGTGTCACCACTTCGATATAGCACGATCTCCAGTGGTCCTCGAATAACTGACGGAGGCAGCGGAACTGAAATGCAAGTGTTATTTTGTTACTATTATATTAGATGGCTATGAACCGGTCATATAATCTCCTTCAAGCTTGAGTTAATCCCTCACAGGGGACGGGTCAGCTACACGGATCCTTCTTCTCCACTTGACTCTGTCACCGGTGTCTTCGTTTTTCAATCTTAGAGTCTTCAGGTTCTTTTGAATTATATCTTCCCATCTCTTCTTCTGCTGCCCCCGACTGCATCGTCCGTTGGTATCCACTTTCATAACTTTTTACTGCAGCTGTTTTCATCTCTTTTCATTAATTTACTTGACCGTACCATCTCATTCTGGCTTCTCGTATTTCTTCCGTAATACAAGCCACTGCCAGCGTCTTTCTGATGTCTTCGTTCCATTTCTTATCCATAAACTACCCATAAAGAACAATAAAAACTATATCTCAAGAGTTTTGTACAAGAAGATAACTTGCCGCCAAAGATTGATTGAATCAACAACCTAAAAATTGTGTAGATATGTAGTATATCTCCTTGTAAGCCCCGGTGAGGTATCACATCTGGCATGTTGTTACTTAACAATAAACAAATACCATCGTCATTAAGGTATTATTAAGCTTTCAAACAAATGTATTACCAGATCCTCAAAACGACAAAGGGAAGCACATAAAAGTTGTTCCATATTGAGCTAGTCCAGTAAATATTTCAAAAATAACAATCTATGAAATGTTATGATACGTAATACAAATTGGCTTTCACATTATTGCTAACTATCTACTTATGACCATGCTGAAGATTAAGCCCAACTTAGAAGCCAGCATATCAACTTATACGTATACATGTAGGATAGCAAATTGGAAATGGTCAAGATTTGAAAGAATTACCTGCCATGGTGATTCCCTCGACTGAGCGGAAATCGGTGACTGATGTCGTGTATCCATTCGTGACCTCGTCAGTGGCTATACTGCCTGAATCGGTGACCGTCATTGTGGCATTATTGGATATAACTGTCTTTGCCATTGAGGTTATACTATCTGAATCGGTGAATACCGCTAGGGCTATATTGTGTGAATCGGTGAATGCCATTGTAGTTGTGCTGTCTGAATTTGTCACTGTGCGGTCTAAATCTGTGAATGATATCGTGGCTGTGCTATCAGTATCTCTCACTAACATTGTCGCCACACTGTTGGAATCGGTTACAGCCATTATCTCTGTGTTGTCTGAATCTGTGTCTGAAAATATGGCTACGTTGTCTGAATTGGAAATTGCAACCGTGGCTGTGCTGCCAGAATATGTAATTGTCTCTTTGGCTATATTGTCTGAATATGAGATTGCCACTATGGCTCTACTGCCAGAATCTGTGATTGCCTCTGTGGTTATAATATTGTTTGAATCTGTGCTTGCCACTATGGCTGTGCAGCCAGAATCCGTGACTGCCTCTGTGGTTATATTGTCTGAATCTGTGATTGCCACTATGGCTGCGCTGTCTGAATCTGCGACTGCCTCTGTGGTGATACTGTCTGAATATGTGTCCGTCTCTGTGGTTGTATTGTCTGAATATGTGATTGTGTCTGTGGTTGTATTGTCTGAATCTGTGATTGTGTCTGTTCTTTTATTGTTTGAATCTGTGACTGTCTCTGTTGTTAAGTTGTCTGAGTCTGTGACTGTCTCTGTGGTTATATTGTCTGAAGATGTGATTGTTTCTGTAGTTATATTGTCTGAATCTGGGACTGTTTCTGTGGTTTTATTGTCTGAATCTGTGATTGTTTCTGTGGTTATATTGTCTGAGTCTGTGACTGTCTCTGTTGTTATAGTGTCTGAATCTGTAACTGTTTCTGTGGTTCTATTGTCTGAATTTGTAACTGTCTCTGTGGTTCTATTGTCTGAATCTGTAACTGTTTCTGTGGTTCTATTGTCTGAATCTGTAACTGTTTCTGTGGTTCTATTGTCTGAATCTGTAACTGTTTCTGTGGTTATATTATCTGAATCTGTGACTGTCTCTGTGGCAATATTGTCTGAATCTGTGACTGTCTCTGTGGTTATATTGTCTGAATCTGGGACTGTTTCTGTGGTTATATTGTCTGAATCTGTGATTATTTCTGTGGTTATATTGTCTGAATCTGTGATTGTTTCTGTGGTTATATTGTCTGAATCTGTGATTGTTTCTGTGGTTATATTGTCTGAATCTGTGACTGTCTCTGTGGTTATATTGTCTGAATCTGTGATTGTTTCTGTGGTTATATTATCTGAATCTGTGACTGTCTCTGTGGCAATATTGTCTGAATCTGTGGGTGTCTCTGTTGCTATATTGCTTGAATCTGTGGTTGTCTTTGTGATTCTATTGTCTGAATCTGTGATTACCACAATGGCTGTGATGCCAGACTCCGTGACTGTCTCCGTGGTTATATTGTCTGAATCTGGGACTGTCACTGTGGCTATGTTGTCCGAATCTGTGACTGTCTCTGTGGTTTTATTGTCTGAATCTGTGATTGTTTCTGTGATTAAAGTGTTTGAATCTGTGACTGTCTCTGTTGTTATATTTTCTGAATCTGTGATTGTCTCGGTGGCTATAATGTCTGAATCTGTGATTGTGTCTGTGGTTTTATTGTTTGAATCTGTGACTGTCTCCGTGGTTATATTGTCTGAATCTGGGACTGTTTCTGTGGTTACATTGTCTGAATCTGTGATTGGCTCTGTGGATCTATTGTCTGAATCTGTAACTGTTTCTGTGGTTATATTGTCTGAATATGTGATTGTCCCTGTTGTTACATAGTCTGAATCTGTAACTGTTTCTGTGGTTATGTTGTCTGAATCTGTAACTGTTTCTGTGGTTATATTGTCTGAATCTGTAACTGTTTCTGTGGTTCTATTGTCTGAATCTGTAACTGTTTCAGTGGTTTTATTGTCTGAATCTGTGACTGTCTCTGTTGTTATAGTGTCTGGATCTGTAACGGTTTCTGTGGTTCTATTGTCTGAATCTGTGATTGCATCTGTGGTTATATTGTCTGAATCTGTGATTGTCTCTGTTGTTATAGTGTCTGAATCTGTAACTGTTTCTGTGGTTCTATTGTCTGAATCTTTAACTGTCTCTGTTGTTATAGTGTCTGAATCTGTAACTGTTTCTGTGGTTCTATTGTCTGAATCTGTAACTGTTTCTGTGGTTCTATTGTCTGAATCTGTGATTGTTTCTGTGGTCATACTGTCTAAATATGTGTCCGTCTCTGTGGTTCTATTGTCTGAATCTGTAACTGTTTCTGTGGTTATATTGTCTGAATCTGTGATTGTCTCTGTTGTTATACTGTCTGAATCTGTAACTGTTTCTGTGGTTCTATTGTCTGAATCTGTAACTGTTTCTGTGGTTATATTGTCTGAATCTGTGATTGTTTCTGTGGTCATACTGTCTAAATATGTGTCCGTCTCTGTGGTTATATTGTCTGAATCTGTGATTGTTTCTGTGGTCATACTGTGTAAATATGTGTCCGTCTCTGTGGATATATTGTCTGAATCTGTGATTGTTTCTGTGGTCATACTGTCTAAATATGTGTCCGTCTCTGTGGTTCTATTGTCTGAATCTGTAACTGTTTCTGTGGTTACATTGTCTGAATATGTGATTGTGTCTGTGGTTGTATTGTCTGAATCTGTGTGTGCTACTGTGGCTGTGCTGTCTGAATCGGAGACTGCCATTGAGGTCAAACTATCTGTGGTTGTTTCATTTACTCTTTTAATTTTGATGGTTTCTTCCATTGCCGTTGGAGTTTCCGTAAATTCTTCATAAGAGGCTGTTTTTGAATCTCCGACTGTCGATAATTCTGTGCATGAAAATGTAGCAGTGGGCACAATGTTCTTATATCATGTCACCATTACCAAACATAAAGATACTAAATGAACGAAAATGAAGGTTTGAGATAGTTGAGGATTTTGCCAGTTCAATAATAGTCAAGAATAGTTTCGCAGAAAAAGAATAATTGATGAATTTAAGAAAGAAGCGAAACACAGATGCGGCAAGTTGAATGCCCTAACATCCTCCGAGATTATTGCGTTAATAACCATGGAGAAACTTAAATGCAGAGAGCACGAACTAAGGAGGAGAAACTCAACATGTTCAATGCTGGAAAAACAACTTAAAATGTGTAAATCTTACAGAAAGTGAATTGGAAAGAGTGTCATTTGTGACTGACAATTTGGTGATGATGATACTGAGGAGATGATAATAGAACACAGAAACTACAAGATTTGTTGTCATGAAAGGTGTTCGTGTGGAAAGAGACGTCCAAAGGATTCGTGTGTGACTTTTGTCGTCAGCGTATGATGATGATGATGCCGTGACTCTACAGAACGTTCTGCACGGATCCGATATGTATCGACTCTGATTCTGAAAAAATTGTCAGGCTTAGGCTAGGGATGAACCGAAGCTCGTCTCGTAGCTCGGCTCGGGACTCGGGTCGGCCCGAGTTTCGTAGTATACGGCATCACTCGGACTCGGACAAACAATGGGTCCGAGTATTAAACTCTTCTATTATCTGTTTTGAAACACACGAAAATCGGATTTTTTAATTTACAAAGCGACAATCAAAGTAACTTACAATGTAATACACAAATACTATCGTTTTTATTTACAAAACAACAATTGACCTAACTAAAAACACAAAATACTGCTACTAGTAGTGTGCAAACTAGTTACAACCTCCTAGTGTAAACTAAGGCCAAAAAATGTCATACAAGTTCCGCAAACTGCCAAATTAAAAATCAAGTAAATATTCGAAACTCGGAATTGAACACGTAATACTCGGTACTTTTCAAAAAATTAAAACTCGGTTCATCTCTAGATTAGACCCACGCTTGTCAACTTGACGTGTGTATTTTTAAGCTGCAGTAATTACTTACCTTCTTGAGCAAAAATCATTGTGAGACACAGTGAAGCGAGTAACACAGATTTCATCATCTTCATATTCTTAGCATGAAGAACTTCTTGAATATACAGCCAGACTCGTTCACTGTCGTTCCCTGTTAATGTCAAGATTTGCGAACTGGGCTGTGTCAGCTTCCGCTACTCAGACGACATGCAGCATCAGCGTGAATCTGTTGAAATTTAAATGGGATTTTCCGAATTCTTGGACTCTGAAATTGCGACGAAGATGTCGCAGAAAGAGGGGCGTCTCAATCTTGGTATCAGTTTCTAGGGTCAGAGAACAGAAAGGATCTATATACATGTGTTAACAACCACCGCCAGTTTGAAATTAAACGAATATTTAAAAAACTCCCTTATCCGACGACTCCAACAACGCAGCATCAAGTTATTATTAGTCCTTCAACTAGATAGATCGTTGCTGACCAAGATATTAATAGGTCTAAATGTTTATCGGTCTCATTTGTCTTACATTCATTTGGCATCAGACATAGACCTACTTGCATCAGTTTTATCGCATCGACCTAACCGAGCGGTATTTAAGTGTTGAAACTTCACAAACACGATCAGGTGCTGCGATATACATGCAAATCCGCTGCATTATCCAGATTCCGACAACGCGTTAAACAACCTCAGTAGGCCTACACACTTGTAGCATAATACTAAGTGAACAAAGTGTAGTATTTATGTCTGAGCGTTCCGGATAATGTCATCTTGGCAGTATTGTTTGCCCGCAGTCTTCTCTTTCAACATTCCTGAAGGTTAGAATGCTGGCCATGGCTGGTCACAGCGATAGATGGTTTTAGACTATACTGTGTTCACCGAGTGGCAGGGTCATCCCACAGAAATTGGGAGCCATAAAGTACGGATGACACACTTGTAAATAAAGTTAAGACAAGACATCTGAGGAACCGTGTTCTATACCCGCATCCCCGATGAGGTTGACTAATTCTTATTTCGCTAAGCGGCGTGTTTGGTTAAATTATATGTATAGCGTAATGGGCCGCCGACTAATTTCGATTAGGCCTACTGTAACAACTTGTCATCAATCGTTCAAACTATGTTTGTAATCATGGTGCGGTTTGTCCTTTTGAAATGTAATTAAAATTATTATTATTATTGTTATTGCTGTTATTATTATTATTATTATTATTATTATTATTATTATTAAACGCATCTAGCATTTACAAAACGATATGTGCACCAGCTATTAATTGTAGTTTACATGCACACGTTCTGGTTGTTTGATGGGCAGAGAGCATGTATGAACATTTACGAAGCTCAGCATTGTTTATTGCGGGTTTCTGGAAACACCATCGGAGCAGATGACTTACGAGACTGAACGATGACGGCAGTCGTAAGCCAACATAAAATAGACAGTGCTAAAAATCGCAGCATAGCAATTTAAATTTGTTTACGGTCCTTTGCAATTTACGGTGAGTATGTGCAGAAAAATAGAATCTATAAAACTGTAACAACGGCTAGCTAGCTGTGTTAGTACTTAGTTCATCGGAAAAATGAGGTTATGCCTGCCCCATCGTTTATCCTCTTATCTCTACACCCTACAAACTAGTCAGCCGCTGAAACTTCAATCTGCAGTCAAAGACTTAGACCAGCATGTTGAAGTTGTGATGAACTTTGCAGCTGTTGGTTGCAACGCGCAGCCGAACAACGAAGCCAGATGTAGCATCGATTTTTGGAAAAAAATGACCATCATCTGAATAGCTTAGATATTTCTCAGAGTCATAAAGTAGACAGAATAACGGAATGAAAGAAAAATAAAAGTCGTGGGATAACCAAAGGGAAGCATGAACATGTGGTTACATCACAAACATGGGGCTATACCATCGTAATTGTTAATTACAGCAGCAGTCTCTGTTTCCGAAGCAAATCCATTAGTAGGAGGAAACGGTTTGATGGCACCCGTAAGACTACAACAACATTAAAAAATATTGTGAGGAACGATATCAAAGCATCAGTATATCATAAATACCCAACATAGGCTATTAACTTCTGACGTTTTAGCTTAAGCCGATGTACGCTAGTTACCGAAATATTCATACATTCTGTCACCATTAGTTTTGCATAGCTTCTACTCGCTTTGACTTCCATATGAGGATTGTACGTCGTGCATTTGTACTTTATACCATTGAGACCAAAGCCAACGTAGCCAAAATGTAGCTATAGCCAAAGTAGGCTTTCATCATCATCATCATTTACTTTTATTGGATAACTTTCATATTTCTTCTGTTCTTTGTACATGCATGTTTTTTGCTGCGGATGGTCAGCATGTTTAATAAACGAAGATATAATAATAATAGACCATCCTCAGGCACAGCATAAGCAAAGTGAAAGTCACCTAAAGATAAATGCATTCATGCATTCATGCATTCATGCATTCATTCATTCATACATACATACATACATACATACATACATACATACATACATACATACATACATACATACATACATACATGCATGCATGCATGATACATACATACACAGATATATTCGTACATACGTACATACATACATACATACATACATACACATAGACAGACAGATGGCGACCGACAAAGTGTCAAGCATGCCACTAGTAGATACAACTCTGTCGACATTCAATTAAAACTTTTTTTAAATTTTTATTAGCCTCAACTTTAACTATACAACTGTAAATTGAGCGTTCGGACAGATGAACGCCTGGCAAGCTACCATACAGTTTAATTGGATTCCTGTAAAACTGGTCATCATCCATTACTAATAAATCATATAATCGTACGGCGTGCTTGTCAGTTTGAATAAATAACGAATATTTTACTATGCTGATGATTGGATTTGCTATATTACTTTCAATCACTGTATAAACATACTTCTAGGCAACGCAATCTGAAGTAAAATTTAATAGGTTTCCAAATAAGTATACAAATTAACCACAAGCAGGCGTCTGTAAACATGCCGCTCTTAGGTCAGTATTATTGAGCTAAGAACAGCACGTTTACATACGCCTACTTGTTTTCAATTAAACAACATTTTTCGATTCGTGTCCCATCTGCGTAAGAGGTATTTGCAGTTACAATATTTAGTTTTAACTTTACGCGTATGTTATTTGTCAAAGAGGGCGATTAATTGTCGTAGTCATAATCTAAAAACTTCTAAAGCACCACTTGAAAGCCAATTAGGACACCAGCTTATTCACGTACAAATAACAGGCAAGACCTCGCGGGTCGTCTAGGTCAATTTCAACGCTGTATAGGTTGCCGATTCAACCTGGTTTAAGCCTTTCAATGCCATGTAGTCGCTTGTCGAACGTTGCTCGGCGGGAAAAATAAATTGGGCCTACATAAGTTTCTATAACCATGACCATAGACTTTATTGCCACATGTTCGCCCAATTGCATCTATAGCGGCCATTTTAGAAATATGCTATGCATGTGTAAAAATAAATACATTCATGCATAATAATATGCATATATACGTACGCTTCTACAGGCATTGATGTATGTGTAGTTTGTTCATATTATGCATATCGGTATTGCATGTATGCGTACATGTTTCTTTGTATGTCGGCCTAGGTAAATATGTATGTACTATGTAGAATTTCAGATGATCGAACAATAGGCTGCTGACCAACCTCACGTTGTTAATGACCTGTTATCCTGCTGAAACAATAAAATCATGCCATCGATATAAGATGATGAGGATAACATACCTTGATCCGATTCCAAACCACCCCCCGAATCATGAATTGTTTCGTACTCGTTTCTTTATTTCTATAGTACAGAATTATTTACTTATTGGCAGAAGATTTGATG
This sequence comes from Bimastos eiseni, assembly GCA_959347315.1. Lineage (NCBI taxonomy): Eukaryota > Metazoa > Annelida > Clitellata > Crassiclitellata > Lumbricidae > Bimastos > Bimastos eiseni. The sequence continues at coordinate 23,269,829 of OY365813.1, read as the reverse complement.
GTTCTAATTAAGAGATATGCCAACTGCAATATTTAGTCTTGACGAGTACACATAAGTAGGCCTACACACGTGTAAATATATACATACATGTATATACAGATCGATCAATCAATATAAAGGAACCTACTTCATTGATCAGATTTGATGGTTCTAAAATGCATGTATTCGTACATGTACAAATTGTACACACACATGCATGTATGGGCATGTTTGTATGTGCGAATGTGAATGCATGTAAATGCGCATAATGCATCTATGTGTGTACATACATATAAACATATAGGCATATATCTACTTATGTAGCGCCGTTAGATATCTTATAAACGTGTCTCCAATCATAATAAGCTGCAAATAGTAGGCCTAATTATACTCAAATGTAAACTGCCTGGTGTTTACTATTCTCATTCTTCGGCCTTACAGCAAGTGATTTGTCTTACTTGACTCCTCTGTGCCGCTCTTTTGTTTCTCAATCGTCTGGAAACTGCACAGAAGATGGCGACTAGAATGATGAGTAGAACTGCGATTAAAATGCAGATCCAAAGTCACGTGTAATCTATATCATAGAAATAATTAAAACATTGATGCATTCATCGAAATAGCATCATTTGCTAAGCGGTACCAAAAGCAAGATCATCAGGTGTGGCACGGTGATCCATTGATTAGAGTGGGAGGCCTGTAACGCAGGGAGTAGGGGAATAAGGGTTTGACCCTCGTCCGAGGAGTTAATGTACTGTGTAGGAGCCTTGTGCAAGTCTTCCGCGCACAATACTTCACTGCAATATATCTGTAATTGCGCTGTCGAGGCGTGTGCGCACTTCTGAAATAATTGTGAGAAGGATAATATCAAATTACAGTTGTATTGTATTGTATCAATTCAATACTTGCGATGCTGACCTGACTACCGCTGACAAACAATGTCATACAGTACACGAGAATTAGTTACTTTGGTCCTTAGTTCTTCCCGTTAAGGTCGGACAATCCACCTTCTCCACTCGTCTCTGTCTACATGTATAAACAGCTTCTTGGCTTCGTTCCACATCTCCAGGCGCCATTTAAATTAAACCGCAATGACCTGAACACGACATTGTTTTGTTACCTGGTGGTACGTATTTGTCAACAATGAGGCGCACTGCAGCTGTATCTTTTCTTTAACCGTTGTCGCCGATGCATCTATATTCTCCATGATAGGTTGTCCACTTCTGAGTACTGTTTGGATTGACGTTGATGGCCAGCAAACCGCCCTTAATGGTGACAGTCGGTGGATTGTCGTGTGCTGAGTGAGCAGGTTCGACTCTCGTCCGAGGTGTCACTGTGTAAGGACCTTGTGTACGTCCTTCGCACAGAATTGCTCTGCAATATAACTGCAGTTGCGCCGTCGAGGCGTGTGTGCACTTCTGAACTAAACTGTAAGAAGGGCGATAACATTTGTATTGTATTGATTACAGGCAGATAATTAGATAAAAAACCAGATAGGATTGACATTACTTCAGAGATACGCCTCAGTCTTTGACTGTATGTTGACCTACAATCACCTTAATGTTTGGAAAAAGTAACAACAAAGTCAGACAAAAGTATTTTGAAATGCCAGTTTCATCAGGAACCAATTAGGCAGAGTAGCATTGCTATTGCCGGTAATCATCCATTGTGCTAGTCTTCAACGCTATGCAATGGAGATTTCAGACATTTTCCACTAGATATTACAACCAAATCAGGCCTGCTGCTACTGTTATCATCATCGCATGGCAGTAGGTAAATGTAACACAAAATTTTGATGTCTACTCTAACCTCAAACTTGAATGTGCAGATACTAAGCTGGGGCCAAGTATGAATCATTTCATCTTGCTGAAACAGAATATATATACATATATACATATATATATATATATAGCATGTACTGTAATAAGTTGTACAACAGTTTACGCTGTTTCTGCCCCACATAGAGTTTACTTTGAAGAAACGCTTAGTTACCTACGGTCTAATTCTACTCCATCTTGAAGCCAGACAATTTCAGCCTCTGGTTTGGCATTGACATTGCAGCTGAAAGTATGCGATTCACCTTCAGTCAGGTTGACATCGAACATGCAACATCTGTTGCACTTCGAAATTTGGGCACCTCTGAAAAAACACATTACTTCTGGTTGGATGTCAATTAAAAACCCAAAGAACAGTATAAAAGGTGTCTCATTCTAATCTTCAAGACTCAGCAGGGTCTTGCTCCGAAATATCTGGCTGACGCAATACTTCGGCCTCATTCAGTTTCCTCCCTCCATCCACTTTGCTCGTTCAATAAACTTGACCTCTTGGTTCCTCGAGCAGCTATGGCTCAGTCTCGATCATTTGCTTCAATTTGTCTCTCTCTCTGCAATGCGCTTACTCCTTGTGTTCGCTCTAAATTTCTATCCGACAGTCTCGTCTTCTTTTGGTTTGCTCAAAACCTCCTTCTTTTCACGAAGCCCTGCACGTTGGCAGGGGCTTCTGAATGGTTCACTCTACTAGAGGCGATCTACAAAATCTGAGATACAATACAATAAATACATAGAAGATGATAAAATCGTTTTCTAGGGTTGTTATATTATTTGAACGAAATTCAAACATAAATTGGCAATGCATTATTATAATACGAAACTTGCCAGTATTTGCGCTTTCTATACAAGCAGCATGAGTTCACAGTTTGCAATCCTATGATAAACTGTTATCCCAGAAATTAAAAAGCTATGAAACTGAAATTGATATTCAACCAACCCCAGACATTCAACTCATCCAAGCACCTCGCCCCATTCCAACAATTCACCCTACTCCAGCTATATTAAAATAATTAAATCCACCCCTGCAATTATCCATACTCTAGATATTCAACCATCCCCAGCTATTTACCCAACTATCTCTATTATATTCATCTCAGCATTTCGCCACATTCCAGCTATTCAAGTGATTCTATGAGTATTTGAAGCAGTGCATTTGCAATTTCCCTCGTCAGTTGCAGTTATGTTGTTGATGATGAGTTCTGTATCAAAATGATCTTCCAAATGGATGAGAGTTCATAGGCCCTGTCCTGAAAATTGTTGGCTCCGGACTGAACAAAGAACAAACAGGCCATAGAAATAAAATATAAAGCACTCATAACAGGCATATTTCTCAGTAAAAAGAAATTATGGTCATACAGAATTAATCGTAATACACCAAACAACTCTTAACAGTACATATAATTATTAAGTGGATGATCATGTAAACCTCCTTAAAAAGTTCACTAAAGGCAGATGTTTTATTAATTCAATGATGTACAAAATCAGCCTACACTATTATTTTAAAAGGGTCAGAAAGGCAAGCAGTTAAGTCAGACATCAAGGTACGATTTACCTATTTGTGTATGTGTCATGCAGATGCAATGCGAAAGAGGAAGTGTATCGGTACGTCTCTGTCTAGTTTTGTATGAATGGGAAAAGTTAAAGGTCTCTCGACTATAATTCTGCTAGACATATGACAATTTGTTATATTAAATTGCATTCATTGTGCACTTGCAATCAGTGAATCCGAATTTGTGAGTGTAGGACTTGATCTAGGTTCCTACACAATCATTACAGGCTGAGCACTCATCCCCAATACTACAGTGCAAAGCTCTGACCATTCGCAAAGCATTTTGACAGAGCATCTCTTACAATGCATAAAAATGGTCATTCTCTGAAGAACTTCAATTTCTATAGAACCCTTCAAGTCCCAATTCAAACCCGGCAGAAAAGGACAGTCTTGAAGTTACAATTAAATGTATCAGGAAAACATAGGCAGCAAATTAAGCTAGAAAATATGCTCATAATTATACCACAAGTTTCATAAGTTACATGTATACGAATAAGGACATATTGGAACAAAAAAACATCAAAGATAAGATGGTTAAACTTCCTTTTAAACTCTTAATGAACATGAAAGAATGGTAGTAGCTCTTTCTGTCGTCCTGCCCCACAACTTTACAGAGTATCCCAGCGACATAAGTGACGATTCTTAACATCCATATGATGATAAAGTTGTTGGATCAATGTTTTTGATTAACACCCTTGGATTAGAGCAACAAATACCACGCACAAGAAAATAATGCAGCAAAACAAAATCCTTGAAACAATTATAATTGTCCATGAATAATTGCTCATTTTAATTTTCGTTTACTGAAAAAACGTTGGCAACGCTTCTGTCTGTATCATGTTATATATAATCAAAATCCTAAAATTCTAAGGTGCCAAGAAAGTGAAATTGCAGGCACAAGCCTATTCACAGTAGCTCAGTCGAAGCAACATCAACAGACGGATTAAATCAAAGTCAGTTCCAGGTCAGGCTTCAAACTTTCTGGCAGGCAGACACTCATTATGGCTAAGTACACAAGTATCTATAATAATTATTATGCACGTCTCTCTTATGTGTGCAACTGCGCACGGTGTAAGCCTATGTATTACGGAATATGTGTCACCATTTATGTGCATATCTACATGTATAGTGATAGTTAGGCCAACCTACTGGGTGCTTGGCAATTCTAGTCATCAGAAACCACTTAATTTCGTTTGTTATTATGCAGCCCAGTGTAATTACGGTAGGCCACTGTTACTAACCGAATTTAGTGCTTCCGTCCATGTTTTTTGTTGTCACTCTCGGCACATAACCATACCATGGAAGCCATTTTTTCTTTTATCGATGATTGTTTGTTCTTGGCCCAGTGCCTTTTGGATCACGTCAATCCGGATCTTGTCTCTTCTACTTTTCCCCAATATTCTTCTGAGCCAGTTCACCCTCCTCTCAGTCTCCTCTTATCCTCCTTCGCATCAGTTTGAAATATTAAATTTTATGTACCACTCATGTACTGCCCCTTGTGTGCGTAGCCTAGGCCAACTGGTCAGCCTACAGCCTGAGCTCGGTTCAGCAGAAGCATCGACTGGTAGAACCCACTCTCTGGTCATTTACTAAATGCGAGAAACATCTAGTGACATCTCTGCGTAACTCATTAAATTGGATTGTTCTCGTATACAGCCCGATATTCCAAGGGCTGAGATGTCGAGGGACCACAACGAGAGATAGCTCCATTTCTTAACCAGAGCTTTCTGAAATACATGGCATTAGCTGATGAAGAGATGAACACAGTTGGACACATCAATAATTTCGGATAAAAAACGGCAACAAGTCGACCTGACAATTACAACAGCTTCTGGTTCCTATCCGATGTAATGTAACAGTTCATGGACGTCGAATAATTATAATTGGTATGCTTAATACCGAAAACAAACTCCTTACGGATACAGCACATCTTGTCACGTTTACTCATAAGACAGTAAACCACTCCCTGAACTTTGTGGACCCTAACACACGTGCACATACTCAACGCATCGAGCGTTCGTGGAAATCAGCAACGTTCACGCACAGTACCGTCGAGAGGGGGTGGTCAGAGGGGTTGCTGCCCCAGGCCCGGCTATATGGCAGGTGTCCATAGGTTCTACGCTCCACAATGTGCCAAGAGCGAGTGACAAGTTTTGGGATGCTGGCAGTTGGTCTTCTGGCAAGAAAATTAGACTTCGGTGCCGTTTTGAATAATGTTTGCAAAGCACATTTCGGCTCAAATACATTTCCAGTGTTAGACTAGGTACTCATATCAATGATTTATATTTATTTAATATAATAGGGTATTGTATTGCATTGGCTGCATTCTATTTGCATATCTTTATAGCGCCTCTCCAGGCCCGGCTCGAGACATTTGGCGGTCTTAGGCAAAGCTACATTTTGGCGCCGCTGACCTATAACATAATACTAACAATTAAAATGAAGTCGTTTGTTTTGAAATTTTTTTGCATTTTTCACTTAATTATTGATAGTATGTCATATGTAATGTAATTTAACGTCATCAAGCATTTACATAGCACCGCTAAAATCAGCAGCGCTCTCTACGTGCGTCAGCGCTGGGGCAAGGGAACAGGAAAGTATAATAGCCTAAGTATTTATATAATATATGAATTGACTACCACAGTCAGTCGACAAAGAAATAATCAATGCTTTGACGATTCGTTTATGAAGTTGTTAGGATTACTAAAAAAAATCAAAAAAGTCATATAGGGCAACGTTCTTTAATTTATGGATAGGTAAAACGTGTTTTATATTACTTTAGCAAAATTGACGGCCCCTAAAAATTGGCAGCCCTAGGCGGCTGCCTAATTTACCTAGCGCCTCTCCCAGTACAAAATAATCAGAGGTGCATTCATGCGAAAAGCCCCGTTGGAAAGGCATAATTCAGTTAACCAGTAAAAGAAGCATGCCGAATGTTTTGTTATAAATCAAAACAGTAGGCCCTAATAATAATAGGCCCATTAGCCATACGGTCAATTTCTCTTGTAATTATAGGCTTAATAATTAAAATCATCACATTTTAATAATCACATTTCATGTTTCTGTAAATTTCCTTATTATAAGAGTCAGAGATAAATCTGTGAACCACTTTGCTTTTAATATTAATTTAAGTATTATTATTATTAACAACATAATTAATTAAATATAGTTATTGTTAATCAAAAATAGTTTTATAGCCTTTTGATAGGCTGCGTCAGACATGTAAATACTGATAAAATTGAAAAAAACGAGGAGCCTTAAGAAGTGTCTGCCCCGGGGCTCGCTGTGGCTCTCGACGCTCATGACCACGCATAATTATTAGATATTTCAAGACACAATAATTATAGCAGCAAGTGATATACATTACTTATTTTGAAACGAACTGTAGTTTTAAAGAACAGAACTAAATATCCTTGATTAGCATGGGCAGACGAATCATAATAGTCTAGTTACACAAAATTAAACATGTTTCAAAACATTTATCCTAAAAACACACCTTTCATTCTTATGGAAATCAAGAATGTTTGCTCAATACACTGACAAAAAAATCCGAATATTTTATAACACAAATTAAACCTTAGCACAAAAGTGTCTTACTGCAGGTAGGCTACTGTTGTACTGCCGGCTACATAATGGGGCTAAATAATTCAGACAAACCACAGTGAATGGAAAGCGACATTACCCTCAGCGTTTAGTTTGACGCATATCCGCGTCAAGTTAAAGGCCTGGTGTCTGTTTGGCGTCCTAATAAAACTAAAGATAATGCCCAGGCGTTTAGGCCTCCTTATAGAACTAAAGATAACACCCAGGCATTTAAGCCTCATTATAGAACTAAAGATAATGCCAGGCGTTTAATCCGAGTAGTCTATGAACATAATTAAGTTTACAGGCCTATTATTGTACGCTGTCCATTTATAATAATTGATTGCGATAGAAAAACAACAGGTGTCCTGAGTGATACTAGACTTAGATGTCCCTCTTGATTAAATTAAACAATGTTGTTATACCGAATAGCTATACAAGAAATGTTTGAACACAAGATAGTTGTCTCCGGCTTCTTCTCCATCTACGTCGTAGTCGTCACTTCAACTGTGATGTTGAGACGCCGTAAAGGCTTCTTTTTCCTTCAGTGTGTCGTCTCCATTATATCAGAGTCTTCGATGCTGTGTAAATCTTCCTGCCTTCCCTTTCCAGCTCTTGGAACGCAGCCTTTATCTGCTTTCTCTGTGCACTGCGCTGGAACCGAAACCTTCTGGTTGTCTGCTTTTGAGATGTAGGCTCCTGTTGAACTTGTAGACTGAGATTGAGCTGAAGTCATCTGGGTGGAGATGCTATGTTCCGTCGTACGACAGCGGCAAATGTAGTTTGAATACACGGCGGTAATCTTCTCGTTCATTTTCTGAAAAGCAAGGATAGTTCCAGTTGCAAATGAACGGGTGCTACATGGTCTACGCATGCATTATGCATTGAGGAACCGCGTGGGAATATATTATCTGGTAGGTAAATCAACTACGCACATAGAACAAAAAAGCAGCGATCAACACGAACAATTTATCGATCCCAGACACGGTATACCATAAGCATACGAAACACTGTATAGAAGTGGATGTCGTCGACTTAGGCTATTTAGGTGATGGTCAACTGAGAATGATTTGTTGATTGAACTGAGTTGGGAAGTGTAGAGGATGAACAAGAGGGGCCCGAGAACCAGAACATTTTGGAAGAACACAGACTTCCGAAGTGTTGACTTAGAAAGAGCGGGAAGAGTAAAAAGACTAATAAAACTTTTCCCCTATATGGCTGCCAAAAGCTAATAATGTGTTGGCTTACCTTGTTGTGGAAGAGTGCGTGGAAGATAAAGATGACCAGTCCCTGCAAAAGCAAACAGTTACGCCGTGAGTAAAATTAAGAAGACTACGCAACCTATTTCGCTCTAGCTAACCAATGAACCATGTTGCAGTGCTACTTCAAAATCCTACAAAGAATGAAGGGCAAAAGTATGGATCTGCAAGTGCTGTTTCTAATAATATTAAAGATTAAAAGCATCGACATCACACACGTGACCCTAAACAATGTATGCAGGCTATTCAGAAAATCCAAGAATTACTGCAGATTAATTATAAGGACTTACCCAGTAACTTCCTCGGACGAGTATCAAACTCGTAGTCTACTCTCCGCGTTACAGTCCGACCGCTCTAACGAATCGGCCACCGCACCATAAGCTTTGTATTTGTATTTTTGCTGCAACTTTCTCTTTTAAAAAACGCCCCCAAAATGTAATGTTAGTCTTGCGGTGAAGCATAAAACGTGTGTATATCTTCGTTTAATGAGAAACAAACTGACAAACCGCAGTACGTTACAAAAGGTGAATGTTCGTAGTTCGCGACCAGATCGGCAGAGAGGGTCATGACAGATACAGTTAAGCCTACTATTTATTATGAGCTACAAATTTGAATTTATAAAGAATCCTGGAGATAAAATTTCTGTCATCTTTTACTGGGAGAGTAACCGGGTGTAGTAGTGTGTTTCCAAAAAAGTTTTGAGTCTGAAGTAACGACGAAAAAGCGATCTAACCTGAATAGAGTTGGCGACTACAAACAGATATTGGAAGACAGTGTGATTGAAGCCAAGGGTGAGGAACCCAAAGAGCCAGCCAAGTCCAAGCACTGGACAGGTCACAGACAGATTCCAAATCGTCGCCCTTGCAATAAACACACTAACGTATTTGGATGATGTCGAACACAAAATGAAAGAATTTAGACTTCTAGGCTCAGGTGCTTTCTTTTGTACACATGCAGTTAACATTTTTCTACCTTAAGTCCTTCTTAATGTCTTTTACAGAGTGTAAATAAAAATTTTTATTACACATGCATCTGGAAAAAATTAAGTGATAATGGCTGATTAACGTAGCTAGAAAATGGAACTTCACCTATTTAAGTAACCACACTTTTCTATTTACTAAATTATCGCCATTATCATATTACAAGGAGTTAGTAACAATCGACGATTGCTTTACGTAGGCCCCTATAACCACAATCCCAAAGTCTAATCCAGTGGAGTAGTCAGCCACAAAGAATAAGATAAAACAGAAGATTAGAAATACTGCTACGTTAGAATCATCACCACTAACTGACACATACATGTACGTAGGCCCTACACGTAGAACCGAACGAAGTCCAATAAGGGTATCGTTTTCATGATCTCTAGACCGTTACGCGTGCAGTCAATGTTAAATGCACGTTTAATTCATCGTAGAATCTTAGAGTACTAAAATTTAAAAAAATAAACCGAATTTCAATATCATAATGTGACTTATAAATTATGGACAACAATAGGAACTCAGTAACTTCTAAACGGTGTTTACCTTATTTCGTCTCTCTTCTTCGCGTTATTAGCGAGTAGAGCTTTTCTCTGAGACATCCACCTCAAAACGATGATAAGAATGACGAAGTTTGCCTGTACAAAACAAGATTCCAGTTCGCTTGTGATGTTCCAGGTAGAAGCACACAATGCAACGCATAGGCCTATCAGAGATTTGGCCCATCAGCTATCATTGATAATTAGTATTTATTCTAGCGCCTGTGCCCAATGCGGAGTAATGGAGCCTTATAACCAAGGCACAGATCAGGTTAGTATCGAGAAGATCAGTTGTTGAACTCTTTTAAAATGTACATTCCACGCTGTGGTTGTCCAGGTATCAGCCAGTAGCTGATGGCGCAGTTATAAAAATGTTATAGCTTATCGTAAATAATTTTTCTAATTGAAATAATAAGTGTTGGTTATATTTCTGGCACTCAGATTTATTGGCGAATTTCTTTGAATTCTTATCACCATGAAAGTTCAAGTTAAGTTCCCTTGAAAAATGCATTTTCAATTTATCCAAATAAAAATTATTGATATTGGAAATCATTATCATAAACTACATGACTATTCAATATGCTGTGTGTATACGTAGAATACAAAATGCCTAGGGTTTAGTACTTACCGTAATGATACACAGGACGGGACCAACGAATGCCCAGAATAGATGGTTATCAACAGACAGCCAACATCTGGAGATATGCAAAGCGCTTATAGTAATACGAAACAATTCAACGACAATAACAATAATTCATAATTATATCAGCTTATTGAAATATGTTTATCATTATTATTTCTCATCGCCAACTGTAATTTTTATTTATTTTTTCATTATTACTGTTGTCATTATATTTTTTGGTCCCAAGGTACAGACCCACATGATCCATCATCGACTAGAATATTAATAAGAAAAATAATAATAATATTGTTTTGGCAAGTATTTTAATTATTAATGTAATTACCATTTTCATCATTATTGTGATTATTATTATCATAAATGTTCTTATTATTCCTCTCATTAAAATTTTCGCACACAACTGTTACAACGATTTAGAACGGCTGCACATTCCAGTATGTGAATGCGTTTCAATGGCGACTGTTCTTTTTGATTTGTTCGAATAACATAAGCTATAAATGGGTGGATATCTGATCAACAATTAGCTGGATTCCTGGTGGTTCCGTCTGCAGCTGACTGGAGAAGAACAGCGTATGCATATGTTAATCAACTGTACATACAGCTGGTCGAAGACTTTAAGTAGGTAATAAGTTTCAGATAATATATAAGAGCGCATAAAATGACGTTTATTTTTAATTTATGATTTTAAAAGGTTACTTACCCTTTGTCGTGGCCGTATCCTTTGAGTTGTGTTGATCCTAGTGACACTCCGACGATGATGAGCGGAAGAACTGAACAAGCAGAAGAACAAACCTTGAACACTGAGTTAAAGTGTGGAGTGTTGGAATATGTATACTGGATGAGAGAGACTGTAATTAGATTACTCCACAACTGCTTGCACTCCAGTAGAGTCAGTCTCAAGTACGAATGGAGGAGGGGAGCGACGCTAATGATTTTGTTAGCATACAGTGTCGTTAAACTGAAACTACTGCTCTCATAAGATTAAGAGGAGAAGCAATCACCAATTAGTTATTACATCAGCTATTCAACCCACATCTCTATGAATGTAGGTAAAATGATCCAGTAGCAGTACTGATACAACCCTAACCAAAGGTGGGAATCACCAGTTAACAGTTAAGATAGGTTACTCCGAAGATTCTCAAATATAGAGGCATTCGCCAATTTGCAATTGATTTGCACAAATCCTTCCTTTGTTACATATCATTATTTTTAGGCGCTGTCCATTTTTTAAATAACGAACTCATCTTCCAACTGAAAGTGATGTGTGGAGAGATGTTGTCAGAAAAGCATCAGACACCCACGAGCGATGAGCCCGTGGTCGTTGATAGACTAATAGATTAAGTGATTGATTGATTGACTGACTGACTGATTGATTGACTGATTGATTCATGGATTGATTGATATCCCACTGAAGACAAGCTCCATCTTTAATTTCTTTCCTGTTCATAAATTTCTCCTCCAAATCACTCTGGTTGAGACCGTCTCTCATTGGTCTGTGCATTGCACTGAGCTCGTCAAGCGCATCTAAGCAGAGTGGACTGGACAGAGTAAACTGGAAAAAGATCATACGTAATGAATCAACGGAGCTTATTCCTTAGAAGACAGCTTTCCTAAGAGCAAGGTCACTCTAGACCTCAGTTGTATTATGTTCTACTGCAGTTTAAATCAGGCATAAATAGTAACCAATAAGACGAAACACCCTGTAATATTCACCCCATGCGGATACAAGTAGCATAATGGTTTCTCTGGTTTGTCTGACATGGAAGACAAAGATGATGTAGATAATCAGTTCGACGCCTTCAATTAACATGATGAAAAACGCAGCCAGGAAGAAGTAGTGCAACAGAACGGCGACGGTTTTGCAGCCGACCTTTGATAGACCAAAATACACCTCGTTCAATATACGTAGTATATAATTCATTTCTGAAACTTCGTTTCATAGCAGCTCAGAAATGTAGTAAACATAAAGATTTTCATCAAGTTTCAAACTGACAAATCATAGTATGATTGCAGACATAGTTTAAGCGAATGACGGCAATCGAATTTAACTGTAGGCAGGCATGCAAGGTGACCATTTTGCCATACTTCTAATTTGTCCAACGCAAGAAGGAATAATCAACTGCATGGGGACGAGAGTATCGAACTCAATTCCTCAGCTCAGAAATAATGACTTCCTAAACGATGCGCCACAGTGTCGGATCCATTACTCTATGGCCGTTGTAGTAGAACGACATTTCATCGGACCGTACGAAGATCTGGAGCACATGCTACTACAACTGCTTCCCCTACTACTAAACTACTACTTCCCAACCATAACAACTACTACTCGTACTTTACTCTAGTTCGTTTAAGTGAATTCCTTTGAAATTATGAATTAGGAGCAAAGAAACCTCGACATTTGTAGAGGGAAATTAACCCGTGCAAGCAAAGATTGATCTGGCAGTAGAAGTTATGAGAAATAGCGAGGGTTCAGGAGGACAACGAATGCTTGTTTGAGAATGAGGACTAAACAGTTTAACTGTGACAAAGCATGATGATTGACTGATAATCTTTTTTTATAATAGTGTGGAGTACCTTGGAATACACCTCGGCATCGAATTTGTCTGCACCAGCCAAGAAGATGGTGTAAGCAATTATTAGAGCAACGCAGAGATTAAGCAGAACTGTTGCCTGGGCGGATTTGGCCTGTCTGTGAACAAAATACAAATAAGAAACCCTTTATTTTGATGTTTTATGCGAAGCATCGAGTTATCAACATACACTCCTAAAATAAATGTATTTCTTCACAAATTCTTTAACGTTGGTGTCACTATCATAATTTATTAAAATAAATATCAAATATGTTACTCTAAGAGATAAAGCATCAAGCCTTGCTAGTATCAACTACTACAACTTAATGACAATGAATAATGGAGCATTTTAACCATATTAATTTTAATAATTTCAAACGGGTTTTGCAACTCACTTCCACGTTAAGGCATAGACGACAATAGTTAGGATGAGAGCGGTGACCGAAATACTGCAACCGATGATTGAAATGAGGGACAACAGTTGGTCTTCGTGCTAGAGTAACAATTGCAAGTAGTCAGAGTATTCATTTGTATAACTACAATTTATAATAAACGTTGCAGAACTCTGATTTGATATAATAAGACAGTTGGTATTTTTATTTATTGAAAGAAATATCGCTGTCAAAACGCAGCAACTTACAGATTCATGATAATATTATTACAGAGGTATAAAACAGTCACTCAGTAATTCAGTTTTACAGGCCTAATTCCGTGAAAGGTTTATTTCTTGGAAACCATGGACGCTTAGAAGACATGAGAGTACTTAATAGATGTTTTTTTCACAGTAATCTGGGCATAAAGTTCTTTTGTCCCTATCTTGGAGATCATATGGGTGGGGTCTTGCTCGCAGGTTGTAGTTTGTTTCCGGTCTCTCATGGCACAGCGTCTCCGGTCCCTGATGATGGTCATGAGGAGGGTATCATCGGCCTGTGTGTGTTTGATTGATCGTCGGATCTCTTTTTCAATAACTGCGATTGCGAACATGACGCACTGACTCATTGATCTTGATATGGTGCTTCCACTGCATTGCAGCTACGTGTAAAGTGTTGGTCTGCGGGTATACCCTACCAGCGGGTGAGATACGGGCTAAGCATTTTACGTCTGAATCCGTTAGATGGTTCCACGCTTGTGCGTGGGTTCAACACTGGTTCCTCTTTTCAGTTGACTGTGCAATATTTTGCTACCAGACGTAATTTACTCTTTCACTATGACATTTAACGGCATTTAGGCCAGCGCAAGGAGCGCCTATGAGTAGATATCTTAAAGGGGCGCTATGTAAATGCTATATTACATTACACTGTATTTTAGCATGCTTAAGTAAATCTATTGATCTGTAAGTTACGCGTTGATGTTGTTGAATGCATAGGCAATAACATTGTATCTTAAATTGGCCTCTTTTTCATCTCTAAAGTGTAGGCTCTATACAAAATAGAACACTGACACGATGCCAGTATTCCCGTAATGCAGCCCATAATATTATCCATATTGCCATATGGAACTCACATAGAGCTAAAATGAAAGACATACTACAGTATGCTCATGGAAACGCTATCAAATGTGAACTGATCATCCATGCCATCTGCCAGCTGTCGTCGGTAATCCATTGGTTGATTCCACGCTTGTGCGTGGGCCCACCCCCAGTGACTCCATCAGCTTACTGTGCACTGTTTTGCTAACTGACATATTAGGCCTAAATAAGTTCCTAAGGACACTTAGCGTCAGAGATCGCTTCTGAGTAGATTTCTTGATTAGGTGCTATAGCAAGTTTCATCGATTCATTCATTACTGCTCCTTAATTGTGTGTGAATGACCGGCACATAGTTCCTATACAGGGGCCTACTAGATGGGAACCCGAGCCAGCGCTCATCACATAACCATTCTTAGATGCTTACCACTGGATTTGTGCTCATCAAAATGGCGAAGTTTGTCAGATGATTGCAACTACAAATCGTGTGAGTTGAATTCGTCGAGATCTTCGAACACCCAGAGGAATCCCAATCACCTCTGAAACATAGAGTAAAACATCCAGATGAATTTTGACGGACGATGCTACACTATAAAGGTGTAACACATTGGCATTTCTTTCAAAAAACTCCACTACTGCTCGCTTTCTGACAGTGCCAGTCCAACGCCTGGATGAGAGAGGAGCGCGACGCATATAAGATCTTTGTTATCACACAGCGTCGTTAAGCTGCCAACTACCACCATTTCCATAAAATGATAGAGACAGTTTTAGCTAACTGATGTAACAATTTGTTAGTGAGGGTATTTAGCATCGTTTGGGCTAGAGAGCGCCTCTGAGTAGATACATGTAGCTTGAAGGGACGCTGAGTAAATGATCGATTTCATTACATTACCGTGACTGGTGTATGCTTGCTAGCGTTTTGCGTTAAAGCTAACGGATGTAGTGTAAGACTAAATATCCAAATGATTAAAGGATTAAATGCCTAAATGACCGAGCGATTATATGAATAAATGAATAAATGATCATACGACTAAGTGACTAAATGATTGCACAACTAATTGACTAAATGATCACATGACAAAATGTCTAAATGACTAAATGCCTACCTGCCGTAGTGCCAGAAAGCGCACGTTCTTCGATAGTTAATTCCTTTATTCTGCATAATCATATAGCAAGAGTCGGTCAAAATAGATCCATCTTTAAATTACACCAAATCACTAAATGAAGCGTTGCGGCTGTTTCGATTGGTCGTATAAAGACTAGGCCTACCTTGTAGACCCCGATGATCATAAAGATCATTAGGTTCATGATAACCGTATTGAAAACGATGTCTTTGGATCATTTATGAGGCAGCGAAAGGACGATTAAGCGAAAATGGTGATATGCTGATGTTCTTCGAAATATTTCATTGCAATCGCTGAGATGCAAGCCTGCTATCCTTCTTTGGTAATTTCAAAATGGCAGACAAAATATAATTGCGCCTATATTCAATCAATCAATGAATCAATCAGTCAATAAATAAATCAATCAATCAGACAGTCAATCGTTCAATCAATCAATGAAGCTTAATATAGCGCCTCTTCAAGAAATTTACTAGGGTTGTTACACACTTGTACGTGACTTTGCGCCTCTGACAAGGGAACTGGTGGAACCCTATAGAAAATCGCATTGAATGAAAGCGTTAAAGACCGTATACCTTATTATGTCGTAACGTTATGATAGCTGGTCGCTGTAGTGTTTCATTGGTCATTAGTCCGTCTATTGAGAACGAGAGAACCCTTGAGTAGACGGCGTCAGAGTCTCTGTATTAAGAATAGGAAGCAACAGATTTTTTGAACAAACAAGCTACATTATAATTATAATCAATATCGCTATTGGATATTAAATAGTTTTTCTTATTTCAAATACTCAAATATTGAACAAACCAAGAACTTTTCACTCATAGCGTATCAAATTGATGCAGTTTCTTTTCAGTCAAACATTCATGACTTGTAAATTTTTATATACTTACTTACTTTATAATAAAAAAGCTTCGATTAAAAATGGAGTAGCTAGCTAATCCTCGACTATTCGAACAACTACTCGAGTCAGATAATCAATAGATAAACACAAGGCAGATAATGGACTCCCCTGAGATTAGAACAATGTGGGAATCCATAGGAGGTAGATGGGTTTGCATTACAATAACTTCGCAGACATTGTTGCATGATGATATCAAACGCTGTAAAACTCCTCACTCTTTTTTTGGAAGGTAGTCGTCGATGGTCCGATAGTACGAACCCCACATCCTCAGGGAAGTCTTACTTTCCGACGACATGCCTGAAAAGTCAAACTTACGGTATTGTGGCAACGGTAAGTGCGAATTTACATAGCGCCAATTTTTGCCTCAAGTCCGCCAGTGGTGTCCTGTTAATGATGAACGTTTCATGTTATGAAAGAGCCGGAACATAACCTATTCTAGCATATCTAACAGGGTGTGTGATACCTATAAAGCACTGAAATGCAATGTAATGAAGCATTTATATGGCGCCGCTAGGATCAGCAGCGCTCTCTACGGGCGTCTGTACTTGGGCAAGGGAAGAGGAAAGTCTTAAGGCGTCTCCGAAACTGGCAAGGTGAGAGGGCCAGAAATTCCAGGCACAGGAACTGTTAAAGGCAGGCTTTCAATGAAAATTGTAAACTGCTCTTTCACAAAATTTTCTGATTCCATCTGTTTTCATTACCTTTATCATCGCTTCAATGCTTCGGTTACACCGTAACCTTCTGAATCGCTCCTGCCTGACCACTTGGATTTTAATCCAGAACCGAGTGTGATCCACGTTCTCATTGAATCTGTTTTGACTAAGCGCCTGTGTTCCCTTGACACCGTGTTAATATCGAGATTACGATGTACTTGCTGAGTGTACATAATCATACGCTGAAGAAAATTAATGACTGTTAAAAATATTTGAAGAAGTTCACAAAGTGATTTGCTACTAAATACCGTTTGCTGTTTTTATAGATATCGATATCCCGTCTCCGCGATTCTCGCCCCATAGCGAGCCATTTGGAAATTCGATTTGAATGTTAGGATTTGACTTTTCAAACGACCATGCTTCTAAAACTGAATTGAGAATACACATTGAAAGTCGCACACGTGTAGATAAGCTAGAAAAACATGTGCGGCTTAGAATTCAAACGAAACGTAGTGTCCGATCTTGTACTACAACTAATTTTATCTGCATGACTTTGCAGACTCTGTGACCGAGAGAAAAATCCTCAACTGGGATTAGTCAATTCTTGTGCATCTAAGAATGAACGAACGAACGAAACTATTATATTGTAACCAAATCAAAACAAAATCATCAAAAGTGCACGCATAGTATTTAGTCGCTCAGTTGGATTACAAAGGGAGACTCGAAAGGATTACCTCCGGCTTACAGGGCCAACCACTGAAATATTTTGCTATATAAGAGCAGCATACATGTACGCTCTCAGAAGCACATTATGCATATGCAAAGTTTTCAGCAACATGTCTTGTGACACCATCGCAAATAATTACCGTAACTCCGGCACTACATGCACTGTGGCAGTGCCAGTGCCAGTCCCAAGCCTGGATGAAGGAGGAGAACGACGCAAATGATCTTTGACATCACAGTGTCGTTAAACTGAAATAACTGTGATTCCCGCTGTATCACTACGCTCTCTCCTTTTCCTGTTTTCTCAGCCAGAGTCGTGCACCAAGATCCACCCAACAGGGACTTGAATTAATATAGCGCAGCTGTTTAAGCTAGTATCTCTGAACGAGGCTTATTTGCAATGCTGAGAAATCTCGGATATTTACAATACCCTGCTTTGTGAGCCATGCTAACGAATGATTTCATCCTCGCGACGATGAACATTTTTATAATGCGGGCCCACGAGTTATCTCTGGGCAAACGAGTCCTGCCAATAACCACAAGTAAGGGACTATAACCATAACTATGAGTGGTTCATGCTGAACTACATTTTAATTATGTTTTCTTACCCAAGCTGTCTTCTATTTCGATTTTGTGTTCTGAAGTGTTAAGCGTTGATAGACTTCGTCCGTAGACGTCGAGCGAATACAGAATGGACGACGCAATACTTTTGTTCACCTATGATAGAACACACAGCAAACAGCAGAAGGAGCCAGTGGTTAACTTTTTCATCCATGGCTACCGGATCTCCACATATTTAAAACTCAAAAAGTTTAGCTCAAGTCAAGCTAAGTGGCAAATTTATAACAGATATCATCGCCATTTGCTATTCCTAGAAATATTAAATGCGTATGACAAGTTCCGTATGGTCGATGCTTAACAAAACATGTATTTAGGAGGTGAATTTCGTGGTTCAGGTGGTGGATCTCAGATCCGAGGTTCAGGATCTCAGATCCGGCCGGATCCGGCTGAATTTAACCACTGGTAAGAGCACATTAAATAAACCCAAGAGCGTTTTCAAAATGGCCGATGCCGTGGTTTTGTTCACCAATCGATTGAACACGCATTTAACAGGAGAACCCAATAACAATAAACCTCTGAGTGTTTTCAAGCAGGCACCGTGTCTTGTCTTCAACCATCCTGGGTCCAAGGGTTGGCTGCGCCATAGACAACTCTGTGCCAGCTGTTACTATTAATTTTCTGGTCTCTTGTTATAACTGGGTAAATGATAGTCCAGTCCATAACTTTATATTGTCTATCCATATAATCCTGGGTCTTACTCGAGCCGAGACCCGGTACTATGCATTGTATGATCTCCTTGAAACCCTGCTTAAGGATGCACCAATTTTCCATAAATATGAATCACGACATTAGACAGATTAATAATACTACAAACGAAATGAGCCAGTCCTGTCATTTTGTCACTGACTATTAATTTCTATGATGAAATGAACATTTTCTACTTACATCTTCGAGTTCTTGCCATGCGTTTGTGTTGTTAGTTTGAAGAACGTTGTTGACCGCTTGAACGATTGACTGCATCGCGAGTTAAACAACAAACAATAATCACTAAATCCCATGCACGAATGTATGTATTTATTGGGTATGCATCATTGTATGTCTGAAAGTATCACGGTACGGTGTACGCACTCACATGAATTATCTAGCTCTATATACGCTGCATATGTGACCAACTAACTCTAAAATGATCTAGAGTCATTTGAGTCAAGAAAGCAAATGCAACCACTGGTGACTCTTTCAGCTTGCTGTGCGCTGTTTTGCTAGTGGTTGTGAAATTATTCATTAAAACTTACATTTGACATCATGCACACATTACGCCTGCGCAGAGAACGCCTCTGAATAGTTATTCTGTGAGAGGCGCTATATAAATAACAATTCAATGCAATGCAAGTAAGAAAGGCAATCACTGAAATGCAATAATAAATTG
This sequence comes from Bimastos eiseni, assembly GCA_959347315.1. Taxonomy (NCBI): domain Eukaryota; kingdom Metazoa; phylum Annelida; class Clitellata; order Crassiclitellata; family Lumbricidae; genus Bimastos; species Bimastos eiseni. The sequence continues at coordinate 23,250,058 of OY365813.1, read as the reverse complement.
TGGACATTTTCAAGACAACTTTAAGCTGTATCAACTTGTATGTCGTAAAGAGTGATATGGAACAGTGCAAAGAAAGCTCCAGCGAGCAAGACTATCAGCAAATGCACAATAGCTTACAAACAATACGAGTAATAGCATAAATTTTAAACACAGTCATATAGCATTCGCATAAGAAAAGATCTCTTTTCAAAGGCATCAACTTATTCTAGGTAGGATGATGTCATGTGGCCTGGATCGCATGTTGCAAGCGTTGATCTTCAGGGAGTAGGTCGTTAAGGATTTGACATGAGTTCAATGGAGTTGCACATAAAAGAGCAGCAAAGTCCGATTTATATGTTAGATGCATTCGTATTTAGTACCTTGATCTCTATCGCGCTTGAGCTGGTGGTACTGTCTCTTCTCAGTACTGCTAATCGGTTTATCAACATGACGGATGCGTTGAGATTTCCTGAGCTCAGACCTTCGCTCTTGTTAGTCGCCGCTGATAATTCTTTCGCGATCTTTACAATCACGGTTTCGTTTTTCAAAGCAGCATCTTCCACTTTATTGACCTTCAATACAATTATTTCAAAATGGTAGAATCGTTTGTGCGGGCCTGCTTTAGCAATTTGAATTTCAAATAGCACTGTTAGTAGATGCGTAGGGTTTGGTGTGGATAACTAGGCGAACGTTGATTGACTTTAGCCTATCAACTACTCTAGACTTCCATTAAGCGCCTCAAACTGGTCCATTGATCGGTTTGAAAGCATAGACAAGGAATACTTATAGTCGTGTGATGTAGACCAAACATAAGTAAATCATGACATAAGTCTATAACTATGGGTATAATATCTTAAACGGTTATTGAGATTTGAAGTCGGTATTGAAAACGACAAAAGAGAGCGATCTACTCTGCAATATCCTAGATCTACAGTGACAGTTAGCTGTTCCTGGGTTTAAAAGGTTTTTGGATAGCCTAAAATGACTAGAATCATTGAATTCAGACAGCGTATAGGCTCTTAAATTTTCGACCAAATATAAATTAGTATCCTTGAAATACTCAATCGAAGTACGATTTGAACTTCGATTAATCATAGAACGATTGAGTATCTCGAGGCTCCTAACTGCTTTTATGTAAGAATATCTGTAGGCCTACACTCAACTGTTACTATAATTTCGCTAAGATCTCATAATTTGATTCCGTTATTATTATAGTTGATCGTTTCCTTTATATCACCCCCCTCCACTATGGGGCCGTTCACATATTATATAACGCTCAAGGGGTATTTGGGTGGGTTCCTGTTTTGTGAGCGTTATATTGTGTACGGTGGGGGGTAGGTTGAAGGTTTTGTTATATAACAATTTTTTTTCAGCTTATGCTATTTGGCCTGTTTGCCTGTGAATTGGAAATTCCATGTACCACGGACCTTCATTGTTTAATCGAAGTTTACAATGCGTTGTGAATCAAAACTAGCACCATCAGCTGTCACCTGGCGAATTGATTTGACGTTCTTACTTATTCTTTATAAATCCACTTTTAACAATTTGCTGTTTACAATTTTAACAATTTCCTGTGCATAGCTTTAAACGCTCGTAAATTCAATTCTGTGTGAATTGCTTTGATTCTGGTTTAAATTTAACTTAATTTACTTGAAATAATTGTTTCTGTAGGTATTATCATGATGTTTGATTTCATTTTCTATGGTAGGTGTAAATAGTTTATATGTTTGCTTAAATACCCAATTGTGGTTGTAGTATATACTTTGTATACGTCATACGCTATTAAATAGGTAGAGTTGTACAGCGAACCTATCGATAAATACCTAATAGTGCAATATTAAACCAATTCATTCTGTGTGATACTGTAATCTTCATTTCTTGTGCAAAACAGGAGGGAAACTAAAATGGTGTTTTTATATAGGATTTACATCACTACCATTTATTATCATGCTGTATTAGTAGGCATGCATGGTGACAATCGTGGACTACCCAATTAGTTACGGTAATTAATACAAGTGAATTTAGCGTCATTAAAAGTCCGATACATTATATGCATACATGCATTCTTAAGAAGTTAAGATGCAGAGGAACTCCCTACATCCGGTCTAAGCATCATTGGCACGAGAGAGTATACAATTTTAAGATGGCTTTTGTTACATAGCCAATTGGGCGTATGATGATTTTTTTACTGCAGTTCTTGAAATGGATAAAGGCAATTATCAACTGAATCATTACTTTTAAAGTGCTAACTAACATTGTATTATTATAAAAGTTTCAATTATGTCGATTGTATGTCTTTTAATGTGCATACAGACTGGGGTGGGGTAGGTGGGTAGGTAGCAGAACTTTTATATAATGTAGCGGTGGGGGTCACAGCTGCTGTTATATAACGTTATTAGGGGTAGGGGTGGGCCAAAAAAATGAGATTTTATGCGTTATATTATATGTGAACGGCCCCTAATGGTGCTACATAAAATATAAGCGAGTTCTTCACCATAAATCTTATACTATGACAGAACTTGTAATAAATCAATCACAAATAATTTTGTCTATAACAATTATTAAAGCCTGATCGTGCGTTTACCCTGTCTAGTAAATCTTTGAATTCTTTGTCAGCGCAACTATTACAGTTCGGTGGAGACCAACTGGCAACCCCACCAGTATCCAGACACCGTCTCGAACATGTTTCTAGAAAAAGGAAAATTGTTCATTGCTTTCCAACATCAAAATCTAGCAAAAAGTCTGCCACATGAATATAATAGCATGGTGAATAGGTGACTGTCAACGAGTAGCCGGGTACCCGCCCGAGGCTGGCTGCCCGGGCATTGAAATCGTTTCTTGGGTACCCGACATTCAGTAAAAATGCGCTATTCTCTACATTTGCAAAGAAAATGTCAACGCGGTCGGGAACCAGAGTACCCGCTCCGCGGGTCTACGAATATCCGGGCCGTGATTTCAAAATGTTTAACAGCGTTAGTGGAATCATCCATTTATTACGCCTTCAATGGTATTTGAAAGTCAAACAAGCAATCAAACAGAGTTCATGTATCCCACTTGATTGGAAAATCAAATATGTAGACTCTGTTTAATGTTGCTAACAAACACAAACAGCAAAACACCAAGAAAGAATATTATTCGTCGAGTTGCGCTGTATACATTTCTCATTACACTTGTATTTAAAACTGTGTTGTAGATATGCTGAAGAGGCGCTATATAAACTCTTGTTGATTGATTGCTCGATTGATTTATTGACTGACTGACTGATTGATTGATTGATTGGAGAACGATATCAACATCTGAAGAGTCAACAACGGTTATATAAGGTAACACACAATGGCATTTGGCATTGCCAGACACTTTTGGCTCTTGATCTGGAATCGATTTATACTTGACCTGCCTGTGGATTATCTACCGGTTGATTAGCTGTGAATGGATAGTTTCCTTCAACTCAGCTCCTTTCTGCGCTATAGAAATCTAGATATTTCTATTACGATCAAAAGTGTGAGAGAACTTTGTTAACTGCTTTAGGTATACACGTATGACTGAAGTAGTTGCCGACCTGTGGAATTTCCTGGACATGGTCGCCGTCTTTCTCTTCCGGTCGTGGTACGAGCCCAGTGAATAGAATATTTGACATCTCTGTTACCTTCGCAGACTTTCTCATCTGAAAGATAAACACTGTCGTAATAACAACATTAATGTATTCATCTCATTTAGTGAACACATACATTGTAGGCTACATTGGAGGAACACTAAAGCAGGTAACTGATGCGCTGTCCTATTGAAAATAAATATATCAAAATTCTGATAAAAACAATTTCTATGGAAATTCTTGCCAGAATAATAACAGCATGCATAGATTTATAATGTGTAACCTTTTAACGCTGTATTTAAAGATTGAATTTACAGACATTTCTATAGGAACCTTTAACTGAATGATAAAGGCATGCGTTGATTTACATGTACAATGCGATGGCGTTTTGCCTCTGTATTTAATACTAAAATGAAAATACTTCTGAGAAAAAGTTTAGCATTTGAGAAATGCAAAATTGCTCAGAAATAATACTTCGGTTTTTATCTTTGTATTTAATCTTCCAAGTGATTAACTAAATCACAGAGACATACATTATATTGCAGATAATAGTTATTTCACTGAATAAAAAGACGATTGATGATTTTTTTATATTCTCGTCCAAACGCGAGAATAACTTTCAGGATGTTTTGTCGGCGAGCGGTGCAAATAAAGTTCGACGGCTTAGTTTTCTGGGAACTTTTGAGGTCTTCTCTCTAACGCGACGATGTCGTTTTAATCGAGGGAAGTTAGCGCGTTATACTTTGATATATCATATATAAATGTATATTAATGAACACGTTTACTTCGCCAAATACGGCAGAAATAGCAATCAATGTACATGTAGGTCTAAATACATTTGGGTCTATATTAAAAAACATGAAACGGAGATTTATATCGATCAGACAAGCAATTATTTATTAGCAAACATTTAACATAGGAATCGATCACTTGACTAACTAAAATGTTCTGAACACGAGCAATTATAAACATGAAAACTTGAACATTGTACAAAAGATTAAGTGTTTCATGTAAGAAGGAAATAATTCGTCTGAAAGGAGTTCTTTCTTCCCGGTACATTGCTGCCAGCATTAACTTGGATTTTGTAATAACGTGCAGAAAACCACGTGTGATATTACACCAGCACCTTGAAGGTTTCTGCACACCAACAAAGCGGCGTATTATCTGGCGGTAACGAGCGTTGTCAACCCGTACGTTATGACACCTGTAGCAAACCCAATTTCATTTATGCGTTCATGTTTTCAAGGATTTCCGAATTCGTTGATGCTGGCAGGACACAGTCGTAAATAATTTTCTTTGCCTTTCAACGAACGATCCCAAAGAATTGAATGATTTTCATCTTCGCATCTCATACCTGAAAGATTAACACTGTAATAAACAGTAACATAATTTAGCTGCACAAGTTAATGAACCTAGTTGCTCAGAAAACTATCCATTAAAGCCTCTCATTTTAATTTACAAGGTTATTTTCTAGACGAGTCAGAGAATCTGCTGCTATTACCACGTGCAATGTAGCAACTTTCCTGTATGCATCATGCTACACATTTATCAAGAGAAACCTTCAACGTTCATTCGAAGAGTTTGTTGATTTCCAAAGGCAATGCAATTGGAGTAACCTTCGTCGGATGCAGTTATGCCACGTGTCACCATCTTTTGCGAGTGACGTATTAAAAGCATTCCACTTGAATCTTCCATTGGATTCTTCCCAGACGCTTGTTGACTCTTGACTGAATAAAATAATGATAGAAGCACAGCACAACATTTGCAACAATCATAGACAATGAAAATGACATTTAATAGTGACGATCTTGAACTGCGGTACAGAAGAAGATCTGTGTCGTTTCAGTTGTATATTTCGGCGATCAAACCAGTCAGTTCAGTTTTCGGACAAACGAAAGTGCTCTGAAGAGACTGTCTGCCTGTAGGAAACGACAAAAACATGACATACATCAAGAAGCACTTAGATTATAAATAGTCGTAGAAAACGTCTCTTTTCCGGAACGATATCTACTCAAAGTCACCTTACACAGGTGTTTTGGTTCCTTAATTTCGACCATCTCTGACATCCAGGTGAGCGTTGTAAGTATAGCATTCGTAATGCTTCCATTAGTATCATTCTCTCGACCACAGTCATTACGAAGAACTCCTAAAACGGATATATGATGCAACTAGGTAGACTACGGTAAATTTCAAGGAATATTTACATAAAAGTCCATGTTGGGTGTGTATTTGGTTGTCGAATTGATACGGTATTCCTATAGCGCAAGAGAATTGTGTTAACTGAGGTTTGTTCATTTACAAAGTTTGTACATCGACAGAATATGATACTTTGCCTGAAAATAAAACGGTTCGCAAACCTGTACCGTTGACTTTAGACAGTTCATATTAGTTTAACCTCAACGAAACCCTCCATTTAGGGCTGCTATGGAGGGCTGCTATATTAAGGCTGCTGTTCTGTCACCTCTACATGGTCTATATAAGGCCACCGGGTTAAGACCCCCATCGGACAGTTTCATCTCTGGACAACTCTTCTGATTGATCTACCCGCAGCGCTCGTAAATATGCGCAAATTGGACCAGCCAAAATTTAAATCTATAATCGTGTATACGGGACAGTCACCAAGTGTAAATTAATACTATGCATTCAAGGATGCAAGTAATGTTTTTTTCAAGCCCAACCACCGCGTGATCGAGGGCTCAGTGCGTTTTACGGGCAGCCTATTATTAATAGTGCAACCCTATAAAAGTCTAGGCTGCTGGCCTTGTTGACAGTTAAACCATGAGCTTTTGTATTAATAACGTGTAGGATACGAAACTAGTATCGTATAACTGCGAATAGGGTCGGGATGGTTTGGCGATTAATTTGAGTAGTGTTCGGGAATATTAAGGAGGAAAAACGATGCTGTGTTAAGGGTACGGGTTTGGTAGCAGATTGATCTACCCGCAAACGTCGGGTGAGAACACATTGCTGTGTGGATGTGATTTGATCTAGATTATTAATCAATACCTGCAGATCGTAATTAAAGCCTATGCATAATATCAGTTCAACTCAGCCAGCAATTATTTAGCAGTTGTTGGGATGCCGGATAAAGAGTGAGCTGTTGGCTTTGGGCTTATGCATGATATGCCTAGTACCTAGATACATACATACATACATTCATACATACATACACATAAATACATGTACGTAAGTACATGCATACATAAAAACATACATATATAGGCCTACCATATACACATACATGCAACAGACACTTTGCAGGCATTCCTTATAGAGTACACACTTCTCAGTATTTAAAAAAATATGAGCTGTAAAAAAATATGGGCCCTGATAAAATCGGGCGAATGTAAAATAGGAGAGTTTATGTATCGCTATAATTATGGTTATTACCGAATGTTTTTCATAACTTTTTGACCTCGCCTCTGATCGCCACTTATATCAAATAAAAAACTCGACATTCTATGACCCTAATTATATACACACAAATACTCGATTGTTTTCCATTCAGTGTACTGGATAATATTTATGTAATCTTTTTCCAACATATATTCAACACCAGCCATATATTAGATTATTTAAAAATAAACCTTGCCACCATTTGCTTGAAGACAACTCTGTCTATTCAGTGGATGCAGAAAGTCCTTAGTTAAGGCACTAGTTAAAATTAATTTTTTCTTACTTTTCTTTATTGGAATGTGAATGTTACTAATATTGGTACCCATTGCCAGTTTATAAATTCTAAACAGTGGTCCCGTTGTCTCTGACCCCTTTTGGTTCCTCTGTGTAACCAGATTTTTCATTTATGAAAACCAGTTGTTTGTCAATTTCTCGTGTTTTTTTGGTTACCAAAATAACATTGAATTTAATTGTATGCATAAATAGCGCATACACACATACATATATTTATACATGCATACATACATACATACATACATACATACATACATACATACATACATAAATGCATACATACATACATATATATACACACATACATACAGTCACAAATACATACATACATACATACATGCATACATACATGCATACATACATACATTCATACATATATACACACATACATACACACATACATACACACATTCATACATAAATACAACCATATATGCACACACACATGCATGTCAAACATACATACATTCATACATACATACATACATACATACATACATACATACATACATGCATACATACATACATACATACATGCATGCATGCATACATACATACATAAATACATACATACATACATACATACAATGTCATACATATATACTCGCATTCATACACACATACATACATATATACATACATGCATCCATATATACGCTCATACGTACATACATACATACATACATACATACATACATACATGCATACATACATACATACATACATGCATGCATGCATACATACATACATAAATACATACATACATACATACATACAATGTCATACATATATACTCGCATTCATACACACATACATACATATATACATACATGCATCCATATATACGCTCATACGTACATACATACATGCATACATAAAGTCATGCATGCATGCATACATACTTACATACATAGATACATACATACATGCATACATGCACACATGCGTGACGAAGAGAACATATTTTAGTTAGCGATTGAGATAGCTGCATCGTTGCGATAACTGTTGATAACTTCCGCATCAGCTATGAAGCATCATTGAAAACATGATGTACGCAACGATTTACATTACATCTGATTCCACATAGTTGTCTTCGCATTCCAGTGTTACACTGTCACCACCTGGATAGCTTCAATATCTCTGAAACTTAGTTTCCATATAGTTCCACATAAATGGCGATGATGACGATGACGATGGCGATGACTATGACGATGACGATGATGTTGCTGCTGCTGATGATAGTGGAGCTATATAAGTTCTCACAATCGATCAGATTTGCGTAGATCGTAATCGTTATCATAATATCCAAACGAGATAGCAAGGCCTACTTAGTCACGATAAGACAATTCACAATTTGGATAACTACATTTTATTAAACTGCGTTGGAGACAAAATCAACGCCAACGGGAGCCTATTCCAAAGGGAAATATCCACCACCGTAACGGCACGATTTTGTTTAGTAGTTGTGCGTGCCCGTGGGACAATGAGTAAGCCTCGCTCAATAGAGCGGAGAGAACTGCGACTCGGTGTAACTATAGTAGAGTAACAGAGGTCTATCAGATAGGTAGGAGCGAGACCCAACAAGGACCGCCACACCAAAGCCCTGATGCGTACGATATTCGCTGCTGGATTGGCAGCCAATGGAGCACATCCAGCATTATAGCCGGAGACGTGACAATATTTCGGAATGCGCCCGGTATAAATGAGACGCGCGGAAAACGCTGGACCCGGTCTAAGCACCGCAACCTGCATAGAGTGAGCAACAGTAATCTAGTCGGGCTGTAATGGAGTGGACATCCTAAAACGGTCACCAGTTCCGAGGACCATTGTAAACCATGAGAGTAATATATAGTTTCGAGCTCATACTTGGCCTAACTTTATATGAAATTAAAATTATTTCCATCCATATTGTCGTACGTCTTACCTTCAGGAGGGTTTTACAGTCTCGTAATATCTTCCAAACGCGCGCTTTGTTAGATGCTGCAAACGGTCAGCAACTTTTGTTGATGCGCTCTCTATAAAGACATCCTGGGAAAGTCACACAGTCTGAGGACACGCATTACAACATAAAAAGCGTTCAGTGTTCTCCGTTTTAGGTTCCGGTATAATGCCCATCTATACTCTACTTGTCAGCGGTATTCTGTTGCAGGATGTAGACTCGAATGTACTAAGCCGATTTTAATAAGAGCATTAACTCAGCCTAACCCAGGACTAACCGACAGTCAGTGATCCCCCACAAGTAACGGCGTTCAGTATTTACATGCGCAATGTACACCAGTTACTAATTGCTGCTGCAGAATGGATGATATGGTGATCCATAGCGAATATATATATATATACACTAGTTTCGTAATATTATTAGTAATATTTATATATATATTAGTTTCGTTAGATATTAGATTCTAATATGAAATATATATATATTATATATATATTTCAACATTATTCAGCGGTATTCAGGATATACAGGATATGTATTTGTCGTAAAATGAATAATGAATCTTAAATTATACGACTAAGCCACTAATTAGTGGTGTACGTAAGAATGATTATTCATGTGGGAATGAGCGTTTTCTCGAAAGTCCAGTCAATTAACAATAAATATGAAGCCTACTAGAATGTCAAATTTCAGACGAATCAAACATTGCCCTTATCAAATTAGACAAATGAGGGTGGGTGGTATTTAAGCTGAAATAAATTTCGCAGGGAAGAGCCTTCAACTGGTAGTTTAAGCTTCACGACACAGTGTGATAACATATGTCATTAGCGTAGCACTCCACATTTATCCAGGCTTGGGATTGACACTGCCAGAGTGCAAGGAGTGGAGGAATTGCCTTCACACTGACGATTCTTTACAACATTTCTACCCGAGTTGAAGTAAAGTATGTGGCTAGAACTTATTCGCGTGTTTTTTCAATAACGACGCTAAACCTGACCCTAATCGATGCTCATGATGCCATTTGATATGAATATAACGGTTGTTAGTTCAATGTCAAAAACCATAAGCATTGATACAAAGATGCTGTAGAAACCAGTATCAAGTATTATAATTTCATAGAGTGCATATTTCGGAAGTAACGTTAAAATAGACCGTGTTCTTTGTTTGCTAAAGTCACACATATGAAAGACACCATTTGGGTGAAACAGGACACGAGGATGATGGCAGAAGATAGCTTATTATCAATAATTCTGGTGAATTGTGATGCCAGAACTGAACGTGAAGCGCTTGCATAATGCAGTCGAGCATTTATACAGCGCTCCTTCAAAATATCCACTCAGAGGCGATCTCTGTGCAGGCCCATATAATGTTAAATGTCATTATAAAGTAAGTAAGTAAGTATGTATGTATGTACTTTATTGAACCGCTTGCAAACGCGCTGCGGGCACATCATAATATGAACGTTCAAAACAATGTAGACTCTCAAAATAAACATAACAAGCAATTCACAGCAATTAGACATCCACAAAGTAGTTAGCGTAAAATAATGTACACTCATAAAATAATCATAATTAGCAATTACACAACAGACATCCCATGAGTAATTAGAGTAAATAGAAATCAAACAAAACTAGGCCTAGTTACACTCTCAATGGTAATAGATTCAATTGTATAGCATTCGGGTGATAAAACTCCATCGAGTCAGTGCGTCAGAGCGCAAGATCTCTCGATTATGCGATCGAGGACGGAGTGAATAGGTCAAAAGTCATCTGGTCAAAAGGCAGAAACTTAAGCCGTATCAGTTTCCGTACAATTGCGTTAAGACGCATTCTCTGGCCAGCATTAGCAAAGCCTGACCATGCAGGGGAAGCATAGAGAAGGCGGGAAAACGAGTTGGCTCGATCTACATCATATAAGCGAGTCCCCGACAGACCATGAGCAACAAGGATGCGTAGTGCATAGAGTGATTGGCTGGCCTTTATACCGATCCGCTCAATACGTGGGTCAAAACTTAGTGCATCAGTAATGGTTACCCCTAATATAACGGATGATACCACCCTTTCCACACCTGGTATAGGGGTGGGAGATTTGGTAACTTAGATCACGGGCGCCTAAAAATCATTTCTTTGGAATTATTACCATTGAGCTTGAGATTGCAAGTAAGTGCTCCATGTAGCTATATTTTCAAGTTCAGAGCCTGTAGTGTCTATAGCGGAAGCGTTAATCAGAATGTAGCTGTCGTCTGCGTATTTAAGCAATCTATTGCTGCGATGCACAGGTTTCTGGCCAGAATCAGTCACCACAAAGTTAGGCGGTCCAAGCCCAGAACCCTGTATGATACTAGCATTTATTTTACATATTTATTTTGTTGCTACTAATGATCGAATAAAATACATAAGTTAGCGAAACGCTGCACAGTAAGTTGAAAGAGTCACAGGTTGTGGGCCCACGCTCAAGCTTATGTCAAACTAGCATGCCTAATTTGATTCGATATCGAATGGCTGATGTGACTAAATGTTCAATTTGTACCGAGATCTTCAGTTCCTTACCAATCCTAAAAGCTTTCCATGTCTTCATTCCACCTGCCTAAAATGTCTGGAAGAGTATGAAAATAATAAGAGACCTCGCAACCAAATGACATGTCCTATTTGCAGAAACAATTTCATTATTCTAAACGGACGCTTCAGTAGCCTGCCAAACAATTTCTTCATTTGCAAAATGATTGAGATTAGAAGACCTTCAAGTACAACTACTATTGAAACATTGTGTGAAAACTGTTCAAAAAGTTTTGTTTCGAATGTGTGCAAAATTCTTGCGAACGCTGCAGTACCTCTCACAAGAAAATAAAGTTCTGTCAAGATCGTCAGGTTCTTGAAATCGGGAAAAAGTTTCAAGAAGTCCCCCTGCGGAGTATTTTTGCGACCAGCATCTCAGTGAACTTGTTAAGATGTACTACGAAGATGACAGAGTAACGATATGCTTCCTATGCTCTGCGGAAAGTCACCAATCACATAGATGTTTGAGTATAACGAAGGCGTCGGAAGAATTCACATCCGCACTTAAGAACGACCTCAAAACTGTCAAGCTGAGGTTACATTAATGCAAGGACTCTTTAAAGAAATTGAAGCAACTGAAGACAGATCTACTCGCAAGAACAGCTGAAGCGGAAACAAGTTTTTGAATGAGGCAACACGACTGAAGGCTCTCATTGACTCCAATGCAAATGTTTTGACGCAAAACTTATCTGCCATGAAAGAGAAGAAATTGAACGAGATAGAAAGCACGAAGCAGGATGTCGACGGATTTCAGATTATGATTGAAGGTTACTCTCGATATTTAGAGGAACTTTTATCCAAGGGATCGCCCGGTGATATTTGCAGTGAAGCAAATCAGATGATGACAAAAGCAAGAGAGTTGTCTGCACTATCAGGGATCTATTGTGGCTGTAATTGTTGTAGCTATGAGGTCACATATAGTCCAATCTTGAAGACATTTTACGCATGAAAGGCTTAGCTAATGTTAGCGACGATTTGCAAACTGGATCTTCAAACAGTCAACTTATTAGTCATGTAAACATTCAAGCTGTCAACTCGAAAAGTCGCTTGCCACATACACCAGGTCAAATATGGTTTTGAGATGGTTTCGTGATGAACTTCGAAGAGCAAAACTAGCTCTTAACAATAAATGTACCGATTATACTCAAGGCGTGCTATGGTAAGACTTTAAAAAGTCTTAAACATTTTTCAATTAACCATAGAGTAGCTGTTATATTAGGCTTTAGACTAGGAATAAGCTAAAAGATCAGTTTTCATGTAGTAGGCTATTAATAATGATGATAACATTCATTTATTAAATTCAAGCTAACAGTCTGCGGACTACGTATGATTATATGAAATAGTAGAACACATGATGGCATGTTAATCAAGAATCGATTTAAAACTGTAGGGTAGCCTATTTGGCGCCGATTCGTTCAGCTGTTGCCCATTCTACCATCGGCACAAGAAATTGGAAGATTGAGTCAATCAAACAGTCTCTCTTAGTATTAGGCCTACCAATCGACCATCACCCTCAATGAAGTTGGTACGTCCAATGTTGCAAAATTATTGTCCTCGTTACTCTCCCCACTCTCTCTTTCGCTCTCTTTCTCTGTGTGTTTCGCTCTGTCTGTCTCGTTATGTCTCTGTGTCTATCTTTGTCTCGCTCTCTGTCTCTATCTCCCTCTCTCTACCTCTCTCTCACTGTCTTCCTGCCTCTCTCTCAACCTGCTATAAGCGTTCTTGATCTTGCAATCAACTAACACGGGCATTCTATAATAGGAGTGGTAAAAAATATAATAGTCGAAACGATTTCACTAAATGGATCCACAACATTTCTTCATCCCGGACAATAGTTACATTTGTAAAAAGAGAAGCAGAGGTCGATTGATGAGAATTTCTGTGAACCTGAAGAATTCCGCATTATATCAACGCCCTTGTAGCTGAAGCTGGATGGTTTAACTTCTTTTGCCCGTCACCGGAAAATCTGACAGTTCAATTGCCCCAGGGATATCTCCTCCTAGAACATTCCTTTATCTTCGACGCAATTTCCCCGTGCGAGGTGTTTGATTCCTATAGTGCGTCGATTACAAGTTCTCAGAGTCGTCGTCGATTCTCGTCAACCGTTTCCCAGAGCTCTGAAATTCTTCCTGCTTTGCCAATTCCTCGTAGTGCTTCACCGCCTTTGGAACGAAGCCAGTCTTGTCTGTTTTCTTTGCTGGATGCTCTGGAGCGGACGTCATCTGGGTTGAGACACTCAGCTCCGACTTACGACACCGGCCAATGTAGTTTGTATACACGGAAGATATCCTCTCGCTCATTTTCTGAAAGCCAACAATAGTTGTGCTTGGTTTTGAATTGATGATAAGTGATAATCTTATGGGCAGGTTCGATAATATGTGCATAGAATAGAATACCCTAAACTTGACCTTCTTAACTGAATGAGCAGCAATAACAATATCATCAACAACAGCAACTACAACGACAATGATAACAACACTAACAATAACAATAATAATTATGATAATAATAATAATACTAATAATAATAAATAACAATAAAAATTAAAAATAGCAATAGAAATAATAAAGTTAATAAAAATTACTAATAATAATGATAATATTGATAACATAATAATAATAATGATAATAATAATACTGATAATAATAATAATAATATTATTATTATTATTAATATTAATAAAAATGAAATAATAAAAAATATAATAATAACAGCAACAACAACAACGATGATTGTTGGTAGGCCTAGTGACAGTTAACAACAAATAGGTTTGCGTAGATAGCAGATATCTGGAAGAGACGCTAAATTACACTGCATTACATATTTTATGGCTGCTGTAATGTGCGGGCTCGATCCTTATCCGAGGAGTCACTGTGTAGGGACATTCAGCCAGTCCTTCCCGCACAAATGCCCTGCAGTGGCTAGGACAATTCGCCCCCGGACATTTCCCCTGGACATTACCCCCCGGACATTACCCCCTCTAGGACATTACCCTCCATTCCATTACATAATTAAAGTATGTGTGTATTTATGTATGTATATAATTATGTATGCAATGCTGCATGTATGCACATAGACATGTAAGTATGTATGTGTGTATGTATGCAGATAAGTATGCACACAGGTATGCATGTATGTATGTACATAGGTATGCATATAGGTATGCACGTATGTATGCATGCATGTATGTATGTATATATATGTAATAATAATAATATTAATCTTAATAATAGTAATAAAGACAATTTATATGGCACCGTATGTATGTATACATGTATGTATTTACACATGTATACATATATGTATATATGTATGTATGAATATATGTATGTATGCATGTATGTATGTATGCATGTGTATGTATGTATATGTATGTGTGTGTATATATATATATGTGTGTGTGTGTATGTATGTATGTGTATGTATGTATGTATGTATGTATTTGTGTATGTACGTACGTACGTATGTATATGTTCGCTATGGAAATATTGTGATGTCCGTCCGGGAGGTAATGTCCGGAGGAGGGGTAATGTCCTGGTGGTAATGTTCTGATACCGCCCTGCATTACAACTGCAGTGGGTTCGTCGAGGTGTGTGTGCACTTCTGAGCTGATCGTAAGAAAGGCAAAATCAAACTTCATTTTTTGGGATTGTAGTCAGTTGCGATGAAGACGAAATCATTCAATTCATTCATTACTAGTATGCAGGCTTTCATTGGGCCATCCTTAATAGACCCTGACGGTGGAGTTGTCCACGCTCACCTGGTTACCTTTCAACACGCTGACTTAAAACAAAACTTCGCCAGTTTATTGCGCTAACCATCGTTGAATTAGCCTAGTCGAAGGACTTGCAAGGAGGCTTGGACACGTGTTCTTCGTACTACAAGGGATATCCTCTATCCATTACGGTCTCGTAACGCTTAACCTTCTGAATTTTCTGAACAATGAAATAATTTTCCTACGACCCTGTACAATATAATAATGCCCATTAACAGCAATGAATCGACCTACCTTGTTGTGGAAAAGTGCGTGGAATATGAATATGAGCAGTCCCTGGAAAGACAACCAGAATAATCGAGATTCAATTTAATGAAAAAGTATTATTCTTCCTGAAGGTATAACAGCGTATCCTACCCGCTACTGATCTTTGAAGTAGATTGTTAAGCGCAGATCACTAACATATTCACAAGCGATTCAATAGTCTGTCTCCTTGTACACTGCGGCAATATTGATGAGTCTAATGATAATATCATCATAAGTGCATTTTCATACAAGTTATCCATAATGTTGACAGAAAACTATGACGAAAGTGATCTAACCTGTAGAGAGTTGGCGATGACAAACAGATATTGGAAGACAGGGTAATCGAAGACAAAGGAGAAGACTCCGAAGAGCCAACCAAGGCCTAGCACCGGACAGGTTACGGACATATTCCAAAGCGTCGCTCTTCAACATAACCCAATCAATTCATAAAGATGGCATATTGGTTATTATCTTAAACACCCGTACTCATAATTATCGCAAAACAAGAGTTTCATCTGAATGAATATTGAAGCTGAGGCCAGCCAATTTGCTGACCATACAATATGCCTTTAATTCACATCAATCTGGCCTACAACTTCAACAAACCGAAAGGTTATCATGAATGTAGTGAACAAATCGAATCACCCCTTGTTGCTAATGAAAAAGAGGCCAATGCGGTGTGGATCTTTGACCTCCTAGGGTTCAGAGTCTCTTGACCATTTTACCGACCATTTATTTTACAGGAATCGATTGCTTCATTCCAATGTAGGCCTACTCTTTGCCAAATTATGATTTGAAACATATAATTTAACGTTGAAATTCTGCACAATAGCAGAGATGGTATTTCGTAGGATGTTTACCGGATCTCGTCTCTCTTCTTCGCGTTATTTGCAAGGAAGGATCGTTTTTGAGACATCCACCTCAGGACGAGAACAAGGATGACGAAGTTGACCTGTTTAAAATATGTATTTTAGCATGAGATGTTCCCAGTACAAGATGGACCAAGATACATGCCATTGTACTTCCAAGGGTAATTATGTAGACGTCATCATTTATGAGAAGGAAAGAGAAGGAGAAGGAATCGTAAGAGGAGGAGAATGGGAAGAAGAAGATGATGACGAACAAGAAGATGAACTGGAAGATGAAGATTAATTATAATAAAAAGAATTATGACAATAATAATAATAATAATGAGAACGATAATAATAATAATAATAATAATATTCCCTTAGCTGGTACAAAGATTAGCATAGTACGAACTATTCTCCTAGCATTGACATTATGATAATCGGTGGTCAGTCCTTACCCTCACCGTCTAACCTCACAACCGAGAGCACACGGTCAGTGTACTCGTTAAAATGCATTTATTATGTGCACATAAATGTATTTTGCGTTTCTCTTGTAACCGAGTTAAGCGGGCGATTACAGATTTCCTTTCACATGTATGAATGCTTATGTTCACGTGACGCATGATATGCTCGTTGATGAAAAATTACGATCTTTCACTAGACTTTAAATATGATCATATGCATGTAGATGTACTTTGTATGAGCTAACTTGTACTATTCGTAATTTTTATATTAAAGACTAAATGCTTAGAGTATACTACTTGCCGTGACGATACACAGGACGGGACCAACGAAGGCCCAGATGAGATGATTCTTAACAGACAACCAACATCTACAACCCCGCAAAAAGGTTTACACTGATACGTATAAATCCATGTAACACTTCTGCTTTATGCTTAGCAACTACAGTACTATTACAACATTTAGTAATATATATTTTCGTTTAATAGACAAACAGTCACAAGCTGACACACCGCAGTTAGTTACAGAAGGTGAAAGTAATGGGCCTACTACTACTACAACCTAATGTTATTATTTCTACTAAAACGACAGCTATTTTTCAGTACTACTCATTAATTCTCTCAGGCTTAATGAAAGGCCTTTATGTACGGTTTTTTATTTTTAAAGAACTTACGCCTGACTGCTGCCGTATCCTTTAAGTCGTGTGGATCCAAGAGACACGGCGACAATGATTAACGGAAGAACTGACCAGATCAAAGAAACATAAACATTGAACAGCGTGTCAACATGGCTCGCGCAAACATTTACATAAAAAGGATAATCTGGTCAAGCTGGAAAAATGGCAATAAAATCGAGAAGTAAAATTAGGTTGTACTAATTTTCCACTTGCTACGGTTGACCACGTGGGATTTCGTCTTCTGGGAGAAAATGAGACATCTTCCACATTTGCACATCGAATATAGAATTCTCCAAGAATTTCAATCTTGCATAGATATCTATCGGAGGAATTCATTCAAGTTACTCTCATTGGCTTATTGAACGAATTGTCAGACATGACAAGCTAAAATTAAAGAACTCGAATGCATCGACGAGTGAATGAGGATCTCACAGAGTGGATAGAGATTCTTCAGAAGAAGTCTGCCTTTCTTAAAACCTTTACACCTCCAATTTTGACTGAAACTCATTGTAATTGGCCACTAACAGCGGACTGAAGAGTCGTAAAGAGGAGAAAGTTACTGTCAAATTTAAGTCTCGCTGTATTATACAATAGGTCTATAAAGCATGAATCTCAAACCTTTAGCACAGTGGCCTATTGATTAGAGCGGTCTCAGTGTGCGCTGAGTGAGCGGGTTCAACCCTCGTCCAAGGCGTCACTGTGTAGGGACCTTGAGCAAATCCTTCACGCACAAATGGTCTGCAGTACAACTGCAATTGCGCTTCGAGGCGTGTGCACTTCTGAGCAAAAATGTTGGAAGAAGGGCGATATCAAAATTACCAAATGCTAGCAAATTATTATTACCCCAAGCGGTGGCGACGAGTATAACGGTTTCGGTTGCTGTTCTGACGTGGAAAACGAAGATGATGTAAAGCAAAAGTTCAACACCTTCAGCCAACATTATGAAGAAAGCGGCCAAGAAGAAATAGTGAAGCAGAACAGCAACGGCTGTACAGCCATGCTAAGGACCAACAACCACATCGTTCACAATATAATTATTATTATTGATATAGTCGTTCTTTGCAGGAGTACTGCTTCAGAATGGGAGATAGTGAACACATGTACATATATATCGCAGGTCGTAATTTTGAAACTTCTAAAGCACCACTTGAAAGCCAAGCGCAGGGTACCAGCTTATTCACGAGCGCTCAGGAGAGAAGTTAAAAACTCCGTTGATGCCGTGTGCATTGAACACTGCCACTGGCAAAATTAAAAATATTCGTCGCAATAATGATAACAGCAAAACGTTGAAACATACATGTATGCTTAATTACTATGATTTTGCACGCTTTATGATGTCCCGCAAAGATATATTAGACATATCAATGGCTGTCCCTAAAATGGTCATCGCTTGCTTTAAAAAAAGATGTTAGAGTGGGCCCATGATTTAGGAGCATGCAATGCTCGATTTATTAAAAGTGAATTGTTTGCATAAATAGAAGAGTGCATGGCAGAGGTCAATCAATTACCGAAATCACATATTCGTTTATGCACACAAATCAAAACTATTCGCCCTAAGTCTCACGAAGCGACGCTCATCCTAAGTTGTGGCCATACCTTTGAGTCCACTTTGTCTGCTCCAGCCATGAAGATGATATAAGCAATGATCAGAGCGACGCAGAGGTTAAGAAGGACTGTTGCCTGGGCGGATTTAGACTGTCTGTCAACAGAACACATCGCAACACGAGCAAACTATAACATACGTTTCATAAAATCTAGTGGCGATCCTGGACACGTGCGTAAATTTGGAGTCGCCAAGAATCGTGATTGCATCGGTATCCCATTGCAATGGAGATACACATGTACAGAAGGGCCCCTATAGTTAAAGTTTGCCTCAGGTGATAAATTTCTGATAGTCTAAACTCTCGAATAACAATCTTTACAGTCTACACTCTTATAAGAAAGAAATACTGAACGTTTCGAGAAGAATCAGGCGTGCATATTCCAGAGGTTCTGCCAATATTCATGCAACTTACTTCCACGTTAATGCATAGACGAGAATGGTTATGATGAGAGCAGCGACCGAAATACTGCAGCCGATGATCGAAAGGATAGATAACGCCTTGTCGTACTACAAGAGAAAACACTATCAGTGAGCTAGAGTAGTCATTTAACACTACTATGACTACCATTACATTTATGCAAGTGACTGAACTGCTCTGGTTTACCTTTTCAGGTGCTGGACCGACCATGTGTAATGGCCCTCTTCAGGTATGCACGATTTATTTTGGTAGGGACTCCATACATGTTTTACAAGCATTCGAACATAGTTCTTTGTCGCCGGAATTGGATTGGTAGCACCTTTGTGTATTTATCTAAAAGGGGCGCTATAGGCCTTTAAGTCCTTTGAATGAATGACTGCTTGCAGTGGGCTTTTCAAGCATATAAATAAAGAGATTGGGTTTCCCCTTGATTGCTTAAAACTCCTCCGTTGTTCGCACTATGACACTGCCAGTCCCAAGTCTGAATAATGAAGCGACGGTAATGATCTTTGTTACCACCCAGTGTCGTCAAACTGAAAATTTTACAATTTTGATTGCTCACCGAAGGGTTTCTGCTCATCAAAATAGCGAAGTTTGTCAGATGGTCACAACTGCAGATCGTGTGAGTTAAATTCGTCGAATTCACTGAACACCCAACTGAATCCCATTCGGCTCTGAAACATCGAATAAAACATAAGCTCGAGACGTAACACACATAAATAGAGCACACGAGGGCACGAATACATAATTATCTGGTTAAGTTTTTTGGTCTTCTCTCAAGCTCCACCTTACCAATTACCCCCAACTGCTGATTGGCTGCTAAATGTATATACGGGTAGCCCCGCTAGCAGAACCTTCACAGGTCCTTAGGAGCTTCTTTCTCTTCTCCCATTGATCCTCTGCTATTATTTGTTATATCGTAATCTCCGTCACATTGTAATCTCTTTTCTTCTATGTGATATTGGTTTGGAGTTACCGGTAATCATTAAAATAGTTGGTTACGGTTTGGCTATAGAGTACCACTCTGTGACCAACATGACGACACATTCTACGCACATCTCTCAACTAACAGCACTGCAGATGTTGATAGAAAAGACAAGAGTGTTTCTACAAGACCAGCTGGACTTCTAAAGCATTGCCAACCGTGCTATCGTTAAGATTACTTTTGATGTAGAGTTAAATGCCTACCGGTAGAAATTCCAGAAAGCGCACGTTCTTTTGTACTTCATTCCTTCTTCCTAAATATCGCAAATATAATCAATTGAAATGAGTAAAATGAAACTAATTTCAACAATGAATAAAAATAAAAATAATAATAATAATAATAATAATGATAATGGTAATAATAATAATAATAATAATAATAATAAAGATAATAATAATAATAATAATAATAATAATAATGCACTGGAGAGCCCTTTTAAAGGCAGTCGTTCCATCCTGGAAGGAGCCACAAGGTTTGATCTGGAACGACGGAAAGAGACCGGATGGAGCAACACTCATCCCTCCCGTGGGCGAGAGGCAAATACATCGCTTGGGATGCAACAACTATCCATACATCCACCTGTCTTGGGCAGTGCCTGGCGGTGCGTCTGAACAAGCCGCGGACCGAAAGTGTTCCAAGTATTCTACTCTTCCCACCACACATGACTTCGTTACTTTGGCATTCGAATCACTGGGACCCATCAATCGCGCTGGACGCCAATTCTTGACGGAGTTGGGTCGCCGCATGACCGCCGTATCAGGAGATCCTATGGAGACCGTGCACTTGTTTCAACGTCTCTCCATTTGCACTCAAAGATTCAACGCCGTAGCGTTCAGAGGCACGTTCAAACAGCCCACGGGGATCGTCAATTAAAGAACTGATTGTCTCATATCAGAGCTGCTATAATAATAATAATAACAATAATAATAATAATAATAATCATAATGTGTATTATAGAAGAACTAAATATAATGCAATAACTTTGACGATTAATCACTGAAGTGTTTGTCTTTTTATAATAATAATAATAATAATTTTCGCTTAATTCCAAACTGGATGATTAAAAACATGTTAATCCAGTCAATTAGGACCTCATTTCAAAGTTGCAGGTCGGCTAATTAGACAATCAAGAGGACACCATTGTGATTATCCTGAATTGTCTGCTGATCGTCCATGATTAGTGATGATGACATCGAAATTATTGTTAATGGGACGATGAGAATAAAAATTCAGAAATTATGAAAATTATTTCTATACGATTTCAAACTTGCTTAATTAGAATCTTGTAGGCCTACTTGCTTTGTATTTGTTTTTGCCAGCACTTGCTTAGTACATGATTAGTATTTGATTTGTAACTAGTTCTTTCCGAACAATTATAACAAAGAGTCTGTTGCTTAGATGTTTTGACTCGAGATTAGTAAGCACTTTACCTGGTTATGTTGTAAGGTTATAAGAACTGGACTCCTTAGTTTTTCTTTGGGCTTCAGTCCATCGATTGAAAACGAGAGAACTCTCGAGTTGACGAAATCATTGTCTCTATATCGATAGTTTCACACAACTGCTTATTTAATTTCTTACAAAAAACGTCAGAAATATCCACTTATGGATAAAGGATAAGGATATGGACAAGAATATAGGGTAAGAATTGGAATATAGAGTAAAGATAAGAACAATTACAGGGTAAGAATAAGGGTAGATGGTGTGGATAAAGGGTAAAAACAAGGGTAAAGAGTAAGGGTAAAGTGTAAGGATAATGGATACGGATGATGAGTAATGACAAAATAAACGGTAGGGATATAAATATATTGTAAGGATACAGGGCAAGGATAAGGATGAATTGTAAGAATAACATATACGGATGAAGAGTAAGGATAAAGGGTGCTATTGCGCAAATATAAAAAGCCACATGTCACTTAGCCTTGTTATCATGATCGACTGTTTGATAATGTAACAGATATCATGATTAAAGATATTATAAAACTGCTCACTCATTTCCTGGAAGGTAACTGTTAACGGTTCGATAATAGGATCCCCACATTTTCAAAGTCGACCGACGTTCTGATGAAATGCCTGAAAGTCAGTCATACAGAAGGAACACTAGAGGACGAGATCAGACATTGAGACAATGACAAGACCAAACATTTGAGGAGGAACGTTTAGGTTGTCAATGCTTAAGTAATTGCTATGGAAGTGGATAATATGACGGTAATAAAATCTACTGGCCCCTTTCTTTCCAACAAATAGAGTTAGTCATGATCAATTAACGTCTCTTGTTCTTTTACACCAGAGGTGTCAAAGAGCCGGTCCGCCAGCCAATTCAGGTCCGCTGACAATAATTATATTTCTCGATCACGTAGCCCTGTCAAATGGGGCACTACAATTGAGCATAAAGGGTATGAATTGTAATTTAAAAGATTTATGAATTTACCGTGCTGCTTGTAAGTGATAATGCATATCAGAATCACGTTTTTCAAAGCCTAATTCAACTGTTTGTTTGACCCCCCCCCTCTCTGAGATCCCTACTCCATTTTTCTTACTGTTTTTCAAGCTATGCTTTAGAAACGGCAGTTCAGAATATCTAAATGATGTTCAAATATGTGGTCACTTACTGCGCTGCAAGGTCTCCATCGATACCGTTATTTTGTCTCCGCTGGCTTCACTCCAAACCGAGCCACTTGGAAATTCAAGTTGAATAGGAAGATCTGACTTGTCATATGACCATGCTTCTAAAACTGAATGGAAAACTGCTTGCAGTTTCTGTTGGCATTATTTCCGTGACCCAGCACTATTCAATGAAATTTTGTTAAGCACTGTGTCATAGTAATACTTTTACTTATAGTTCATTGCATGGCAATAGTTATTGTCATATAATAGTTAGAATGTTATATTTACGAGCTTAGTTTTAGATTTAAGTTATATATCTGTAGATGCAAAATAGCGGTAGTTATGGCTGAAGTTGAAGCTGTAGTCATAGTCATAATCATACTTAAGGTTACATTTATTATATATAGTTATGGTTAAAGTTATTGCTACCTATATATATATATATATATATATAGTTATTATTATAGTTATATTCATAGCAATGATTTCAAATGTCATAGTGAACATATTTGCCTATAATTTATTTAACAGTTCGTTAACCGTAACTTTTAACGAGAATGACTACTAAATACATTATGACAAGTATCTCAATTTTGTCCTTTACCTATATTATCCGCATTCTCGGTGTTGTATTTCGATGTGTTAAGCGTCGATAGACTTCGACCGTAGACATCAACCGAGGACAAAATACCAGTTGCAACAGTTCCATTAACCTACAACCAGCCACACATTCCAATGTTGAACACAATCTCTAAACGTTCGAAAGTTGATCAAATACGAATGATACGAATGATTAGATAAAAACTTCGATGGCAACGTGTTATCAAAAGAAGGAATCAATCAATTCAGAATTTGTTCTGGTGAAATAGTAGAAAAAGTGACAATCCTTTAATTATAGAACCTGTGAAATGGATTATAATTCGGAATGATTTTTAGTAAGAATTATTTTTAAAAAAGCAGATCAATTTGCAAAATGCTTGGAAAACGTTAAAGCTGACGAGCACTCCTGCCAAAGCTCATAGTCCTAGATATCGCAATCAATAGAATGCAATTATATTAGAAGCGAAACTATCTGGTTTATTCATTGAATATGTTTTGGTACGAATGAAAAATAATTTATTGTCCACTTGCAGCTTCGAGTTCCTTCCATGCACCGGAGTTATTTGATTGTAGAACGTTGCTGGTCGCTTGAACAATCGACTGCATCACGTGTTGGAACAAAATAAAAGTAATTCGGTATCATATACAAGCATAGGAGCATGTATGCATATATGCATGTTGGCATGTATGTATGTATGTATGTATGTATGCATGCATGCATGTATGTATGTATATATGTATGTATGTATGTATATACTGTATGCGTGTATGTATGTTTGTATGTATATATGCATCGTTGGATGTATTGTATCATACTATCTAGCAAATCGTGTCCTGATGTCTTGTTAAGAATGTTAACAGAAATATGTCGTGTAAAAATTAAAGGTTGAAGGGCTCTTCTTAAAAATATCAAATGACCTTACTTATCACAGACTTAGAACTGAACCAATTTCACTCAGTGATTTGTCCTTTTCTAGGTATTGCATATATAAAAGTTTACCAAACATTCAAACGCCAAAGGGAGTGGTGAAACTCGCTAGCAACTAACGTAGGTCTACCTGGTCAAAAATCAATCTGCCACCTCAAAGGATATGCATGTATGTATGTATTAATATATATTTATATTATAGTATGCACACGCATATATATGTGGGTGTATATAATTATGTATATATGAGATCTAAAATTAGTAAATCGTCATACCTTGATCTCTGTTGAATTTGTACTGACGGTGCTGCCACTTCTTAGTTCGGCCAATCGGTTTATCAACATGACGGAAGCGTTGAGATTTCCGGGACTCAGACCATCGCTCTTGTTAGTTACGGCTGATAATTCATTCGCTATCTCAGCAATCACGGACTGGTTTTTCAGAGCATACACTTCCCTTCTACTGATCTTCAATAGAATCATTCGACTTTGTAAGCCTATCGTTATGACTCGAATTTTAATATAATTTCAAACAGGTGCATAAGGTTCCGTGCGAATAGGCAGGCGACATCGAACCCTATCAGTTTCTCTAGACTTCCATAATATACTATAAGCAGCCTTTAAACCGTTGTAGTCATCGGATTAAATGTATTGACAAGAGGAGGAGCGCTCGTGAATAATTTGGTGCCCAGCGCTAAGGTTCTGATTGGCGCTTTAGAAGCTTGGAGATTACAATTACGGTTCAACTGAAGAGAAAGACATAATATAAGTCTAAGGTTAGTACACGGTAAAGTAAATCTGGTAAGGGTAACATCTGAAACGCTTATTCGAATTTTAGCTTGATTGTAGATAGTAGCTTCAAGAGCGCAACGGTAATGCACACGCGAACAGTTCTATCGAAACATTAGTCTAGTTAGACCAGGTGATGTATGTTGGCCCTACAGTAGATTGAGTGTATAGAACTGTAAGTCTGATCTTCCATTATACCCGTTTTAGTAAATCGCTAAATTCCTTGTCAAAGCAACCGTTGTAGTTTGGTTGAAACCAGAAAGGAGTTCCATCGCTGCTCAAAAGACACTTTCTTGAAGCATTTCCTATAATAAAGCCAAAATATATTTCGGTATAAATAATCATTGTTTTAGCGTATAGTCTTAAGGATGAGTCGCATTCTAAAAAGGATGGAATACTTCATTTCTCGCGGCTGTGATAGGGTAAACAACCAATTATTTAATCAATCGCTGGTATTCAAGCAGTTAAAATATATCTTATAAACACAAATGCACCGTAACGCCTCTGAGTAGTATTCTCCTGAATAACCTGACGTTATATAAAATCTCTAATTGCAATTCCACGATAACAGAACGATATCAGCATCGGAAAATATTTAAGCAAAAAAACAATGTTGATACAAGAAAGTGACATCGATTACGATTGCTAACTAATAAATAAATAAATAAATATCTGATTATTCGTTAGGTTCACATGCAAGATGTCACAGATGCAACTTTGAACAGACTTGAGTGGTTTATGATTAAATTCGATTTAGCCAATGAACACCCTCTTAGAGGAAGCACACGATGAAATTACGATCGTCCTTAATTAAGGGACATTTTAAATGAGCTAAATGTATCCTTTTGTAAAGATAATGACTCTAAAGCTCGTTAAAAATTATTGTTTCCAGGCGGATGGCTTGGAATGATCTAGGAGTCAATTTTGCACCTGTAAATTTGTAAGGAGATACGCACCAGTGGTGTTCCCTGGACAAGGTCTAGAGGTTTCTTTGCCGGGCAACGTTCGATTCCAGATGATTGAACCTTCTTGATCATACTCATAGTCGCAGTAAGTACCTGAAAGGTTGGCATTGTTATTTATTGCAACAGGTGTGAATTTCAGTAGTTATCTTCATACATTCATAATTATCGTTATCTTCATTGCACGAGAAAGATAATTATGCTACACATGTCTCTGAACTGTTGGCCTCTTATCACAACGCGTCAGGATTCAATGACTGAATTTTGCTTGAATAGTTTATGGAAGTTGACATGAATGATATAGGCGTCCCTGTTGGAAGAGTTATATTTATCTCATTTCTTCAAAATATAGCTGTATATACAATATATATTACAAAACAACTGAAATTTGATATTGCCCTGCTTCAAGCATTTGTTGCTGCTCAGAAGTACACACGCTTCGACTTCGCAGCTGCAGTTGTAGGTCTAAGGCACAGCAATAATGACTCCTCGGACGAGCGTTACGGGCCGACCGCTCTAACAAATCGGTCACTCCTGTGCCGCGCAATAAGTAAGTAGGCATATACTTTTTGAACCGCTTGCGAACGCACTGCTGGGGCCCCATATATCCTCAATCAAAGAATGCGCAATTTCAAAACAAGCAATTGCAAAACAGATGTCTTCGGAACTATGAGAAAGTAAAGCGAGGGCGAGCAATAGGACCAGAATAATTTGTATAGCAAATACTAGACTTACTGAGAACGTTCAGATATCCTTGAGCAAATGCGTATCCGTGAACGTTGCTTGCATTGCATTGAATGACCATCAGATCCGTTTTTCTGATTCGATCGGCGCAGTATCGACAGACGCTTATGATCGTCAGACTTCGATTCTTGTTGCCGAACACAAATCTCTCAGGAGGTTTTATTGCTTAAAATTTAATGAAACAAACTCGTAGCGGTTATGCAGCTGAGCAGTACATGGCTTCAAAACACGAAACTGTTGATGCATGAATCTACATAACTATTTGTGAACATGTAGACGCAAGTATACAAAGAAACCCACATGTATGCATACACAGATTATTTATGCATACGTGCATACATACATACATACATACATACACACACACGATAGACGAGTACTGCAGCATCACTTACGATCTAGTTCTTTGCCGTCTTGGAGCCAGACAATCTTAGCCGTTGGATTTGCCACAGGATTACAGTTGAAGGTAAACGATGTGTCTAAGGCCACATCGACATCGTATGGACCATCGTTTACAGTGCGAATAACAGGCGCCTCTGAAACACGAACAGTCAACAAATCCTTGGTTATTGGCACTCTTTTCTCTGATTTAGGCTTAGAGTTACGTCAAGGCTGAAAACTGGTTCTGCAGAGATTAATTAGTTTTGCAAAGATTGACTGGCTATGCTGAGATTAACTGGTTATACAGAGATTAGCTGGCTATTAACTGGTTATACAGAGATTAACTGGTTTTGCAGATATTAACCAGCTACGAAGAGATTAACTGGTTATGCAGGAATTAGCTAGTTCTGCAGAGATTTGCTGGCTATGCAGAGATTCACTGGTTTTGCAGATATTAACTAGCTATGAAAAGATTCACTGGTTATACAGAGATTAACTGGTTATGCACAGATTAGCTGGTTTTGCAGATATTAACTAGCTATGAAAAGATTAACTGGTTATACAGAGATTAACTGGTTATGCAGAGATTAATTGGTTCTACAGAGATTGAGTCGATATGCAGAGATTAACTGGTTTTGCAGATATTAACTGGCTCTCCAGAGATTAACTGGTTTTGCAGAGATTAAATGGATATGCAGATATTAAACTAGATACGTCGAGATTTACCGGTTTTCAGCGATCATATGCAGAGATTGATTTGCAGATGAACTAAGATTAGTGAGAGCGGTATGTAAACATGTAAATAATAATTACTAGTATCCGTTTAAAATTGACAAGGCCAGAGAAGCATAAGTATTACAGAACTAATTATAATCGCCATATCAAGTGGGGTTTCTGGAGTGTCGAAGAGCAAACAGAAGAATAATGTATAGCTTGCTACTCAAATAGTGTATCACGCAAATAATGCGAACATAGATGTTATAATGGAGATAAATATTAAATAAATAGGCTTTACGATTATTGAAATGTAATGCAGCAGCAATCACTAAATCTCAAAATGCATTGTATATCACATTGACTCTGAAAAATGCCTTGAATTCGAAATTGCTATTAAGCAAAGTTATTGGTTGATAATCTGCTACAACTGCGATAATATTCTGTGAAGGATTGCCTACAGTATTTTAGCAAAGCGAATTTTAGCATGAAGCGAATAAGACAACTAAACTATTCGCTTAATCGCATACAACACAATACCTTTCCAGTAGCAATAATAGAAAAACAAACCTTCAACGACGACATTCAGTTTTTCAGCACTAAGTCCAGGAAATCGAACCCCTGGGCCAACATAGGCATAGCACTCGTATTGTCCTTCATCAGAGGCAGTTATGTTTTGGATCGTGAGCGTCGTATTATAGGAACCCAGCGTGTACCTTCCAGTGGGAAGAGTCCTGTTATCGGGTCCAGACCACAGAGTCGTTGGCTCCGGGCTGAATTAAAATCAACCAACGATCGCATCTACATGTAAGCCTAATCTATGAGCAATCACACCTTGTCACCCTGTGTCATCAGTTCGTTAAATTCTAACGATCGTTATTGTAGACTAAACCATTTCCATCGTTCTCTGTCCCTCACCGCCTCCAAGCTCAGCGCTGTCTCCTCTTGCATTTCATCCATCCACGCCCTCTTCTCCTCAAGCCCTCCCCACAGCCCAGTAATCAAAGGCGGTGAATTTTTAAATCAATGACGACCTTAATATATACATATATGATAAGGTCGTCATTGATATACATTTATACTATATATGTATATACATATACAGACTCTTCATTGTCGAGCAGTTAATCGATTTGAAAACAGTTATTTTAGTCGATATGATGCCAGATTTGCTTATTCCAACTCTAATCAATTAGTAAATTTCGGTATATAATTCTAATTATAATCGATGAGTGATTCTATCCAGCAGACTATTTTTTTCATTCCAATTATTGTTTACTAGCTACAAGTTTCTTTAATTCCAATTTAAATCGAATGGTATATTTCAGTAGCCAATTCAAATTCTACTCGAGCGGAACTTCATCAAATCGAGATTATCATTGCTTATGTTACAAACCTACGACAAACCAACCTTAAACCTGTCCTGTTTAGCCGGGGTTGGGTCGGGAGAGCTTCTGAGTAGATCCCTTGAAGGGGGCTATGTAAATCCTCCGTATAAATAAATAAAATTTGAAGTTCCACCTCTTGAGAAAACTATGGTTAAGTAGGCCTATTTCAAAACAGTTTCCCAAAAGCAGTAGGTTCTACAACTCAGTTGTCCTAACGCTGTTCATCCTATTAGACTTGGACAAAAGTGTTGTTAGCTGCATAAAGTAAAACCGTCCAGTATAATACACAAAGAAAAAATCTTCTACGGCCGAAAGTTAGGCCGCTCTTTCATGGAAAATTGTACTTTTACGACCGAACACGTATAAAATTTAGCGGGTGAAGACTTCTGCGCATGTGCAACCTTCGGCGCATGTGCATTGTTAACAGCACCCAAATAAATGTAACATACGTCATGAGGGACGGTTAGGGTCAGGGTTAGGGTTAGTGTCGTTTTTATACATTATGCGATGAACTTTCGACCGCAAAAGTTGTTTTATCGTGCGCTGAAAGGCCGAAGTTTCGGCAGTAGAAGGAAGCTCCATGCATAGGCCTACACAAAACTGTCCCTAGATATTGAACATTTATGCCATTTTTCAGCTGTTGACGTGAATCCGTTGGTTGGTTCCACGCTTGCGCGTGCACCAACAACTGGCGACTCTTTCAGCCTACTGTGCACTGTTTTGCTAACTGTTGTAACAGGCGTTGGAATAACATCTTGCATCATGTAGGGTAACGCAGAGAGCACCCCAGAGCAGATTTCTTGAAGAGGTGCTACAGCAAGTTTTATTGATTGATTCATTTATTGCCTAATTTTGTTCTGATTTCCTATTAGGGAGTTGGAGAGAAGGATGCGAATTATGCTTGAAATGATGAGGCAATACATGTACATTACGAATTGTCTTACTTTCCGTAGAAGAAGCAGCGAAGTGAAGCGCTTCCTCCAACGACAGCAACAGTTCTTGCTGTGGAGGTAAATCCTATAGATGGACCTTTCGGACTTAGTTCTTCTGAATCCATGGAAAAAAGAACACAACATACAATTTGTAATGTAATGTATTCGATTCACTATAACGACCGTGTTATTTATTCACCCATCACCACCGCCGCCCATTTGAATAGGCACAACATAGATGAATGTTCACGCAAATAAGCAGAGGCGGCGATCTCGGTTGAGAGGTGGGGGACATCCAATGAGAGGGGTAAGAAATGTGACGGGGACAACCGTATAACGTGTCACCTCTCTGTGAAAGGTGGGGGCGATTTGTCTCCCTCGATCCCCCGGGATCGCCGCCCCTGCAAACGAGGACAGCTCTCAAGGAACATATTCAATAAATAAAAGCGTGAACCATTCATACAGCATAATATGCTGAGAAATGTCTGTGTTAAATAATGTTCACTGGATATTCTTACGTCGTATCACCCGGATTTCGTTGTAGTTTCTTCTTTCTGAGGCGTTCAGGTAAGGGTTGTAAGCTGAGCATCCGTAGCTTTCCAAGCCTTGTTCATCCTGTCGTACAGCGTAGCTAAAGTGAAGATCTCCTGATTGAACAACAGAACAGCATAATAAGGTAATGTAGTACGCGTAATCATAAGTGTAAACTCGACGTTTATACAGCGTCCAGATAAAAGGAATAAGAGAAGTTTGGCTCTACCATTCTCAGCGATTTGGATCCGTTTCGACAGTTGGACTTGACCGATACTTTGGTTGTTAGCGAATATTTCCCAACTATACGTGGCCTTCGGAAAACTGCTGTACAGATCGCAAGAAATGTTAAATGAATCTCCCTCTCGCACGGTTTGCCGATGACTGAGCGGACGACTCGTCGCAATCGGGTCGAGAAACGTTCTTTGCAGATATGTGATGTTTGAGAGAGCTGTTCCGTATTGGTTCTTAACAAAACATTGGTAGAAGCCTTCGTCCACCACATTCGCACGTCGTATTGTTATTGTTCCATGTAAGCCTTTGTGGATATTTTCCCTATTTTGGTTTAGTATTTGGCCATTCTTCTTCCATTCATATCTGCCAAATAAATCGTAGATACAATAATGTAAAGAATAAGATAAAATAGAATTTACTGGTTGCGTTATTGTCGGTTGATGACAGTGAATCATGCGCTTTACAAAACAGAGACCTAGGAATGCAAGATTTACCACAAACTGTTATCATAGATGTTATATTCCACGTCCCCTCTGATGTTTTCGAGATAATATGCGCAAGAAATTGTGCTTGTTCAACATTTTACAAATAGCTCTCACTTTTGTGCGCAAATCTGAGCTGAATGCGATGATAGTTAAATTAAGACAATAAGATTATTTATAGGTCCGTTGTGACATTGGTTATAACCATTAAATTGGGTGTAGCTGGCAGAGAAAGACTGGATACGTAGTCTAGACGTATTGATAACTAGGTCAGAAAAAGTGGGCAGAGAGCAAGGACAATGAGGCAGCCAATAGCAAGAGAGCGTCATCTACCATGGATATTTGAGTAATTGGATAGTTGTATGGTGGCTGGAAGTTCAGAACCAGGCATAGACATACACACAAGATTAAAAGGAAAGACCATTGCAGTTGCTGGAGAAACGTTCGTTCAAGAATAGCCGTAGACCTAAGACCGAGCTCAAGTTTGAGAGGAAGGAGTGACCTCTGACCAGCCCGCAGTTGGAGCACACGTCAAAGCGGATGTGATTGACCTTCATGTAGACTGATCTAGGCTTTCGTAGTGAAATGCAGCAGTCGAATCGACTGATGTAGGATGCATGTGACATGTTCCACATCTGTTGAAAGTCATGTGCTTAAACATAAGCCAGTCAATTAGTTGGCAGGATGTCGGCTTAACAGTCAGCAGCTGCTGTCGGCGTAGGCGAGACGTATGTCAGTTCATCCACTCAGCGGGAACCATCATTATGGCATCTGTCTTTAGAGTTTAGACGGTGAAAAAGCCTTCATTTGACTGGATCTGACTGGAATCAGTTCCAGTCAGATTAATGCTTTTACA
This sequence comes from Bimastos eiseni, assembly GCA_959347315.1. Classification (NCBI taxonomy): domain Eukaryota; kingdom Metazoa; phylum Annelida; class Clitellata; order Crassiclitellata; family Lumbricidae; genus Bimastos; species Bimastos eiseni. The sequence continues at coordinate 23,217,146 of OY365813.1, read as the reverse complement.
CAGTCTCACGTGGACATTTCAGGAGTTCAAACATGAGTGGGATGTCGTTCAGAAGTAGTTTAGCTCCGAATGTGGTAGTAATCCAGGTCCTGCGGTTCATGATTACAAGTTTATCAATAAAAAGATTGGTTATGGTTATAAATACGCAAACCGCCATCTTGCACTCAAACATCTTACATTAAAATTGGAAGATGGTGAATATGTTCTGAGGAAATCTTATTCAGCTAATCTTTCAGCTTGACGTGCATTATTTTGCTAATTGTGACACTATTCGTTAAAATGACGCTTAACATCATGACGGGCCAGTGTAGAGAGCGCCTCTGAATAGTTATTCTGTGAGAGGCGCTACATCAATTTGTAAATACAATATAACACAGCACAATATAATTAAGGAAACTTATTTCGGTTATTGAGGAATCGACTGCTTGATTGCGATCACTGTTCGATACCTCTTCACCAAACCTCGCGCTTCTGCGTGAGTAAATGTCTTGAAGGGGCGCTACATAAAACCTGCAAATAAATAAATAAACAAAACACCAAACATTATAACGGGTTATTGTGGAAGGGCTCACGTTACATCTGGTGTTCCGATTCCTTTGCAGTCCAGCGTTACACTGCCATTAATTCGATAGATCATATTTCTGGGTGGACCTTTGATAATCGACGGTGGTATCCCATCTGAAATGTAAATTCAGCAACGCTTGATTAGGGCGATTAACCAGCTTACGAAGAATTTTCACATGATCCACGGGGGCCTAATCATCGCCTCATGCCTGATAGACAATCGCGAAGGTACCGTATTTCATCAAATTTCTTTATTTTAGGCCTACATGTCAATTTTATTTGTTGATTAATTAATTCGTTCATTCGTTTAGTTATTTCTCGCAATTTGTAAGCAACATTTCAGACGGATGCTTACAGTCTTTCTGAGCTGAACTTGTTGTAAGATAGAATGATGCTGTGAAAATAATCTTCAGAAGTGTCATCTCTTGCTGCAGATGTCTTGATTTTCAAGACCGTTTACTGAAATATAAATGTGGATTTAAATTCCTACAAATAATCTTCGCACAATGCTATCCACCTGAATACAAAATATATATCTATTCAATATATTGTGAGGAATAGCCTCTCCTTTTCACTTTAGGAGGAGCTTTCCCCCCTCTCTCTCTTCCCTCTGCTGCCTTCCGGAGGCGTCTGAAGACTTTCCTGTTACCCGTTCAGCAATGTGATGAGTCGTGTATGCCTATGATTTCGAGTGGCGCTATATAAGTTTGCTAATATTCTTGCAATATGAGAAATGAATGATTGCAGCTTAAGACAGTCCTGAGGGAGTATTCTGTAAAATTAATAATGTAACTGAGTATAGGAACTTTTCGAATCAACCTGCTGATTATTTATCTTTTAGCTTCAGTAGTTTTTAAAGAACAGTTTATGGTTATTAGTTGGCTTAAACGATTTTGGCACAAAACAGTCTTCCATTAATATGGTCATGTTACCTTACCTGGTCAATGTAAAACACTTCGAACCTGCCAAACTTGCTCGAGCGCAACGATAGGCCTACTAGTGCGCTCCAAAAAAAAATATATCCCACTAGCATTTAGAGGCCGACTGCCCGACAAAACACTAAATGATATCAGGGCTAGCATATCATAAAAGTGTTGATCGTTCCTGTTCTAAAGTTCCGGGAGGTTGACCTTTACAACAATTATCGTTCGCGACGTTCTCTCACGGTATGAAGACATAGTCACGTTGTGGGTCACAGCCAGTCATAGCGACAATTCTGTCCAAGTAGAAGATAATCATTAACCATTAATTATTTGCACCTCTGAGTAGTTTTCCCCAAAGAGGCGCTAGATAAATTATCGAAATGAATGAATCAACAGATGGTGTCTAAAGCACACACGACTCGTGTTCAATTTCCATTATCCTCGGATGTTGGGTCAAGGTTAATACAAGAGCCAACTCTGCCTAACCTACATTATATAACCAATCAACAGTGCGTCTAAGTCTAATCAACAACCTGTCAACGTTGCTCCCAAAAAGGACTGCGCAATTTTAAAAGAACACGTGAGCATTATACCGACTCAGTAATTGCTTAACCGTAGGCCATTCCGGATGCTATGATGAACCATGACGATTGTCGCTGAACGATGATAGCATCCTGATGGCAGCATTCTGATAACACATATTATGAGCACTTAGACCAAGAAACGCGCTATTGAAGAATAACTCAATTGGGAAACCAAGAATAATAACAAAATGTTAATAGGAATGCAATGGTTACCTTGTCTGTTGATGTACTGCATGTTCCCCTTTAGCAACTTCTTAAGACTGAATGTATGTGAATCAACGTTAGCTAGGAGGGAAGCTATAATCCCTATGATGTCATATGAAATGCTAGTCATTATCCAGGATATATAAAACTGATATTGGCTTCCGCCCATATCAAAGTATGTCTGCTGCATGCGGGCATCTGCAGACCACTTCCCACGCCAATCTGTAATTAAGGAGACGAGTTCTGGCTAGATAGTTTACATGCCCATTGCCACTATGTATTTATTTAGTAAACTCGTAACTCGCGCAGGGTCAAACTTGGATTATAAATCTGCGACTCTGACAGTCAGTTAATCGGTGAAGATGCATTAGGTGTCCAAATTACTAAAAACTAAGGAGATTATAGTTAGTTATGTGCCACATTTTGAAAGAAGTGAAGTGAAGTTGATTGGCTGATAAACTGAGCTAGGTCAATACTCTACGCCTATAGAACTTTAACAGATAATTTCCGCAGTGTAAGCAGGATGGAGGGCACTGTATCTGAATGGATAGAGTGTTCAGCCTGTAACGCTGAGAATATTGGATATTGTGCACATTATAACTAGGTAGCTACGAACATATCCATCACTCACATAATTTTTATGGTCAACGCCATTCATGTTTTTTGTACTATGGTTGTGCAACTTGTGTGCGTACTATTGAACTTTGTTACGCTTTGTACATTAAAATCATTTATGGGAAAATAATATGCATAATATACCCTGCACATTTCTAAGTAACAAGCAAGAGTGTTTCTTAAAGGATTTAGTGTCAAGTTGGACGCACCCATGAAATGGTTCGTCAGCCCGCTTTCATCTGCTAAAGCAGAATAAATCTAGTTCAAGGCTATATGTCTCCTCGGCTTGACTCCCTGGATTTCGATCCGGCACCGAAAGAAAACGAGAGGATTGGCTATTGCGGACTGGATTTGGCATAGCGCCAGTGAATAAGCTGGTCTCCCTGACGCGGCTTTTGTGGGCACTGAGAAATTTTCGAGGATTTACATTACATTACATTATAAATTACTAAAGGACATGTAATTTCAATCACAGGTTTATACAGAGCTAAACGCCCCTTCAAAACAAACCCAAATGAACGCGGAAAACCAGGATTCAACAAAGTTGTTTCCAAACGCAATTTGCGTGGACTGATGCCCATTTAAGAGTATCATTTGAGACGTGAGTTCATCAAGATTTGAACTTGTCAATACTTAACTCAGACGACTATGAAAATAGCCCAACGAACATAAGAAGAAACACGTAAACGATCTCTATAAGTGTCTAACTGTGACGCACGCGAGTAATTATCAGTTAGCCATGACTCGGGAGTCCACTTACACGCCACAAGCAACATGACACGGGAACGATCATCTCTGTCGTAGGCCTATAAAGTCACAAGACTCGCCCACCATGTTACGCATTCGCTTTCCACATCTGACGTCTAGTACTCTGCATGTCAATCTCTAATGAAGGGTGGGACTTGGCCGGTCAGTTTTTCTATAGCTACGTTGTCAAACTGACAGACCAGCTCTATTGTCTCGAAATTCATACCAGGTTTACACAGTTTTTGCTGAGAGTGGAATTGCGACGACTGCATGTGTGTAGGGATATATTTTTTATACATAGGCCTAGGTATGTCCATAAGGTATGAATGTTTTTGGGCTTATGCTAAAACCCGCCACCTTCCGCACTCTGACAGTGCTACCAGTCGCATGCCTGGATAAAGGAGGTGGGCTATTGCAATGATCTTTGTTATCACACAGTGTCGTTAAACTGCAATTTCCATTAGGCTTATACCGACAGTCTTTGCTTTTTGTGCATCCGCTTCTATGTAGATTACAAGACAAAAACGGTCATCAATTAAAACTGAACTATTGAAGTCAAGACATCAAGCGCACGTGAATCTAATGTATACATAAATACCCAAGCATCTAAATAAATGCACACCAATGCTTCCTCTATTTTTTGGAGTGTGCGCAAGATATCTTGTACATGCATAATTTTTACAAATGGCACACACTTTTATGCGCAGATGCGAGACGAATGCGATGAGAGTTGAATTGAAGCAAAATCTAACAGTTTGTGGTAGTACCTTGTATGAAGATAAATAAGGTAAGGTATCAGCCAAGGAATCAAAGTTTCTGGAGTAGAGGTAGACTATGGTGTGCAGATCTGAGCTGAGTGTGACGATAGTTAAGTTAGGCTAAGACCAATCTAAAAGTCTATAGTGGTAAGTTGTGGTAACGTTAGAAAAGTCCTTAGTTTTAAAAAAAATTAAAGGACTTATCAGTTAAAGAACACAAGTTTCTGGAGTAAGGTTGGCCCCAGCCGGATAGGATATACTCGATTTACGCGGTTTCACAAAAAGAAACGCGAATCGTTGTTTTTGCGCGAAAATTGCGTGCGCTCACTAAATAATTTATTGTTGTACATGCACTGGCTCCACTGCTTAGAGGGAATACTGCAGCCAACGATTCGTATGAAGCCTTTCAATCAGCACTTCCTTCCGTCTGCCAATGTAAGATAATTCGGTGCCTGTATCTGTGCATAATCATCTGATTCGCTTCTGGAAGGATGCCTGCCTTCCAACGTTGTGTAATTGTCATGCTGAGGTCCTGGCTGCAGCTGAAACCCTTCCGGAATACTGATCAGAGGACATGGTGCTTGTCGTAGAGGGTCACTGGTGTTGGCAACCGGTGGTCGTGAAACCGATGATCTGACTGCTGGCAGGTCTATGGCCTCATCTTGTTTTCGTACAGACTGTCAGAGGTCTGCCTCGTCCTGTGCTCGGATGGATCCAGATTTGTGACGACTGAAAGAAATGTTTGTTGTTTATTTAGATGCGACAGCGTTAGAATTGTGTGTTTATCCAAGTATCCAAAGCTAAGACTAAGGATCACAATATAATCATTGTCGTTAGAAAAAGAAGAAAACAGAGCATGAGGCGTGACCAGTGAGGATCACAATATAATTATTGTTGTTAGAAAAAGAAGAAAGCGGATATTAGCTGCAAGCATTCATTTGTAGCTATTATATTTTAAATATAGGCCTAAGTCAGTTAATAAATCTGGGTCACGGTGTAAAGGATTGTGTTATTTAATCCGATTTGGAATCTGTCCCTGAGTGACGCTGCGCACGATTGCAATCATCTTTCCATTCGATTTCGTTATTTTTATGGTTTATGTTTTGTTAAGGAACTATCCTTGATCAATAGATACTCCTACACCACCTCAGACAATGGTTGGCCATTTTTGTACTCAACCTCAACAGGCTGGCTCGTTTCTCACCTACCAGATCACCACCAATTGTTTCGTAGAAATGATCTGCCTCTGCTTCTCTTGAAGCCCGTTTCGCGATTTCTATGTTAAGAGCAGTTAACAGGCGTATACGTGCGTACATACATGTGAACACGTACATTAATACATAGGCCTACTCACTTAAGTACATGCACATACAATGTAATAATAGATACATTCATACATGACAAGATGCATGCTTACGGACACATACACATACATACACAATTTAAAATATACAAACATAACTTACATACATAGGAGACTCGCGAGGATGATATCCATGGTTTCTGCTGGGATGTTTGAGGGAAATTCTTTAAGTTCTCTCCATGTATAGGCTTACGCTAACTCTCATTTCAACCAATTGTGAATCTTGAGGCCAAAACATTAAAACGACCAAAGTTTTCGTTGGAAAGCAAACCAATGCAATTGAACACCCAAACGTTTAAAAAACAGTTAGGAACGTAGGTTTCCGTGTACTTTGCTACCTAACCCACCATTTGCTTCGCTTTAAGGGAATAGCAAACAATGTCTACCATACATACTTACTTAACGTCTGAAAAAGGAAAAGCACGCGTTCAACTGTGCTTTCCAAACTGGGGATCGCTCAATGATTTTATCACGGTTCTTGTTCAAAAGTGTTTTATTTGAGGGATCAGAACACCATCGGAATCAACAAACAAAACAAAAATAATAATAACAGACACCGACGACTTAGTGGCCCTCGCTTTGGAACCCTAAGGCGCTTGAAGCAATGATGGACTGCAGTTCATCTCAGAGTTGGGTAGTCGGACGAGTGACACAATCCATGATCCGAAGGAGACGTCATATCTGTGCCAACGGATTTCGGTGGTTCTTCAACGTGGGAACGCTGCCTGCCTCTTCGGGACATTGCCACCACTCTCATAAAATGAATAATAATAACAATAATTAATAATAATAATAATAATAATAATAATAATAATAATAATAATAATAATAATGGTTAACGCTGTTGACGTTGTTGGTCGATTGTTTAACGTCTGGCGCTATTTGTATGAATTCTCCGGCATACGCCGTCGTTACAAATTGATTTATGGATTATTTGAGCAATCAGCATGTTGTCACACCGAAAGTTCATCATTCAGAGCCACAAGGCCAGGATCAAAGTCAGTTTGGTTTTTAAATTCTGTCGTTTTATCAGCGTTCATCGCTTCCATTTAAACTGCAGCATTTTGCATTTAAATGGCTAACGTCGTCGTCATTACCATGGCAACGTTCTGTCTTTTGAGATTTGAACGCAATATTTAACATTTATCTCAGCCTACCGTTTATTTTCAAACATTTATTTCTGGATGAATATAAAAACTGAATAATTCTGTTCCCGAATGGATACCACAATATCACTACGACCCTCACAAAAGGCAAAAGGTGTCTGCAGCGTGTGTAGGGTCGAGAGACAGTTACATAGCAGAGATGGAAAGGTCCATCTACACGGCCCTCGAAAACAACCATGTCCGGGTTCACATAAGCCCCCTCTAACGACGAACTGCGGTCACACTGACAACCAAGGCGTGGACTACAGTAACTTCTGTACGTCGGACACTGACCAACCGATCACATCAGACACTCGGACGGACGGTCTATCGGAGAACATCATCGCTCCTCAAGTCTGCAGAATTTCCCACCCATCCCTACCAAACAGTTTGTTGAAACGCATTCCCAAAGCCGCCAGACCACAAATCGGAAGACTTCTCACTACCGTCATCAACAAAATACTGAACGACGTCGGAAATCCGACCACATGGCAGATGCTTTTGACTTTTGGTGCGACAATTTTAGAACAACCAAGAAGAGGAGGTAAACGCCACAATCTATCAACAACGATCAAGAAGCGGGTGGAAGACTTTCACACGTCTTGGCAGCTTCAGAGGGACGAAATCTTCTCCGATATCCCAAAAATCAACAACCACAGTGTAAGATCTAGAGCAGGCAAAGTCCATGCGTTGGCCGCAGCAGTTGCTTCCAAATCAGAGGATGGCAATATCAGAGCCGCCGTCAGAATCCTAACCTCGACCGACAGGCCTGCCAATGCAGACTCTGTAACCTTGGAGGAACTACGCTCAAAACATCCTCAGAATCCGCCCGACCGCCCAATTAGTACGGAAAAACTTAAAGTGACACCCTTCCAAGCCACAGAAAGGCAGGTCCTCGCACGGATCCGCTCCTTCCCGTTAGGTTCTTCAGGGGGACCAGATGGTCTTCGACCACAGCATCTGGTGGACCTGGTGAATTGCGCAGAAATTAGATCGGAACTGATCTCATCCGTCACCGGACTAGTCAACCTCCTTCTGACAGGCGAATGCCCTGAACAGATTAGACCGATACTCTTTGGAGGCACTCTAATGGCACTTCGCAAGGATTCCGGAGGCCTACGCCCGATTGTAATCGGCTATTACTGGCGCAGGCTCGCATCCAAATGTGCGTGCACCTTCGCGGTTCCAAAGGCAACGGCATACCTCGCACCGAGACAGGTTGGAGTTGGCATTCCGGGGGGAGGAGAGGCAGCGGTCCATGCGGCGAGGCGCTTCCTGGAAGCATTGCCGACAGGGTCAATCCTTGTGAAGCTAGACTTCAAGAATGCCTTCAACAGTCTCTACAGAGACAGAATGCTGTCTTCGATAGATGAGGTCCTGCCGGAACTGGCTATTCTGTCACCTAGCATACGCGAAACCCTCAGAGCTTCGGTTTGGTCAGTATACCATTTCGTCACAGGTTGGACCTCAACAGGGAGACCCGCTTGGCCCTTTGCTCTTTTGGCTTCCACTGCCAATCTTACAGGAGATGTCGTCACCATTGGTACTGGGCTACATGGATGATCTAACCCTAGAAGGAGAGGAAGCGACGGTGGCGGAAGATGTGAGAATGCTGGAACTGCAAGGAGAGGAACTAGGGCTTCGACTCAACCAAGACAAATGCGAGATCATCCATCGCCGAGACAGACTAGTTTCCGACCATGTCTTCAAGCACTCTATGTCAATTTCTCCGGAAAGAACCTGTTTGCTGGGCGCGCCATTGTCCACCAGCGAGGCCTTGACGACATGTCTGGAGGGCAGATGCAAGGAACTGGCCTTAGCAGTTACCAGACTAGAGTCTGTAGCCAAACACGACGCTCTGGTGCTCCTCAGATATTCGCTCAGTTCCCAGAAACTGATATATACATTGAGATGCAGCTCATGCACGGGTCACTCTTTGCTACACAAATTCGACGACCTTCTTCGAAGCGGTTTAGAGGCAGTTCTCAACATCACCCTATCGAACGACCAATGGCTTCAAGCATAATTACTAGTAAAGACGGGAGGATTAGGAATTCGTCGTGTGACCTCGCTGGCGCTTCCCGCCTTTTTGGCTTCCGCTGCGAGCACCAGACCACTGCAGTCCTCCATGTTAGGCAGCACCTGGTCCGACGTCGACGGACTGCTTGAGAAGATGGAACATCTGTGGTGCACCGAGAGCCAAATGATGCGTCCGGACAATGATGCAGTACACAAGCAATCAAACTGGGACAAGCCGCAACTGCAGAAGGCAGCTGCCGAGCTGAGCATCGCCCAAACAGACCCATACCATCAGGCGCGATTCAAGGCAGCCGCAGCACCGCATGCCGGAAACTGGCTTTTTGCTCTACCAATCACTTCATGTCGACTTCGGCTAGATCACGAAGCTGTCAGAATTGCGGTGGGTCTCCGTCTGGGGACACGCATTTGTGAGCCACACGTATGTCTATGCGGGTCACGAGTCAATGCGGAAGGAGCACACGGGCTTTCTTGTGGTCTTGGGCCAGGGCGGTTCGCCAGGCACGCAGCATTAATCGACATAATCAGTCGTAGCCTTACACGCGCTGGTACCCAGTCAATAACGAAGGAATAGACTTCATCAAAGACTTGGGTCGCCTTCTGACACATGTAACCAGAGACCCTAGAGAGACAAGCTACTTGTTCCAACGACTGTCAGTTTGTATCCAGCGCTTCAACGCAGTTGCCTTCAGAGGATCTTTTGTGCAGCTGTAGTTTAACCAAACAATATAAACACTCGTGCACTCAATGAAAATAACTTTCTCAGTCGTATTGTCATGGCAAGAAAGTTGTTCAAATAATAATAATAATAACAATAATAATAATAATAATAATAGTAATAAGTTCAAAATTTTCTATAGCATAATTATGTGTTGCCGTAGGCGAAACTGAATCTGCCAGTTTTGCCTGTGCGATAATATATCATCAGTGTTTTGTTCTTATGTTGTCTTTTGCGACGCCGTTATAATATTGTCTTTGAGGGCGAAAGACAGGAAGACAAAGTGACAATAAGGTGCGCCAGGGCTTACTTGTAAATGTGAAGGTTCGTTTGGTGACGGATATCCGAGACTAAACATTGACATCATGCTGAATGGACTCGATGGACTTTGGCGGAAGCAGTAAATTTTGTTGGTCGGATTCACTCCATAGGTGTGCTTATTGATCATAGCAGAAACGGGCCACCCATTGGTAGTGTGCCAAGACTCACAGGATCTAGTATCCTGCGTGCCCAATTCCTACTAGACACCAATGATAGGCAAATGCAGAAAATTCAATTTCGCCGGTTCGCAAATGGCACTCAACCGAAGTGGATTCCTGCAGAAAACGACCACATTCATCAGTGTTTTAGAAAAATTGTAAGACGTAGAAAGAACCAATCGGGTGGCAGAGCAATAGCCCCTTAGGCTTTTGCCTGGAGATCACGACTCTAGAGGCACCCAAAGGTTTGCGAAACTGAACCGAATCCTTCTTTCTTATAGCTTACGAGGAGACTTCGTCTTCTCTCATTGGCTGAAGCAAAGAAAGGTGAGTCTAATTCATGGTATTAGTTCATTTATGTTATATAGTCTATAAATATATACATATACATAGATGCATATATATACATACATTATATATATAAATATATATACATAATGTGGCCAGAATCAGCTAATGTTTCTGGCAGTGTCCAGCCTTTTGTTTGCCGTATACAAGAGCCGATTTAAAAGCGCCAGAGGGCACGAGGTGTACGTACTGTAACAGTGGAGCGTCATTCTGTAAGCTTCACCCACTGCTTTCTCAGTAGGCAGTTGAAACTGTTGCAGCACTAGCTTCTCCTGCTGCAGGGTATTACTTTCACAAGGCTGCGTGTCCATAGCAACCGTAGACGTCACGGTCAAATTCCAAATAAATTAAGTTACAGCGCCTCATCAAACCTCACGAAACTCTATTGCAGGGCACAGTAGCACAGCCATCGGTCTTCCAATGTAAGGAGGATGACTTTCCTGCAATTCAACGTCGAAACTAAAATAATTAAACTAAAATTAAAATTAAATGAATTAGTTAAAATATGCTAATTAACCTATTCTGATTTCTGATTAACGACCACATACAGAAAAGATAATTATATTTACGACAGACACGCGGAGACCAATAACGTTACATATTAGCCACATTAATACTAACTAGTAACACTGATGCTATTCAGTAATATTGATACTAATTGATAATATCGATTTTAATTAGTAACATTGATATTATTTTGTATCATTTTTCTAACGATACTTTTTCGTAGCATTGATATTAGTTAGTAACGTCGAAGCTAATAAGTAACATCGATACTAATTACTGACATCAATGCTAATTAGTAAAATCGATACTAATTAGTAACATATACACTAATTTGTAACATTGATACTGCTGAGTAACATTTACACTAATTGGCAGCCTTGATACCAACTAGTAACATCGATACAAATCAGTGCCATTGAGACGAATTAGTAACAGTGGCACTAATTAGTAACATCAATACTAATTTGTAACAGTGATACAAATTGGTAACATTGATACTTTTTGTAACCTTGATACTAAACAGTAACATCGATGCAAATCAGTATCACTGATACGAATTAGTAACAGTGACACTAATTAGTAACATCGATACTAAACAAAACATTGATCTCAGTCTGCTCACTCAATCCGATGACCATCTATTTTCTTTTCGACTAGTTTAAGACTTATCACAAATCTTTGTCATAATGTTTCTGCTGCTTTGCCACATGAATTTCCTTGATTGGTCGATCGATTGACCTCGTGGCTGGAAGTGGGAGTCGCCTTCTCCTTCGATCCAGGGTTAGGACTGGCACCACCACGGTAATGTTAGTGATATTGAATAGAACAAAACCACTTCAATAAGTGTGCCATTTCCTCACTATAATCATCGTCTACTTACAAGTTCCTATCGAAACCGAGAAGTATTTAAAGTCTTCTCAGGAAATACTCCGTAGTGCATTGCTTACATGTATTTTATGAATTCTTGTTATTATCTCATTTAGGACAGACAGAAAGACGTTTGGGTGGAATGACTTATACAAGTGAGTTGCAACAGTTCGTTTTTTCAATAGGCAATAGGTATCATCTGGTACCTATTGCGAAAGCTTTTTCTACCGTAGTAAACTTTCTTCTAACGATGAGTCTTACGACTACTGGTCGACAACTCTTGCTAGATAGGATTTGGCGCTCAGCAATTAGTCTGTTGTTGGTCGAATTAACCCCATCGTATGCACCTACTGTTCATCGCAGGTTGGCAGCAACCATTCGTCCTCCAAATGCAGTGTGCCATCACCCACAGGTCCTAGTGCCCTGCTTGCTACGCCTGCTCAACATACGATGAGTGAAAGATCGACCATTTACACCGTGCTTTTATAATATGTTGTAAGCCAGGGAAAGAAAGCTCAAACAAGTAGGTTAATTGGTAGAAGACAGACCCACTTGTTGTATGTTAAGTAACTGTGTACGACACTGTATCATAACAAAAATGACGAGTCGCCTTCTCCTTCGATCCAGGCTTAGGACTGGCACTACCACGATCATGTTAGTTGCGCAGTTATATTGAATAGAATTCACTCAGTCCTACTTTATACACGCCGTAGTACGCTTCGTCATCTCCCGTTGGCTGACACCAAAACAAGCAGGGCAAATGTTTCTGAATAATTTTGTTTATGCGTTGAGTAGTGTGGCCAGAGTCAGTTAGGGTTCCTATGGCAGTGGGTACCAATCTGCTTGTCGTAGAAATTGACCACTAACGCCCTATAACGAACCAAGGTACCAAGACCTTTCATGGTAAGCCTAACGGCAATAGTATAAGCTCCAGTGTCTGATTTGATACCAGACAGAAGATATTACGGCAAGACATTTGTATCTGCCGCTTCATGTAATTGAGTTCACGAGAACGCCTGCTAGACTTATCGTTCCCATAGCAACAATTGACGTCAATAATAATCAAATATAAATATTTTTTTGTGACGTAGCAATCGAATAAAATGCTCCTCCATGCAATAATGATGCTGATGCTCATAATACTGATAGTGATGATAATGACGACGACAATGATGATGACGATGATAATAATAATCCTCGTGCATTTCCTCAACCTCTGATCACAGCAATAAAATTGTCAGCCGTATTTTGGCGACAGGCGCGAATCAATCTTCGTTCCAAACGTCTGTCTAAGTGGCGCCAAAAATGACGTCACGCAAATTTGGATGGTTTTTACCTCCTCCCTCGTCACTCTTCGTCACAAATGTCATGACCCACTCAAATATGACGTCAAAAGCTCTGACTCCCTGCGAAAAAAACAGATGTCCAGATTATGATATGCATTTTTTCTTAGAATTGCAAAAAATTAGTTGTTTGAATGCTAGAAACTTGTGGCGAAATTAAGACAAATGGAGAGTATTATTATTACACTCATTATGCATCCGACAATATGAAAATCTCTGGTCCAATCATAACATTTATAAAAAAAGTGCTTAATAACAATAACTTGAAACAATCTAAACGCTATGCTTCTCCATTGTCCCATAGAGGAACAAAATGCTCCTCTATGGAATAAATAGGGATGTAATCATCATGTTCAATAAATAGTCCGTTCATATCCAGCCCTTCTCTTGAATGCACACATTATCCATTACTTTACGTTTCTGGTGTTTTGGGCGGCATTATTGATTCTTGGTTGTGTGTTACATCATGGCTGCCTCTCTTCCAAGACCAAAAAATTGACACCCGGCGTAAAAGTGACCGATCTAAAAATTAGGAATGCAATAATCGTTTTTAGTGTTGCTAAATTGGGGCAACATTATTACTGGTCATTAAGTGGAACCTACTTAATTGAGTTAAGGTTTTTGATGTTATGACGTGACGTGACGTCACATTTGTCAACCTCACTTCCCCTCCTCATCGTCACGAATGGGTGAATCCTACCCTAGACACGTGACGCCATTTATGGACGGCCCCAATCGACATTTGACAATAAATAAATAAATGTTATTTAGGTTACATTGGTAATCTGATTAGCATGAATAATAGTTATAAGATTCAATCTGAGAAGAAATGAACCAATTTTCGATATTATTCATTAAAATGAAGAACGATGAATTAAAACCAAAATGGAAATCTTTCAAATCGCTATTTTAAGATGACATCCTATCTATCTATATATATGTATATAGATAGTTTAGCAATAAACGTGAATGTTCAATTTTGGTGAAATTGATAGTTCATATAGGTTCAGATCTATTTGGTGATGAAGATTAGGATCCTGATTCATATTCAGTAAAGAGAGCCACCTCGATCGCGCTCAAATAGAATTAGTGGTCTCCTTTCTTCAAACCCATATCTAATTATGGATCCAATACTTCTTGACCCATATCCATGCACGGATCCATTGCCATATTATCCGTATACAAGCATGGGTTCACTTCCTTTGAACCTAAATCCATCTGAAGTTAACCGTGTGCTGGGTGCATGTCTAAATACGGGTTCACTTCTTTTGGAGTCAGATCCACGTCGGCGTTCATTTCTCTAGTGCTGTCATCCAAAATTTCCAAATACCCCATGTCGTCATATCTGGCATTGCCATCTTGTAGCGGTCTACCACTGTTGGTTTCTCTTCCCTGCGTTTCATCTATGGTTTCAGACCCGCTGCAGGCATTCGTATCAGGCGTGTTTGGCATCGTAGCATTTCTTTGAGCCATATCATCCAGAACCTGATCGATGGAAGCATAACCGATGCGTTCGTACATGCTACATGCTCTTGGCATTGATCCATTTCTGTTTCCTATTGCTTCCAGAGGAATACCAACTGAATCATAATCGACGCGCTCGTACATGCTAGGAAGATTGGGAAGTCGTCTGTCCTTTGCTCCTCTTTTGACAGCTGAAACGAAAAGCATTGAACAGCAAAGATAATATTTGGTCACAAATAATCTCATTCGTCAACAATTCTTGTCAGGAGATGATCAGGATTGGTTGATGCAATAGAGCAAGATGGATGGATGGATAGAGAGATAGATAGATAGACAGACAGACATACAGACAGACATACAGACAGGCAGACAGACATACGAACATACAAACAGACAGACAGGTAGATAGATAGATAGATAGATAGATAGATAGATAGATAGATAGATAGATAGATAGGTAGATAGATAGATAGATAGATAGATAGATAGTGAAAAAAGACTTTACAAGTGCTTTACACCCATGGTTGATCCTAGGGTTTAAGCTATGTGACTGTCTTCTTCTGGTCATTGAACTCTCAGTATTGGAATTTGTGAATTGTGCCAAATATGAGGGATCGTTGGGCTATGTCGACATTGTGTGCCTGCGTCGTCGTATATATATTATCAAGACAGCTCATTATTACTCGATCGCGCACAGCCAACTGTATAATTATGACCCAATAAAAAAAACTAAATGCATTGGACGGCTTACTGACTACGCGTCGCTTCGAACGATAGCCGAGAAACATTCCGATGAGAAAGAGAACTAGACCAATTGTTCCGGCGCTCAAAATTATCTTCCAAACTGTCCACGACTCTTCTTTCTGTGCAACTGGATCTGCAAACAAATTTCTATCGTAACTTAGTAATTCAGGAAGCGCTTGTCTAAGTTAATTATACGAAACAATAATCTCATGTTTCATTTTAGTATATTATAAATGCATCGTATTACAGCTGATCATTAATTTGAAAAATATCTGGAGCAATACGCCCGCTGAAATTCGACAATCACGCAATATCAGTATGTTTAAGAAACAACTTAGAGAATACGCTACATATTCGCTTCAGTTACCACTCAATGTGTGTGTGTGCGCGCGCGTGTTTGTAAGTGTGTGTGTTTATGAGTGTACATGAATAGGAATAAGTAACTATAGTTAAAACAACGAATCTTGCGTTTTTTTGTTCGACATGTGGCTGCGGTGTATATCGTGGAGATGGTGGGCCGGCTCGAAGGACCCTCCGAGTCCCATGGAGGTTCTTTTTTTCCGTATTGTCTCACATGATGGATTTATCTTGACTAAAATCTCCTTTAGCATAGTGCCTTTGTTTCCCAATTAGTTAAGAGGTGACTTTGCCGCACCATTTCATTTATAAATTCCTTTATATCCAAATCATACTTCGAAAATTCATAATGATAAATTTTAAACACAAAATTTAATTGTTGCATCGCGTTAAAGATATTATTATTGAAACAACTCGTGTTGAGTTCACCTGGTGTAGGCCGATATCGGTAAGAGATATTTATCGTTCGATATCCTACGCTGTATCCATTTTCACCAGCGCACGTGTATTCTCCGAGGTATTTAGAACAGTATGAAGAACAGTTCGGATAGACCATTATTATCAAGAACCCATTGTGCACACGGATGTAAGGTAGTTCATCACGAACTATGTCATTGTATGGTTCAGTCTTATACCAGCGAACAATTGTAGGTGTACTAGGATCAGAAGTTGGCAGGCACTGAAAGACGAAGTGCCTTGTCTCCACGAAATCAGCGAACACTTCTGTTGGATCCATAATCGTTACTTTCGTTCCGACTAAGGAACAAGAACACAAATTAATAACTATTGAAACAGGCCTAGACAAATGAGCTACTAGTCAAATAAATAATAATTGAAATAATTATATTTCATAATTATGACCATGATTGATGTTGGTAAGCATATCTTAGAGATATTTGTATGATAGATGTTCTAATATTACCAGTCATCCTAGGATGATAATTTTTCTGTAGAGTTCTTCCCCTCCATTTCCGCATGCCCCCTTTAACTTCTCTTCTTCCATTCCCTTCCCAAGCCTCTCATTCCAGTTCCCCTCCACCTCCCTTTTTGGCACAACGTCTGTGACTCAATCATCGCAGGGCGCAATCAAACAGTCGATGCGTTACACGTTATTTGCATTTATGGAGGGGCTTAAAGTAACGGACGACATACTGGCGTGCAGGGCTAAGGGGGTGAGTTCAATTTCTGTACTCCTCGTAAATTTGACTTGTCCTTCTTGTGCTTGGCTGCGACGTTTGGTAAATTAGATGCACTGCGCAATGGGCGCCTTGCTTGACTGCCGACAATTGAATTTAACTTCTGTAACAATCATTTATCATTCGTTCACACAATGCGCCTCTTCAAGGTACCTATTCAGAGGCGCTCCCGACCCAGGCCCGGTCAAAAAGGAAAGTCTTGAGAAGTTTGTAGAAAGAGCTAGACAGATCGCGCGGGAGAGAGCGCAGGTCAGATGGGAGGTTGTTCCACACACGAGGACCCACAATTGCAAAAGCTCTATTTTGCCTGGTTGCGGTATGAGCATGTGGAACAACAAAGTCTCAAGAAAGCATTGCTACGTGCTTAGGTTTTTAGTAAGTAAGCATATAAACTAGACTTACTGAGTACGTTCAAGTATCCTTGAGCAAATGCGTATCCATGAACGTTGCTTGCATTGCACTGAATGACCATAAGATCCGTCTGACTCTCTCGGTCAGTGCAGTCTCGACAAACGTCTCTGATCGTCAGACTTCTGTCATTCTCGCTGAATGCGAATCTCTTTGGAGGATTGACAACTATATAAAATACCAAATCATTTGTAATATTTCAATTGCAACGGTTCATATGAAACATGAAACTCTTAACTGTTAAATATCCGTTTAGAAAATTTGCAGGATCATAAGATAGTCAATACAATAGATAGGTTCGCCCCATCACATGCGGCATTACTGTTAATTGGTTACATTGAATTTCAGTGACCAATTGTGTTATTTTGTGTTGATTAATTAATTTCTTAGTTCGCAGAAATGATTGCGCACAGGTTGAACTGTTTTATTTACGACTGTTGCTCTTCATTTCTTAATTGAACTTGGAAAACAATAGTAAGCTGAGACTGGTTTATTCTCTTTCAGTCGGCGGAATTTCAATCCAATCTAATGACTTCTATCGTTCCATGTTGCTAGCATATTTGTAAAATTGTTAATAAATTATAATAGGTCCCTTATGTGATAGTGCAGTTAAGTACGTTTTTTCAACTTATAGGACAGGAAAATTTTTGTAAAATTGTTTAAATTAAAGGCAGCATGGAGTTGATACAGTTATGAATAAGGTATACATGGAAAAACCAATGAGCAGTTTAGAATTGTTCGCTAAATGCATAATTACTCACCGTTTATTGGTTGTCCATCTTGAAACCAGACAATATTAGCCTCAGGTATTGCGAAGGGGTTGCAATTGAAGATAACAGATTCGCCCTCTGTTACGTTGACATTGTTTGGACCATCCCTCGAGTTATTAAACTTCGGAACAGCTGTTCACATAAGATTTATAGATTGTCTAAGTGCAGCAACAGGAATAGCCTTCTTAGATCATATTTTAGAACGCAGTTTTAACTCTTGTTGTCCAGTTCTAAAGAAATTTACAGAAAATGATTACAAGTGCTATGAGAAGAGAAAGCCTGATATTTCTATAGTCTAACTCATAATACTTGTCACCATAGATATTCATCAAGCTGTGAAAGTTAAAATTATTTTAGGCTCCTCAACGAAGCGTTTTCATGGTTGCCATGAGTCTGTGGAAATTTAGATTCTTTCCATGTGGGTATCTTAAGCAGAGATAGACTCCATCCTAGCTTTGTTAAAGGCTATTCTCGATAAATGCAGGATATATATTCCACAGATAGTCATTTAAAATTGTTTGACCTTCAACGCGAATCTGAAGAGTATGTGTGTTGTGTCCTATGGCATTTGAAGCATTGCAGATGTAATCTCCTTCGTCAGTTGAAGTTATCCAATTGATGGTGAGTTTTGTATTAGAAGAAGTCCGCGTGTAGCTTCCAACTGGAAGAGTATTCCGCGGTCCTGACCAGGCAATTGTTGGTTCCGGACTAAACACAGATCAGACAACCCACACAAAAAATATGTGGCTCATAACATCATATTCTCAGTATGCTTATCCCACAGGCGGATAACATATAATGTAACCAATGAACACCGATCAACCGTTCAGAGTAGGCCTATGTATACTTATAAAGTGAATGATCACATAAATCGCTTTCAAAAGTTGACTAGAGAACTGATTTTTTATAATTCAATGATAAATAATAACATGCCAATTCAAAGGACAACATAACTTCTGTTTGAAACTAAGCTGAAATGTCCAGTTCAATCTTTGAGTAGATCAGAGCTATATTTCAAAGTTGAATTGAAGCAAACAGTGACATTATTGGGATCTTGACAGTAAGATTAAATATACAAGTAGCCCGAACAACTACCTCAGAGACTGCCCGTTTCGAAATTTCGACAATTTAGTGCATGCATTTTTTTTCTCATCAGAAAAACGTTTAAGCGAATTCTCACAAGCAATAATTCAATTAATAATTGAAAAAGTTAATATTCATATGCTTACTATCCATAGAAGAAGCATCTAAGTGTAACACTTCCTCCAATTACAGCAACCGTTTCTGTTTCAGATGCAAATCCTAAAGTTGGAGCAAACGGAGTGATGGCGCCTGTAAGACGGCGAGAACATCATGATATACATTTATGGAAAAGTATTCGATATTTAAACGTTAACAGTATTAAGCGTAATTTACTTACAAATCATATAAGTGATTGGTTAGTAGTGATGTACTATTTACCAAAACCCTCTTACTTCTTGTCACCGTTAGATTTGTACAGCTTCCTTCCGCTAAGACACCTAGGTAAGGGTTGTAGGTCGTGCATTTGTAACTTCTTCCAACAAGAGCATCCTCAGGCAAAGCATAAGCAAAGTATAGATCACCTGATAACAAAAAGGCAACTATATTTGTGATTTGAACAAAACATCAGATGTGAAAGAGTATTTTGCAGTCGTTTGTCGATACCGCTGTAGATTTCGCGTTTCCAAAGATAAAGGTCGACAGATATAAAGAAAAACCAAAATTCAAATCGAGTTTTACTCACACTTAGGTAAATAATTTTTAATCGAGAAATCCTGGCTGGGATTTGCGACTGAAGAATGAACAGATTTTCTGGAGTGGCTATCACTAGAGAGTAAGCTTAATCGAAATCAACAGATTTCTGCAGCGCACTCGAAAGCCAAGGTGTGAGAACCAGCTTGTGTTACAGAGTTCTTAATTTCTTATGTTCACAATAAGCACTTGTATTATGCATCTACCGGCTGCTACTGGGACATCCGAATTCTACTTCTTCTTCGTCCGCCACATTTTCGATGATATTGGGAGCTGTGTACGTCTTCATCAGCTAGCAACACCCTTTAAGCAATGCAGTTCTTTTGACTCCCAATGGCTTCAAGTAAAGGCCCTGTGGAGGAATCAGTTCACTGGGTTATGCGCATGTGCGCCAGCGAGTTATCAAGTTATCCAAGCACCGTTTTCTTATTAATGAACGTTCTATTCTAATGAACTCGAGCAGCTTAGTTTTTTGTGAGAATATTCCTATTATAATGCGATATTAATTTTATAAAGCACCACTTCAGGAAAAGTCATCAGTGAACCTTC
>OY365813.1:23031683-23191683 GCA_959347315.1 Bimastos eiseni | reverse complement strand
GTCACGAAAACATATTTTGCAAAATAGACAGTGCTTAATGAATTTTCCAGCAACAATTATAAAGAATGCACTCTAAATAGGCCTACTGCAAATATGTTACATCTTCGCACTGAATCCAACGCCTCGACCAGTAATGTGATAACACTTATAGTTGCATAGCAATGCGTTTATTGGTCACGAAACTCATTTCTAATTTAGAGTTTTAACTATGGTGCCTAGATATGCCTGTTACGCTATACTGTATATGCAAACAGATAATTCAATTCAGAACAGTTATTCCATCTCTTTCGATGTATATGAGTTCACCATAAAGACCGCTGAGGAGTCTAAGCCCTAAATGGTAGGGCAGAACTAAAAACCTATGTGATCCATTTCGCTAAGTGGTTTTATGATAGATATCGGTAGGTAGTAACTGACATTCTTAAAATATTAAGAATGGGAGCAAAATATTATTCTTCATATTATCCAGCACATGTTTGGTTATTGTAGAGTCATAGTCAACACATAGGGACCGTTTCACCTTCTAACTAGCGTAGTCCTCCACAATAGAGAAAACTAAAAAATATTAAAAATTACATCGATATCGGTTTCTAACTCACATAGTATTTACTAACGGCAGTAGATGTTGTCTTCACCAGTCCCTGTGATACCCAGACATATGCTGGATAATAAGGAGAATACTATTTCGCTCCCATAATAATAAAGTCCTTTAAACTGAGCAAAGCAGAAACATTTTCAGGTGCCTACGGAACTGATCATGGGCTATAAGAAGAATAAATGGTCCAATAAAAGACTGAGGTGGCCAAATCTAGCTGGAGGGACCTATAAAGGAGAAACTCGTAGACTGAGCCATAGAAGTACGCGTCCACCGGACGACTAGATAGACAATATGCAATGGATTCTCTTTCTATAACTATGTTTTCGAGTTATAAAATAATTCCATCGCCTTTTCTTTTTAGCAGTGTCGAGAGGTTTTCTGGTTTAATTATTAAAATAATCACTCCATTAAAATCGAATAAAGTATTGAAATTGAACAATTCCGAGAATTTTAGCAAAAAGATTTTAATTCCGTCTAGGCCCCTATAATTGATAAAGGATACTTCACCATTGGGACCATATTTACATGAAGTCATTGCAAATGATACCCTGCACCATAGCACTTGTGAGTCATCCTTGCACGGTTCCACCACTACAGTAATAAAGTGGTGCCTAGGCTATTATTAGTTACTGTAGTCAAGTGCAGCATAACCGAGTATAAAGCATTTGAAAGAAGTAACAGGTAAGCTCCGATTAATATGCCGATAGTTCGATAAACACGTGTTACAATTACAGAATGGATCTAAGTAGTTATTAGTTATTTCAATTAACAATATCTACTAACGATGTCTTTATGATTACAATAAATATATGTGATCCGCATAAATCCAAAATAAGTGGAAATGTTTAATGGGCAACACATTGCATCTCTGTATGCTAACAATGAAACGTAACTATGCTGGCTAGTTCTCGAGAACGAGATAGTCCGCTTCTCGAAGGGTTGAAGATGCAAGTGGATCCGGAGTCACGCACAAGTTTGGATTCATTTCCATCTGAGACACATCCAAATAAGGACTCACTTCTTTTAGACTCATATCCAAGTAGGGATTGACTGCTTTTGAACAAAGATCCAAATACTGATTATTTTCGACCGCACCCAGATCCAAGTAGGAATTTAGTTGGTTTCGGCTCAAATCCAAGTAAGCATCCTCTGCTTCTGAATGTTCATATACGTATGTAAATGGTTTTGAATCACGTCTGACCGATTCGTAGACGTGGGATTGATTCTGGTGGATATTACAACGCTTCATAGTTTCTGTCAAAGGAATCGTATATCCCATGTCGTCACACTTGGCAACTTCACCCAGCATCGGTCTACCTATGTTTATGGCCTCCAACCGTGACGGGTCTATGGTCTCATAGCCGATATATCGTTGGACTTTGGGCAGGTTGGGTACCGCCCCTTCCCTGTTCCTGATTTCTCCCAGTACCTGATCAATCGTTTCATAACCTATGTGCTCATACATGCTGGGAGGATTTGGAAGCTGTCTGTCTTTTGCTCGTTTCTTGGGAGCTGAAATAAAACATAATTTTAACTGGAAATATCATTGTTTTCACATCATAATAATATCATGATCTATATGCTCATACATGCTGGGGGATTTTGGAGCTGTCCGTCTTTGGCTTGACCTGTATGGATTATGACTGAAACGAAACGAGAATCTTGACTGCTGCAGATTTCTTTATTTGGAATAGCGACAGAAGGAGGAGAGATGTGGGGTCGAGCAAACTGACAGAAGTTCTTTGAGAGTCCAATGCAAAGAGCTTGTCCAGCGTAGACTAAGGTGCGGTTAAAGAATTTTAGAGAGGATAAATATATGCGATGTTCTTTCTTGCGTTATCTTTGTGGGCTTTGGAAATGTTCGAAGATTTGCGTTTCATTGCGAATCGATATCGGCAGTCGTCGTTCTACCCCTTTGGCGCAGCTTGACCCAGAGATACTGAAGATGCATGCCGTCCCTCGGTTTTTGTTTGGTTCCCCGCTTATGGGTGGGCCAGCCATTGGTGACTCTTTTAGTTTACTGTGATGATTGTTCTAATAGTCGTTGAAATGACATGTTGGCTAGCGCAGAGAGTGCCTCTTGAAGAGCCGCTATCAAGTTTTATTGATTCATTGATTGATTCGTTGCATTTCAGACACTAATATATGTTAGGCTAAGCAGAGAAAAGCTAAGTGCAAGAGCATGCTACCTACCACATAGTCGCTTCGTGCAGAAACCCAGGTAAAATCCAACGACAAACAGAATGAGAGCAATTGTTATTAACAGCGTGCACGGCGATAAGTTCGTTCCATCTGAAAAATACATCATTTTATGTACATAAGGTTGTCGAAAATGTCTTCTGAAACAACCAAACGCGTAGCAATTAAAGTGTCTATTTTACAATTCCAAACGTATCGTAATAATTAGTATCGACACGTTTGCAGTAGTAAAAGACTTACTATTATAAACGCAGGCCCCTATCGTAACATTAATTATTAGTCTATTTAATAGACTCCTGATATTATCAGGTCATTGGATGCTCAGTCATTAAATCCTAAAGCGTAATTTCGAAAAGTAAAGATTCATAATATTATAAATATTATTCTGTTGATCAATGTGTATCTCTGAACTTTAATTAGCGTAAATGCTTTATGAAAAGAAAAGTTTAATTATTGTGCGATAGTCTGACCAATACATCTGCATTCTCCGATGTATACTCAACTCAAACCGGCTGAGTATATTGGATCGCTCAGCTAATGTGAGTGTTCGAACATTCATTCAATAGCTTCAGTCATTCGCTAAGTGTCGATACTTATTAGACAAAGTGTCGTTCACTTATTATACAAAGCTCAAGGGATAGGTGGGTGGGTTCCTGTTTTGTCAGCGTTATATTGTGTAGGGCGGGGGTAGGTTGAAGGTATCGTTATATAACAAACTTCTTTCAGCTTATGCTGTTTTGCCTGTTTCCCTGCCAATTGGAAATTCTATGTACCATTGACCTTCATTGTTTAATCGAAGTTCACCAGACGTTGTAAACCAAAACTAGCACCATTGGCTGCCACCTGGCGAATTGATCTGACGTTCTTGCTTATAATTTATAAATCCACTTTTAACAATTTTCTGTTTACAATTTTAAAAATCTCCAGTGCATTGCTGTAAACGCTCTTAAATTCAATTCTGTATGAATTGTTTTGATTCTGGTTTAAATTAGAATTAATTCACTTAAAATAATTATTTTTATAGGTATAATCAAGACTTTTGATTTCATTTTCTATAGTATGTGCAAATAGTCTATGTTTGCTTAAGTACTCAATTGCAGTTGTAGTATACACTCTGTATACATCATACGCTATTAAATATGTAGAGTTGTACCGCGAACCTGATAGTGCAATATTAAACCAATCCATTCTGTGTGATACTGTAATGCTCATTTCTAGTGCAATACAGGAGGGAAACTAAAATGGCGCTATTAAATGGGATGTAAGTCACTACCATGCATTAATCATGCTGTATTAGTAGAGCTACATGTACGTGTAGATACATGGTGACAATCGTCGACTACCCAATTAATTACCTTAATTAATACAAGTGAATCTAGCGCCATTAAAAGTCTGATTATCAAGATGCAGAGGAACTCCATACATCAGGTCTAATCCTCATTGGCACGAAATAGTACACAATTTTAAGATGGCTCTTGTTACATTGTTACAATTGGCTCATTGGGCGTATGATGATTTTTACTGCAGTTCTTGAAATGGATAAAGGCAATAATCAGCTGCATCACTACTACTAAAATGCTAACTATCATTGTATTGTTATAAAAGCTTCAAATTCTGCAATACAGTTATGTCGATTGTATGTCTTTTAATGTGCTTAAAGACTGGGGTGTGGTGTGGGGAAGGTAGCGTATCAGTTATATAATATAGGGGTGGGGCTCATAGCTGCTGTTATATAACGTTATTAGGGGTAGCGGTGGGCCAAAAATTTGAGATTTTATGCGTTATATAATATGTGAACGGCCCCTTACAAGAGATGATACTATTCACCTGAAGTTTTCTCAGTTGGTGGGAGCCTGAAATGTAGAGTAATCGTTTGACCATCCTGACTGTATCGGTTGTTGCCAATGCATCTATATTCTCCGAGGTATTTAGCACAATAATTGGCAGAGCAGTTAGCAGCAATCTTTATAATCAATAATCCGTTCGTCACATTGACGTAAGGCGGTTCATCACGAACTAATTCATTGTATGGTAACGTCTTGCGCCATTCCACAGTCGGAGGGGTACTAGGATCTGATGTAGCTATACACTTGAAAAAGCGCTTCCATTCATTCCGAAAATCAACTGACACATTTGTTGGACCTATGATCTCCACTTTTGTTTTGACTGAAATAGACGCACGAGCACACCAGTAATTTTTATTAATTGATTAAATAACTATTATTTATAATACCATATGAGTAATGATATCTAAAAAGAAATACTAAAGGCCTAAATTAAGAATAATATTTTTTATGTTTCTAAATTGCCTATGAAGTTGTCGGAGAGCCATTATTGGCTCTGCATATCCTTACCTTCAAGAATGGCCAAGATGGAAGATTGTGTCTAGAACTTCGGAGGGATTAAAGTGATTCTTCTTTGTAAAATAAACAGCAACTGGCTGGGTTAAACGTCATTT
The DNA here is from genome assembly GCA_959347315.1 of Bimastos eiseni. NCBI lineage: Eukaryota > Metazoa > Annelida > Clitellata > Crassiclitellata > Lumbricidae > Bimastos > Bimastos eiseni. Next base: position 23,186,428 of record OY365813.1, on the reverse strand, counting down.
TTTCCTTAGTAGAAACAACTAATTTATTATACGGATGCTGATATTTATAACAATTATAGATAATAATAACAACGATAATAATTATTTTCGCTCACTTTCAAATTGGCAAACCGCAATATGATTACTGGTGTAAGAACGGGTGATAACAAGTTATTACCGGAGTATAATTTAACTGTTGGCCTAAATCCAAGGCGCTCATCACATACTACCTCTTACTTAACAACAACAACAACACCTTGGGAAAGAAATTCTGTCAAATTTTCTTCAGCTCTGCAAGCCAGTGTGTTTTCCATTACTTTATGGCAACCCCTAGGTCCATTACGTTATGGCAAACCCTAGGTCCATTACTTTATGACAACCCCAGGTCCATTACTTTATGGCGACCCATAGGTCCATTACTTTATGGCGACCCCTAGTTCCATTACTTTATGGCGACCCCTAGGTCCATTACTTTATTGCGACCCCTAGTTCCATCACTTTATGGGACCCCTAGTTCCATTACTTTATGGCGACCCCTAGGTCCATTACTTTATGGCGACCCCTAGGTCCATTACTTTATGGCGACCCCTAGGTCCATTACTTTATGACCCCTAGGTCCATTACTTTATGGCAACCCCAGGTCCATTACTTTATGGCAACCCCAGGTCCATTACTTTATGGCGACCCCTAGGTCCATTACTTTATGGCGACCCCTAGTTCCATTACTTTATGGCGACCCCTAGGTCCATTACTTTATGGCAACCCCTAGGTCCATTACTTTATGGCAACCCCTAGGTCCATTACTTTACGGCAACCCTAGGTCCATTACTTTATGACAACCCCTAGGTCCATTACTTTATAGCGACCCATAGGTCCATTACTTTATGGCGACCCCTAGGTCCATTACTTTATGGCGACCCCTATGCCCATTACTTCATTGCGACCCCTAGTTCCATTACTTTATGGCGACCCCTAGTTCCATTACTTTATGGCGACCCCTAGGTCCATTACTTTATGGCGACCCCTAGGTCCATTACTTTATGGCGACCCCTAGGTCCATTACTTTACGGCAACCCCAGATCCATTACTTTATGGCAACCCCAGGTCCATTACTTTATGGCAACCCCTAGTTCTATTACTGTATTGCTGCTACTTATTATTTGTGATTCATGTACCAAAAGGTCATTGAGAATTATAAACACTTCTAGGTTAAAATAATTTACCGTGACTATCAACATCATGCTCATAATTCATTTTTGGTTTAACTAATATTCGAGCTATAGTGTATTGTCTACTAACGTAGAGCGTTTAGATATCCTTGAGCAAATGCGTATCCGTGAACGTTGCTCGCATTGCATTGAATTACCGTCAGATCCGTTTTATTCTCTCGGTCATCGCATTCTCGACAAACGTCTCTGATCGTCAGACTTTTCAGGTCGTTGCTAAATATAAATTTCTTGGGAGCGTATTTTACTAAAAAAAATACAAATATAAAAAATACAAAATACAAAAAATAGTTTGTAAATACTGTAACGAGAGGAATTGCGAGTCTTCCCTGAGATATCTTGATATCAGTAGCCTACATAGCGTATAACTACAATTCGTGGTTTGAGAACAGGGGAAAATCCGTTATCCAAACGATCATCACAATAATCGATGAAACGTTTTATGAGCATCAAATCACGCCGTTATGAATTGATGCGCTTGTATATTAGTTTAAAGCATACTCTGCTACGCCAGCGGTCTTCAACAGGTTGCATGCGTGCTCCTCGGATTACGCCAGCTGCTGCCAAGGGATAAGCAAAAAAATTAAGATTTCAAATAAATATTTCGTGCAGAACCAGATAATAATCTCAGATTTTGAAATGCCATATTTATGCATAATTATTTAGTTATTCTATAACAGTACACAGTAGCATGCTAAATATTGCTAAATAATTTTCTTGCTGTTACGTCATATCTCTGTAGAACTGGATTCTCTGCGATACTTGCAACAAAAAACAAATATGCTACAGATCGAAACTTGAATTTCAGCCAGACACAGGCCTACCTCTAAAATTGACATTAATAAAGCTTGATATTTCAGAATTGTGCAAATCTAAGCGAGCCCAGTTCTCACATTCAGCACTCGTGAATAAGCTGGTGCCCTGCGCTTGGCTTTCAAGTGGTGCTTTAGAAATTTGGAGATTGCGATTACGATTATGATCACGTTAAAATGGTATAGCTTCCATGTTGACTTCACTAATTATTAAAGGCCATTAGCCGATCTTGATGTCAGACGAAATTATGGGAAAAAAATAAAAGAATAATTTTCAATGAAATAAATGTTGTTGTGTACTCACTGAACTGTAGAGAGTATACATTGTGCAACAGTAATAATTTAATAAATTAAATTATAGATTAAATAATAAATTTATAAAATTTACTAATTATATTTTAACCAATATTCTAATCGTAATGATCTATTCTAATTAAATATATTACCAAGGAACGTTTCTGACAAGTTCTCTTTGTTTGGAGTACGCACATCAATAATTTTTTAATTTGGAGATACAACAAAAAGAAGGTTGGGAAACGCGGTTCTACGCCACTTTATCAATCACTGCTCAGACTTTTCATGTCAAAACTAATGTTATCATTGTAATAAATTTCTCCGCCGCCCCTTCCAGTTTCTCACAACCTGAATGCATTTCTTCGTGGCAATCTTTTCCTTACCGTCTAATTGTTTTCCATTCTGAAGCCAGACAACTGTTGCCTCCGGTTTGGCGTAAGCGGAACAATTGAAGGTAACGGAATCACCTTCTGTCACATTAACATCGCGTGGACCATCTGACTCCAGTTTGAAAATAGGTGCAGCTGAAATACACGATTTACACTAGTAGATAAATGCGGAAGAGTCAATAAGTAGCACGAAAGAGAGTGTTAAAAACCGAAAATTGAAATCTGTGATACTTAACGCCCTTTAGTTGGTATTCCGTTGGCATGCCATTACAATATCGACCAGGTTTCAAGCGGCAAAATTGATTGATCTCCATTTATTTTTTAAAGAGGTGAAACTGTGATGGCAGAAATTAACGTCACCGATGTAGCAATTCTAATTGGAAGAACATAGATCTACCCAAAGCTTTTATTGATTGAATATCGTGACCTCTACTGTTAATTGTCAAATATGCGCAATATAGTAGAAGTTAACGGATATTAGAAATACCTTCAACACGAATCTTATGCGTGTAAGAAGCAGATCCCTCAGAATTTTCAGCGCTGCAGATGTAGTCTCCTGCGTCGGATTCGCGTATGTTATAGATGTTGAGGTGAGTCTCATAATGAGTGAGACGGTGCTGTTCAGAGCGTAAGTTATTGAACTGTCCTGACCAAGATATCTTGGGCAGCGGCCTGAAGATACAACGGTAGAAGTTAAGTGTAAGTAACATATTTGGTTAATTGTTACGACACTATTTGTTACCATGACGCTTAACATCATAATTATTAAATGAGTGCAGAAAGCGTCTTGAATAGTTTTCCTGTGAAAGCCTCTATATAAATCTATGACTACAATGCAAAGCAATACAGTACAATTAAATATCGTCACTAAGTTCGTTGTACGTTATTGAGGCGAAAACTACATTTTTGTTTTTCGAGAAGAATGTAAGCTGACGACATTAAAAGTTGTCGTAGCAGAGAAGACTTGATGAAGCTTTTCGATCGTCACTAGGATTTGGGGAAAGAGGCACGCGACAATTAGAATCAAGGATAGTTCTTGTACGTAACCCGTTCTCAAGCAATTCTAGCCAACTCTAAATGTTATAAAAAATTGTCTGATGTCCTGGACCGCTGCCGCTTCCGCTGATTCTTTCAAGCTGCCATCTCTTGCGACAGACCATGGACTGCAATTTTAAAGTTTTTTAACCACGGAAAACGCTTTCCTGTTGCTTCATTAAAATTTTATATGAGTGGCGATAGCCCAACTTTAAACATATCTTCACAAAATCCCTTTTTTCGTAGTAGTTTAGTTTAACTAGCGCATGATAGAAAGGCAGATGTCTTTGGAAGTCAAACAATTCTTGCATTAACTAGTCACGATTCATTGCAAGCAAACTGTTGTCAAAGATTTTTCAATTAATCCAACTATAGTTACCCGAACATTGTGCTAATTATCCACGATATGATCTTTAGATTATTTTTGAATCAGAGTCAAAACTGATCCATTGAATTATAAAAGGAATATTCCACCCGCGCTGCTTAGTTTTCGGATGACCTTACTTTCCTGAGAAGAAGCACTTCAGTTCGATATTTCCTCCAACGAGAGCGATCTCCTGTGACGTGGAACTGTACGAAATGTTCGGAGCAAAGTTGGGCGAAGATCCTGGATATGTCAAACAGCATAAGTGTTTATATAAAAAACGGCGCTGTAACAGGAATTCATGCCATTATTTTAGCTAACAAATTGAAACTTTGCATAGGATGCTAGTTTGCAGGAATATAGTCGATAAGACACTGGCCCTCTGATCAACTAAATCGGGACATAATAATTTTTCAAAGTTGGTAGCCTACGTGACATGTGACTGTCCCACTACTCTGCTGTATCTGTGATTTAGTCTCCCGCTCTCTCTCCCTCTCTTTCTCTCTTCTTTCTCCCACTTTCTCTTTCTCTCTATCTGACTGTCTCTCTTTGTCTGCCTGTCTGTCTGTCTTTCTCTCTATGTCTCTCTATCTCTATGTCTCTCTTTTCCTTCTCTTTCTATCTTTCTCTCTCTCTCCCTATCTTTTTTCTCTCTTTCTTTCTCCCTCTCTTTCTTCCTCTCTTTCTCGATCTTCTCCTCCTTCTTTCTCGCTCGCTCTCTCTTTTTATCTATCTCTTTCTCTGACGCTGTCTCTCTGGTCCACAACTTGAGACATAAAAATTTCTAGGAAGCAAAGAAATGTGAAACAATGCGCTTCAACTGCAACTGTGAAGTTAAGAAGCACGTGCATAGAAATCGAGTCAATGGAATGCGGCAATTGTTTTTACTACCTGATGTAACCATGACTCTTGTGTAGCTTCCGACAGAAGTTTGGTCGATGTCTGCGTTGGTGACGGTGCTCTTGTAGATTTGTCCTCCGAGTTCGTCTGCTTTTACAGCATAGGCAAAGTAAAGATCCCCTGAAAGAATCCGAAATTCAACAGGTTAGCAACGGCGATTATTAATGTGGGCAATTTTTGGTAGTTAAAAAAAATGATGTGCTATCTATGTTTTTGTAGTCAAAAAGGCTATTACAATTATATAAAACAATTGCAATTTGATGTTGGTGTTCTTGCATTTGGTTCAGAAGTGCACACACGCCTCGACGACGCAATAATTGTGCGCGAAGAACTCGCTCAAGGTTCCTACACAGTACGCGCCTCGGACGAGGATCGAACCCGTACACTCCGCGCTACAGGCCAAACGCTCTAAGGAATCGGCCACCGTGCCACCGTATACAGCAAATTTCTCTAACTATTTTGTTATATTGAAGAATCATTAAAGAACCTGCTGCATACTAATTATTATTAGGAAACTGGTTTACAAGGAGATCATTACCGTTGCATGCGTTAATCGCCCTCTGTGTTTGCGTGTAGGGTCTGGAAAATTGGTCGACTGTTCCTGTGGCTATCTCCCATTTGTACGTCGGCGTTGGAAAACTTATTCGTCTAGCCGCCGGAATGATAAACGGACGACCCTCTTGGGCTGTCAAATTGTGAACAGCAGTTTGCGAGATTTGAACGAGATACGCTGCTTGAAGGTGTGCCACTGTTGACAGAGCAGTGCCGTGTTGATTCGTAGCAAAGCACTGGTAGAATCCGTCATTCATCCGTGTTGCTGAGTCAATCCATATATTACCATCGGATCCTCGGCTGATAGACGGACCATTCAAGTTGAGATGATCGCCGTTCTTCTTCCATTCGTACCCGTCAGACCTATGAAGAAATCATGCTCAGATATTAATTGCTGTAATGCAGAGGATCAAGTCATTCTTAGGGACCTGAAATGTTGGATGTCAGAAAATGCTTCAAAAATGTCACTTACTCGTCAAGTTCCGACATATTATCATATTATCATTCGGCTACTGCCATCGCTAATTACAACCCCTACCATTACAATCATTACTAGTGCAATATTTAGCAGCATCGGAGGTAAGCATTCGAAATGGATACGATACATCTGTTGCTTTAAATGCAGTTCTTCCTTAACTATATTACAGATATTAAACTGTAGCCTACCTATGTCAGCCATTCCCAACCTTTTTGTTGTAGGCCTTCACCGAACCAAATAATTATTTGTGAGCGTATCCCCAACAGAAAAAAAAACTTGTCACAAGCGTTCTTTGTTAATTTATTTAATTAGACTAGACAATTAGAATTAGATTATCGGCTATAATATTATTAATGAATTTTGCTAACTTTATTATATTAAACAATATTTAGTAGGCCTATGCTACGGTTAAAGTATTACTATTATATATGTACAAATATGGCAATTCAAAACTTGCGATTATTATCTGTTTCTGCAGGAAATATTTATTTAAAGTTTAAAAATTTGTATTGTTTGCTCCTTGGCAATAGCTGGCGTACCTCTATGGGAAGGCGTACCATCGGTTAAAACCGCTGATCTATACAATCTTGTACCAGCATGCTATTGAATTGTTCGTTTTGCGTTGTTCTATTTGGGATTCAGGCTACATCATGGGACGAGCATATCAATCATGGCGTCATGTGCTGCTCTCAGCTGGGTAGATGATGAGTGATGGCTCCGAGTCAAATGTGGGCCTGTCAGAGTGTCAGCTGATCAGTCTACGCATATGACTTCCGGACTAAAGTTATCAGCGTAGGCCACATAGGGCGTTGATTGTATGCGTAAGAACAGTACACTTCTTTGAGGCACCACCTGATAACGTGTTATGAGTTACGTCACAGAGAGAGAGAGAGAGAGAAAGAGAGAGACAGACAGACAAACAGACAAACAGAAAAACAGACAGAGAGAAACATAGAGAGATAGAGACGAGACAGAGAGTGACAGAAACAGAGACAGGCAGAGACTAATAGAGAGAGACACACAGAGACAGACAGAGACAGACAGACAGACGAATGGATAGATAGATAGATAGATAGATAGATAGATAGATAGATAGATAGATAGATAGATAGATAGATAGATAGATAGATAGATAGATAGATAGATAGATAGATAGATAGATAGATAGATAGATAGATCGATAGATAGATCGATCGATAGACGGATAGATATTTATAAATATATGCCCATAGTCAGATGGAAATGGCTTGTGTTGTTTAAACCAACATTCCTGTGTTTCCTTTGTTTGATCAATAGCTGGTGTTAAGCGGTTTTTCTAGCATTTATAATAAGTGGAATTGAAGGTTTTGGAATATGACGCCAAGTGAGACACGCCGAATTAAGGTTGCTGGTTGTGTTTTAGCATCAAACTCGTTTTATGATCACAGGGGGGATAATCCGGGGAAATTGTTATACAGGGGAAATGTCCGGGGGAGATGTTCGGAACCCCAGCCTAAAGTAGGATCTACTGGAACTGGTCGTTCACAATTACAGCCGAATTAGCAATAAGCAATAAAGCTAAACCACATCTATAAGGATTGTATCAACTTAAAGTGAAGTCGTAAATTAAATTCCAGATACCTTCTAGGCTTATGAGCCCAGTTGGAGAGACTACCTGTAATTATATGGTTAGTGTAGAACATATTTACGCTGGGCTTTTGAAAATTAGAACGTTTGGTGCAATGGACATTGACACTAAAACAATGAAGAATTTAGGATCAATCATCGATACTGCTTACTGCTTCTGAAATAAGGAGAAACAAGTGTGAAAAGAAAGATCTAATGAGCTTCTTCTGGAGAATGAAACTAATAATCCTGTCAGATTGAAGCTTAGAACGTTAGGCTTTCGCTGCTGGTACCGTCAACTGAAGAAAACAAAAAAAATTCTGCAACAATTGCAAGAACAAAAGCCCATTACTCCGCTTTTTGCTAATTACTAGCTAATTCAGGTCTTCTGCTAATTATTCAGAAGTATTAGTTAGATTCAGTCGACAAATATCTGGCCTTTGAATTTTGAGTGTTTAGCAAAGATGAAGAAATAACAATTAAATGAAATATCATTACGTCACGGCAGGTTTTCCATTAGCCTTGCAAGTCAGTTCGACCGCGCTATTCTCTCTGAAGATGATAATTTGCTGTGGACCTCTCGCTATCGATGGTGGTCTTCGCACTAAAACAGACGCATCTCGGAATATAATGTCGGTCGGTTCTAAAAAAAAGACCACTGCACATCCCGAATACGTGTAGTGGAGATTCTAGCCCAGCTGACAGACAGATTAGATTGAGAGAGAGAAAGAAAGAAAGAGAGAGAGAGAGACAGAGAGAGAGAGACAGAGAGAGAGACAGAGAGACAGAGAGACAGAGAGAGAGAGAGAGGGAAAGAGGGAAAGAGGGAAAGAGGGAAACAGAGGGAGAAAGCGGAAAGGGAGAGGAGACAAAATATGTTGCCAAGGTGAGTTTCGCTGGGGATGACAAAGCTTCGATGGCGGATGATAAGATGAAATTCGCTAACCGGCCAATAGCAAATACTACCAATTATTCCCCAAGTAGGTCGGCAATTAAATCATCTAGCAATTTATTATGAATTTTATAATACTATTTATTTTGACATGACTTAAGCACAGGATTTACCGTCATTTTGGCCGAATGTTGAAACAGTGACGGTAACGACCAGGTATAAAGTACACAGAACCCACATTTCAGAGTCTGTGTTTGGAACGATTCGCTGAATTTGCTCCTGACTGATGTAACCTCTCCAATTTCAACTCCTGAATGTTGTTTAACTGTTGTTAATTACTCAGAACTCTATCTACATATGATCCCAGCCCACTTTGATGTACAATATCCTTTTACGACCCTCAGCCAATCTGATCATTCTGATGGCAATAGAATCAAACACATACAATCGGCGTAAATCGAGCTTGCTCTAGGATCAGTCTAAAAATATCGTGGCTTAACCAAAAATAACGTTGCTTAACACTTAACATTATCATTTTTAAACAAAACTTTTCCTCTCAGATGTGTCTTTTTATGGTAGTTAATTTCTGTCCCGGATCTGAGGTTGGAATAGGAGTAGCAGACTGTTAGTCGCTTGGAGCGAAAAAGTAAAGGGCTGCTCCTGCTTCAAAGAAGAAGTGCTTTTAGGTTTTCATGTTTATATTTATGGGGAATCAGGGACGGTAGGCTTGTGCTACGTTCCTGTTCCAAAGACGTCGCATCAAACCGTCTCTGATAGACGGATGATTCAAGTTGAGATATTCGCCGTTCTTCTTCCATTCGTACCTGCAATAATGATTCAGGAGCTTTTCTTAAATATCATTTACTGTCCTGCAAAATATACTGCTAAAGATGTAGGGACCTAAACTTCTGGATAATATTAAGAATTACATTTAAAAAGTACACCAATTTGTGAAGTTCCAACATAAATTATTGACACATTACCACTTACATTTACACCACCACAACCCCCACCACCACCATCACTACCACCACCATGATGATCGTCACCACCAATGCCACTAATACCACGACCACTATCGCCTAACACTTTTCCTCTATATTTATCACTCGACATACTTTTCACTTCAAACTAAATTCCCACTTCTTTGAGAATTCCTTCGCTAATCCGCAGAATCTCTTACCATCAGAGCGTTTTCGACTTTAACAAAGACCACCTTAGCAGTATTTCAGCTCCATAGTCTTCCATCTCTAGTCTCTCTGACAGCCAGATTGAAAGCTTCACATGTCATGCTCATGAACAAGATCTTACAGCCTAGCCATATAAATAATATGAAGTAAAGGCTTACGATTACGATTCAGGCGTGGGACGCAGCACATTTCAATCTATCAATTTTCGTTTATTCAGATATCGTGCTGGCAAAATTGCAGCTTGTTACATTAGTTATGATAAGCAAGCCTACAGATTAATATGTAGACAGTTGCTGTTACGTCGAATCAGAAAATCAGTTAGTTCGAAATTTTATCAGATGATTTATGTTAGCATACGTTTTTGTACAATGCTCTAGGTATAAAACTACGAGTAGGTAGGTAGGTAGGTAGGTTGGTAGGTAGGTAGGTAGGTAGGTAGGTAGATAGGTAGATAGATAGGTAGGTAGGTAGGTAGGTAGGTAGGTAGATAGATAGATAGACAGATAGATAAATAGATAAATAGATAGATTGGTCTATGGCTAATGTCATAGCGATATGTAACAACATATAAATTATTACATGTATAAAGCGTTTTTGAAGGACCCAAAATACCGAGTCAAGAGTAAACAACACTACTAGCATTTAAAATAGGCCTACAAGTACATGTGCACTGTATGTTACAAAGATTCGAGAGGCTTTACGAATTATAGAGCCACCAGGTGTTAAGTTTCATAATCCAAGGTGCCTGCATAGTCACTCGATGCGCCATTGAAAATTACTGTAACTCTGGTCTGCCCACATCACGGTGTGCCATGTAAGGTGGTTCGGCATTCAATGCTGTGGCTAGAAGTCGAAGATATACACAAGATTTTATGAATCACTGTTGATCTTTGCTCCAGTTGTTCATAATATTATTACAGTTATAACTTTGTTGCTGGTCAGCCAGGCTAAGTCAAGTCGGCTTTGACTGGCTTTGGAATTTAGAGTGTTAAAATCGCAATAAAATTAAAAATCATTTACGTCAAGGCAGGTTTTCCATCAGCCTTGCACGTCAGTTTGACCGCGCTATTCTCTCTGAAGAGGAAAATTGGCGTGGGCCTCTCGTTATCGATGGTGGTCTTCGCACTAAGACAGACGCATCTCTAAAAAATGGTACGCAAAATATAGTAATACTCTTACTATATCGCGCAAAATTTAAAAAAGTAGGATTCCCGTCGAAGCTATCAGAATGATGGCATTGATGTTCAGAGTATCTGGGTCAAGTTGCGTCGATCGGCCAAATAATGATCCTAATTATGATCACATAGTTTTAATGATTCCTATGTCACTTATCGTCGCCTTGAGTTAAGATGAAACCACAATGGAAAGTCAAGAACAGAAGCGCACTTATAAGAGTTTTCATTTCCTGGTTTCGAAGTAGCATGGCAAATTATTCCTGGTGATACACAATGATTGTGATGTTTTTCATTTCAGACCCTTAAATTTAATACAGAGTACAAGTCATTATCCTAAGAAATGTATCGACAATATGCGTAAACCATATGCTTTGGCATAATTCTTCTACTTTTTTTCTTTAAATATCCAAAGGCTGAACGAAATCACACACGACACAAATCTCTGGATATTTATTCTTAGATTGATCTAAGAGAAGATAGATAAATCTACTAAGGACATCTTTTAGGATAATTAGATAAAGCACGTGAAAATCTCACCCACCTACATGTTTCGTCGGTGTTCAGCAATGCTAGTGATTGACTCTTAGCTCGTTATGGTTCGTAGCCTACTTTTAATTCGATAGTCTCACGCAGCCCTGAAACGTTTCCTGTTTTGTTAGGCGAACCATCCCTATAATAGCGCCTAACTGTCCGCACTGTGTAAACCAATACATCCTAGACCAGTGATTAATGCTCCTCCTCATTCTTGTCCTTAATTACGCACTAGCCTGCTTTAGCTTTGCTAGCCAACGCCTTAGTCTCTTATAAGCCTGATCTAAAATAATCTAAAGACTTCTGTAGCACCTTTATAACGCTGCACTAGGTCTCCAGTCAGGGTCCTCAATCCCTGTGACCGCTGGAGGCAAACCCTCGAATCCAAGTGTAAGGAAAGCAGGATATGCCTCCCTAAGACTAAAAAAAATTTCCACTTCTTCGCCTACCGAAACAGGAAACGTTTCAGGGCTGCGTGAGACTATCGAATTAAAAGTAGGCTACGAACCATAACGAGCTAAGAGTCAATCACTAGCATTGCTGAACACCGACGAAACATGTAGGTGGGTGAGATTTTCACGTGCTTTATCTAATTATCCTAAAAGATGTCCTTAGTAGATTTATCTATCTTCTCTTAGATCAATCTAAGAATAAATATCCAGAGATTTGTGTCGTGTGTGATTTCGTTCAGCCTTTAGATTTCTGAAATTGGTGGCATTTGCCTCCCATCTCCCTATCTGGACGCCTCTGTCTCAGGCTATGGTCGCTGATATGGTCGTTGTAACTAACCTCTTACCGGATTGGTTACATAGAACGCTCCAGCTTAGTTAATTTTCTATCCAGAACAATAGTAGGCCTGTATTATATTATATATAGTATTATAGTATAGTATAGCATAGCATAGCATAGTATAGAATAGCATAGTATAGAATAGCATAGTATAGTATATTAAATTGAAAGCACCCCACACACAGCAAAAATAGCATGTGTTCAGCATCACACTGAGCCTAACACCCAGACTCGCTATAGCACAACCATCACAGTTATAAAGTAGTTCGGATTCGTCATTCAACTCATATCTGATTGAAAATTCACACGAGATCATTTAAAATGCAATTATGATTTTCTTCTAGATATGCCAATGACGCCATTATTTGTACAGTGAAATCAATTCAAACTGGTTTATTTCTTTTGTTCCGGATGTTATCTGTTTTGCCATGTATTTACCATTTACCACAAAAACAATCGAAGCCTCAAAACTTCAAATGGCAGGCACAATTATTAAAAGCCTAGCTGTAATCCAATCCGCTAAGTCGTTTCGCGCGAACATATGGCATTACCCAGAACGACCCTCATATAGATTCAATTAGGCAGAAAGTACACTAAGTGGCCTACAGATTGGGTTTTCAATTCGATATAGGCTCATTATAATATATAATGCTTCTAACGCTTTTAATGAACCAGGAACAACCCGCTTGTAACTTTAACCAGACGACCATACATTAAGTCGCCTACAAATATTTCAATAGCAACAGATTAATGTTTAGCGCAGCCAAAAGTCAAAATTTACTGTGTCCGCTCGATAATCCGAATGTTCGATAGTCCGAAGATTCTATACTCCGACATTGATTTAACTAGAAGCTAGATTAATTGATGAAAAGAATGTGTAAAACTGGGAGCTGGATTGATTTGAAAAGAATCATGCCTAAATGGAAGCTGGATGAATATAAAGAATGGTGCAATCCAGCTACTAGCCAGACAATTCTTTTCATAAGCCCGGCTACCAGTCAAATCGCAACCTTAATACCTATTGACCGGACGCCACGCTATCTTCGGAAAACTGAACCTTCGGACCATCGAACCTTCGTACTGTAGACACAGAACCAAATCTACAACAGGACATATATCAAAATCCTAACAATTATCTCCAATAGTGCCTCAAAGTGAACTCAGCTTTAAAATGAGCCAATCTTATGTAGGCCTACTTTGTTCGTGGGATTATACGACAGCTAGGAACTAGGCTTTGAAATGGTATTGTCTTCGATCAAATATTCTTTGAATTTTATATGGTCTGTGTCCAAAGAGCAATTAGTTTTAATGGGCATTTCCACATTAGTCATCCGTAAAAACTAATTTTGGGCATCATCAGTTCTTGCAAGTCTTCTGTATACAGCAGTATTAATATTAACAGCGATGTTTATTAATACCTTTCAATGCAACATGACCGAATACAATGCATAAGAATAAAGTCATAAAAATTATGAAAGATCTAATTAACAAGCTTATTGTCGTATAATTGCAACTCTTTGATGCAATTAGTTACATGACTGTTTATTAGTCTATAATCTAGTAACAGATGGTTCGCTTTACATGTAGGCCTGTTTTACTAATAATGTGTTCAAGCAGTCGTTGTATTGACAATAAGCAGCATCATGTTGTCTAGCGCAGAGAGCGCCTCTGAGTAGATTTCTTTAAGAGGCGCTATATCGAGTTTTCATGTCAAATCATATCATGTGAGGATGCAGATGGCGATGTGATGTGAGAACTCTGGGTCTGGAGTATATGGTTGGATCCCTTGTTTGGAATAAGGCGAGGACCCGCTTCTATCAAACCATCAGTTTTTCCAGATCCATCAGTTTATCCATATCCATTTGAGGCGCAACTTCTTTCAAGCCGAGATCGAAATGAGGATGAACTTTTTGAAACTTAGATCCGTGAAGGTCCCCACTTCTCCCAGAACAGATTCGAGTAAGGAATAACTTATTTTTATCCAATGTCCATATGAAGATTCAATCCTTCTAGGTTCATATTAAAGTCAAAATTATTTTCCGTTAAATCCAGTAGAATGCCTTTACTTCTTTTTCATATTCACATAAGAATTTGCATCTTTCGTATCCACATCCGAATTGTAATGAACTTCTTTCGGACAAAGATCCAAACGAGGATGAAACTCTGTCGGACTTAGCTCTAAGTAGGAATTCACTTCCTTTCGGCTCAGATCCTAGTAAGATTTCCTTGCCTCTGATTGCCCGCTTGAATCTGGATTTTTTTCAGCTTCATCCTGCATCGGGTCGTAACTAAGGAGTTGTTATCGATTAGTTTTCAGAGGGATTGAAAATACCGTATCGTCGTAGATGTCGTTTTCATCGATTCAATTTGGATCCGAAGAGCAGGACATCGTTCTTGTTCTCTGCGCCATTTCATTCAGTACCTGATCAATGGAAGCGTAACCGACGTGCTCGTACATGCTGCTTTCTCTCCGCATCGATCCTCCACGGTTTCCCATTGCTTCCACAGGAATACCACCTGAATCATGTCCTACTTGCCCTTGCATGCTTGGAGGATTGGGTACTCTTCTCTTTTTCATCCGCATTTCGACTTCTGGAATGTAAGAAATCACAGTGAAATGATCACATAATATAATTATTATGTATAAATCAGCCATCGAGAGCTAATCATTTAGGTTGCAGTATACTGGTTAACCAAATGAAATATAGACCTAGATTGAAGGTGTCATTGTAGTTACTAGTGTTTTAAGTCTATAAGTGTCATAAGTGGTATACACCACTAATTTAAAAGCGCACGAGCGAGATTGCCTTAAAACACGAGTGTGTTCATCAAACATGATTCGTTGAAAGGTCAGAGAAACGATTGGTTACTTCATATCATTTTCATTAGCAACTAAATCGATCATTTAAAAATTATCCGCTTCATTATTCAACAGAATTCTGAACGTCAATCGTTCAATAATTGAAACTCACATGCCCTAATTATTGCAGCAAATCTATTATCAATAGAAAGCTGCGTTTTCTCCTCAGATCACACCATCTTTCTGAGTAGTTTTCTAGAAGAAGCGATATATTAAATTCTCAAAATCAGTGACTGAAATAAAATAACTGGCAATATGCAACTTACTAGCTGGGCGTCGATTCGAAAGAAAACCAAGGAAAATTCCGAAGAGAAAAAAAACAAGACCAATCGCCTCTGCTCCTAGAATCATCTTCCACGATGACAACATCTCCACTTGTTGTCTAAATGCCTCTGAAAAATACATTCGATGAACTTTATAATTTTTTGAAAAAGGTTTTCTGTGACAGCAGCTACAAAACATGGTGACATGTAAGATTTAATTCTTTTATAGGTTATTCCTTTGTCTAAATGTACATTGTACAATCGCACACTTATTAATTCTCAGACCTCATAAATAGTACAACCTATAGAGGTATGCAGCCTACTGAGTAGCTAATATTAATTTATATATTCGTATGTCCTAATGTTCATTCATTAACCTATCAGTCATCATTTAATTATTTAACAAAAAGGATAGCATATCTTTTGTAATATACATGTATCCATTCGTTAGCGATGACATCATATAGGCCAGAGAGCGCAGTGTAGATATCTTGAAGGGTGCCACACATTATATGTTTCTTGTTTTATTGTTATATATAATTATATATTATATTATTATATAATGCTATATATAGACCTATATATATATTCATTATTTTCGTGACATATATATATATATATTATTATGTACATATTATGTTCTGAATGATTGATCAATTGACGAGATGCATGAAGTTATGGATGTCTTGCATAGCTGCCGAAAGTTAAATTCGACTCCTGAAATAACTTGTCATCATTCGTTCTCATAGTACTTGTAATCATTCAGCGGTTTGTCTGTTTGAAATTTAAAAAATGATCATTATTGATTGATTAACTGATTGATTGATTGAAAGAGAATTAGAACTTAGTGCGTTCACCCGGCTGACTACTATGTTGGTAAGTGAGCTGTATCGTTTTATTATTCTGACTGTATCCGTTGCCAATACATATGTATTCTCCGAGGTATTTAGCGCAGTCAGCAGAACAGTTTGGATAGAACATTATGATCAAGACCCCATCATTTACGATGATGTAAGGCCGTTCGTCACGAACTAAGTCATCGTATGGTAATGTCTTAGGCCATTTCACAGTCGTAGGTGTACTAGGATCAGACGTTGCACAACAATGAAAGGTCAACTTCTTTTTATTCAGGAAATCTACGGACACATTTCTTGTACCTCTGATCGTCACCTTTGTTCTCACTGGGAAGCACACAAACACTAGTTAATATTAATTGCTGAAAATACTATTAATAGTTCTTACAAAATATTTTTTTTATCATTGTTTCTCCTATTAACGTGCTGATAATGCCAGCGCCATTGTCTGGAATGAACAAACCGGTGGAGTGCAGTATTCGTCCGGTTGTATAGTAGGCTCTTTTGATGATGAAAATTGTTAAGTTTATAACTTTTGAAGTGTGTATCGTTGTCATTCAGGCCTATAGCAACTTATTCATCGCATCCGATGGGCTGCTTACTCTGCTCTACCGGGATTTAACCCGGCTTCGAGTTTTTTAAGCAATTTGGTTTGAAGTTACCATCTGCTGACGCACTGAGTCTATCAGAACATGATAATCGATCCTTAGTGATTGATATCATTATGGAAATGTTGGATTAGAACTTTAGCAATCGCTCACTAATAGAACAAAAACCGTACACATGCAGGTCTCAATCTCATTTGTAGCTGCAAAACGCAGACCTTTGTAGGTTGGCACGTGGACTAGACTTACCGAGGACGTTCAGGTATCCTTGAGCAAGGACATATCCTTGAACGTTGCTTGCATTGCACTGAACAACCATCAGATCCGTTTTATTCTCTCGATCAGCGCAGTCTCGACAAACGTCTCTGATCGTCAGACTTTTCTTGTTGTTGCTGAATATAAATCTTTTTGGAGGATTGCTTGCTGTGAGACATTTAATGAATAGCTAATGTAGAAACATCCATTAAAACTAGCTGCTCTTTGGAGGTAATTTTGGAAACAGACCATATAATAATTATTCAAAAAATATTTGAACAAAGACAATTCCATTTTAAAGCCTAGTTCATAGCTGTCTTATAGTCCTATGAACAAAGTACATAAGATTGGCTCATTCTAAAGCTGAGTTCACTTTGAGGCGCTATTGGAGACAATTATAATTCGTCATAAAATATCCTTTTAGGAGGCATACATTTGTTGCCCAGTGTTGTTGGACATGACAATGGCACCCATCCCAGAGGGTTTAACATACTGAACTCTATCTCACGAGATTAATTCATTTTCTCAGATGGTTCTCCCACCATCGCAAGCGTTGCGAAAGATAGCGCGAATTCAAATAGACTATTATTTATTAAATAATTTCTTCAGTTGTTCACATTGTTATATCAGTATTTTCACTATTAGGCTCTTTAATGAGTTTACACAAATTGCCAGATATTATGATGTGTAGCCCATTTTGATAGTTGGTAAAAAAGTCCGTCGTTGCCTATTTATTCCGTTCCAAGAACTCGAACACGTAGGGTGAACAGTGATTTCATTGTCTAAATGATGAGACTTCTATGATCGTACACTGCATGCGCAACGACAGTTTCTCTCAATAAAATCAAATTCCAGAAAATACGGAAAGCAACATTGTTACTTACTGTCTATCCGTTGTCCATTCTGGAGCCAGAAGATCTTGGCCTCAGGTCTGCCGATAGCAATACAGTTGAACGTTCCCGACCCTCCTTCGGTTACGTTCACATTGTATGGACCATCTTTCGGGTTTAGAAACTTCGGTGCAGCTGTTTACATAGTACATTTACTACTAAATTATAAGGGCAATAAAATAAAATTATAAGGACAAGGTGCTCTCTTTTAATTGATAATGATCAGTTATAGTCATGGTGAAATAAAAAAATATAAATTAACAATGACGATAATAGTAATAATAATAATAATAATAATAATAATAATAATGATAATAATAGTAATAATAATAATAATAATAACAATAATAATAATAATGATATATCACGTCATGTCATAACGCCGTCGTCGCTTCGCGACGGTTGGCTACCTGAATGGATCTATGCGAGAGACTAGTCCAGAATGGTCTATCACGTACTGCGCTCAATAGTAATAATAATAATAATAATTATTATTATTATAAAAAAATAATAGTAATAAATTAATAACAATAATAATTATTATTATTTTCATAATTAATACTATTATTACCGGTATATTAAAAATAATTGTTCGCTTTGTTATTACGATAATAACAATAACAATAGCAATAAAAATATCCCTGTGATCTTCGCAGTAAATAAAGATAATAATGACAACGATGAAAATGATAGCGATGATAACGATGATGACAATGATAACCAAAATTGACGAGTTATAGCCAAAGACGTCATATTGTTGTCTTCAAACATTGTTGAGGGAACCTGAATGATAAGAGCCGTTTCGCAAAAAAAAGTTTAGTTTATTAGTCATCAATACATCAAGGCTGGAGCGATTTAGGTTAACGCTCTGTCTTTGAATGAATGAATGAATGAATATATGAATTTAATATAGCGCCCCTTTGGCTCTGTGGCTCATTTTAGAATGAATTTGCCTTCGGAAAAAAAATAGCCAACTATTTCATACTCTTGAAAGCGTTATGATATTAAATATGCAACTATCGCATATCTAGACCAAATGTTCAAGTTCCCTTTGCGGTTGAGGTATATGTAGATAGGATGTTATTCTAGAATTGTTGATTTCGTAAGCCAAGCTCTTTCTATTTAGAAGCTCTTGCAGTGACATCATTTATGGCGTAGACGTAGTGAGGTGTTCAAACGATCACATAGATGTACATCACTCATAATTTGCTATAAAATTGCTGTTTAATTTAAGTCGTAAGACGGCATTCAGATGCCTTTTTCCAAAATTATGTGTTTCAAACATCTGACCTTGGACAAACAACTGAATAGTGTGTGTGGTGTATCCCTGAGCATTTGCAACAGTACAGTTGTACTCTCCTTCGTCTGATTCAGTTACGTTGCTTATTTGAAGCTGTGCTTCATTGCCTGTTACTGTGATTCTTCTCCTCGAATGTTCAGCTCTCGTCCAATTCCAGGAAATATCTAGTTAATCAGAAAACTTTAGAAAAGTCAATCCATCTCGAAGTCACGGAATGTGCTATAACTGCCGAATAGAATACTCATTGCACATTTACATGGATTAAGTTTGAAATTGATTCACACATAGATTTAGGCCTAGCTATTACCGGGATGTTTAAAGACGATGGATACATGAAAAATAAATAGACGAAACTAGCATAGGGTTTCGATTAATTTTTCACCAAGACACGAATATTTGGTTTAAAAGGACAACATAGTAGTCTCCATGATCATTTCACAAGTTACCTTTATTGCCTGTGAAGAGAGCGCAATAATATTGCTAGTTGTTAAATGTGAGCTCAGTTGTCAATAACAAATTACGTTGTATAATGGAACATAATAATAATTATTTGCCATTTGTTAAGTTCAGAATCAAACACACGACTCTCTATCATGGAGCCTAGTAGGTATTTTCAGTTGGACTTGCAGGAGGTAGGCTACACATGTAGTATGCTCAGTAACATGCACAGTCCCTACAATCGTTCAGTGACGACCTGCATCCGATCGTAGGCTACTACTATAGGTGTCACATAACGAGCACTCTAATAGTCCAACGATAATAATGGTAATTATGTGTGGGGTCAAGTTTAACTTGCAAAAATCGCGATTTTTTAATTTATTTGTGAATATATTAACACAAGTATACCTATATGCACTATCATATATTATATGAATGTATGCATGTATATATATATTTATGCATATAAATAGAGACAAAATAACTCCATATATAGGGCCTAAATGCAGACATAGCTGCAAACGTTTACTACGCAAGGGCGCTTGTACTCATATTCCGGTACGTATGCCCCTATATATGCAAAAATACACAGAGTGATCAGGATTGCGAGACATCACCCACATGCTCTGAAACTGCCAGCTTTTACCCGGTGGGTAGGCTCGAGTCGTCTGCTAATTTCGGTAGAGTGGAGAGTCGATTAAGACGGGACACTGCCATACTCAATTGGATAGAGAACCGACCCTGGGTAAAACTTGCGTTGGATGTCGCTTTTCAAGATAAATGTTGCCCTCGAAGTTCTCAAGCCAGTTGTATATTCTACGATGCCTTTTCAACCTGGACAGGATGTCAGTGGTTGCCCCATGCCGGATGGAGTCAAATTCATCTCAGTAGTCCTTCGATATGACAGTTTTACTTCATCAAAGAGATCAGCAGACCTGCGCGAAATTTGCTGTCCTATCCTGGCTACCAAAGGTCGGAACTGCTCCTTGTCCCATTCACCCGCATTTCAACACGACATAACGATGCGGCCACCTATATCGCGCTGGTTCCCATTGTGCCCACAGCGGACAAGGAACCACGTACATTCGTACAAATTCTAATAAATACAAACGTGTAGGTATTATATAATATTAGTTCCGGTTGTAACAGTGGGACAATGCGCTGAAATCAAAAAAACTTTAGACACGTTTTCCTAAAGGCTTTCACCGATGCTTAGGAGCGTTGACTTACTATCCGTAGAAGAAGCAGCGAAGTGTTGTGCTTTCTCCAACAAGGACCACAGTTTCTTCTTCGGAAGAAAATGCTAAAGTTGGTGCAAACTGACTGATGTTGTCACCTGAAACACGACAACAGCATCCAACATCATATCATATGCATAAGTAGAAAAGTAGTCAGTAAATCCTACTACGTACTGTTGAAAGTTAGTATGTAATGACGATGGTTAACTGAGAAGTACTTTTTTTATTAGTGTATGGTGATGTACTGCTTGCAAAATGGCCTTACTTCCATACACCAAAATAATGGTACAACAACTGGTTTCTAACATGTTCAGGAGAGCGTTGCGTATTAAGCACCCATACATTTTCTGATCTTCATCCTCCTCCTGAAGAACATAAGCAAAGTGTAGGTCTCCTGAAAAAAGAACGTGGAAAGGTAGAATTACACTTAAATCTAGGAAACCTAATTAACGGCTCTGAATGAAAGATAGAGTGACGGAGCTGAGTATAACGTAAACTACAATCATTGTACCTAATTATCGTGTCTGAATGTATGTGTTCTTTCCCAAATCAGTCGTTGGGGCGTAACGCTTAAGACCAGCTGAAAGTTGCAAATTGTGTATAATGAGGCCTGTTATAGTGATAGTAGAGATTTGATTGCTTTGATATTGCAAAAAT
The DNA here is from genome assembly GCA_959347315.1 of Bimastos eiseni. NCBI lineage: Eukaryota > Metazoa > Annelida > Clitellata > Crassiclitellata > Lumbricidae > Bimastos > Bimastos eiseni. The sequence goes on along the minus strand of OY365813.1, from coordinate 23,164,857 downwards.
TCAAGTTCGTGATATTTCCTAGATGAGTACAATATAGGCTAACTTAGAAATGAGTCTAAGAATATCACAATTTTAAAGCAGCTATCACATAGTAGATACAAAGTGTCGAGGGCCACGTTTGGAACCCTAAGGCGCTTGAAGCAGTGAAGGACTGCAGTTCATCTCAGAGTTGGGTAGTCGGACGAGTGACACAATCCAGTATCCGAAGGAGACGTCATATCTGTGCCAACGGATTTCGGTGGTTCTTCAACGTGGGAACGCTGCCTGCCTCTTCGGGACATTGCCACCACTCACATAAAATGAATAATAATAACAATGATTAATAATAATAATTATTATTATTATTATTATTATTATAGTAATAGTAATAGTAATAAGTTGAATCTGCCAGTTTTGCCTGTGCGATAGTATATCATCAGTGTTTTGTTCTTATGTTGTCTTTTGCGATGCCGTTATAATATTGTCTTTGAGGGCGAAAGACAGGAAGACAAAGTGACAATAAGGTGCGCCAGGGCTTACTTGTAAATGTGAAGGTTCGTTTGGTAACGGATATCCGAGACTAAACATTGACATCATGCTGGATGGACTCGATGGACTTTGGCGGCAGCAGTAAATTTTGTTGGTCGGATTCACCCCATAGGTGTGCCTATTGATCATAGCAGAAACGGGCCACCCATTGGTAGTGTGCCAAGACTCACAGGATCTAGTATCCTGCGTGCCCAATTCCTACTAGACACCAATGATAGGCAAATGCAGAAAATTCAATTTCGCCGGTTCGCAAATGGCACTCAACCGAAGTGGATTCCTGCAGAAAACGACCACATTCATCAGTGTTTTAGAAAAATTGTAAGACGTAGAAAGAACCAATCGGGTGGCAGAGCAATAGCCCCTTAGGCTTTTGCCTGGAGATCACGGCTCTAGAGGCACCCAAAGGTTTGCGAAACTGAACCGAATCCTTCTTTCTTATAGCTTACGAGGTGACTTCGTCTTCTCTCATTGGCTGAAGCAAAGAAAGGTGAGTCTAATTCATGGTATTAGTTCATTTATGTTATATAGTCTATAAATATATACATATACATAGATGCATATATATACATACATTATATATATAAATATATATACATAATGTGGCCAGAATCAGCTAATGTTTCTGGCAGTGTCCAGCCTTTTGTTTGCCGTATACAAGAGGCGACTTAAAAGCGCCAGAGGACACGAGGTGTACGTACTGTAACAGTGGAGCGTCATTCTGTAAGCTTCACCCACTGCTTTCTCAGTAGGCAGTTGAAACTGTTGCAGCACTAGCTTCTCCTGCTGCAGGGTATTACTTTCACAAGGCTGCGTGTCCATAGCAACCGTAGACGTCACGGTCAAATTTCAAATAAATTAAGTGACGTAACTAAATGCTCATTGTGACGTTATAGCATGATAATAATGCGATGCTTTCTAATTTCGTCCTACTCTTGAAATAGACTTCAAACGGGTTTGCTCTGTATATTTCAGATAATCGTAGTAATTATGATAGAAGGTCCCACACCAAACGGCCAGGCTTCTCAACAGCAGTTCAATGCTACATGATTGAGTACAGAAACATGTGAGACGGAGGGGTCAAAATCCATCACTTGTCGTTTTTAACTTTTTATTAAATCATATTCTACAATGCATCTGCTTCAAAAATCATTTTTACATAATCGAAATAGCTTTTATATCTAACTTAAGTTATACTCGTTTGAGTCTTTCATTAGTATATTCTTAACAACTGAGAAAATCGAAGTCAAAGGTTCAGAATATACGTGTTACCAAATAGCTTAGTAACCATTACTTGATTATTCACCAACTCTGCTGGGTAATACAGTGCTAGGCCTATATTCTGTGTGCAACAAGGCATGCGGCATCAAAATCTATTTACTACTTTGCAAATAGTGGCAGGTCGGCGTATGAAATCTTATTCGTTCGCCATTGAAAACATGCATATCTTAGCAATGCAAATCTAGACACCCTATGCCTTAAAAGTCGTTTTTCTCCAACTAAATATTAGAATTCAACATTTTTAATTTCAGATATTAAACGTAGACATATTTATTTGTAACAATTTTATTTGAATAAAGTCAAGTTAAATCTCTTATTAAAAATGGCGTTGTGTAATTGTTACAACTCTTTAAAGCAATGTCAGTAGTTATCAACCATATTGGCTTATGGTCCGAATCAATCAATTTTTACATTATTCTATAATTGACGAGGACGAAACATAGCTAGAAAACAAATTGGCTGATCAGTGGTATATGACTGTTTTGCAGTCTCTCATTGAGTAAAAGATGGCCCGCTTCATGCGAGGATAAAGATGATGATGTGATGTAGAGATTCAGGTCTGGATCCATGTACATGGTTGAATCCCTTGTTTGCAATATGTATTCAATTCCTTTGAACCCAGATTCAAGTGAATATTCGCTCCTATCAAGCCAAGATCCAAATAAGCGTAATCTGATCCAGATCCATTTGAAGAACCAACTTCTATCAAACCTAGGTAAGGATGAACTATTTGAAACCCATATCCAAGAAGGTCGTCACTTCTCTCAGACCAGATTCGAATAAGGTAAAACTTATTTCCAACCTACGTCCTATTTGTTCTTGGTCCGTATTATAGCAAAGATTATGTCCAGTTAAATTCAAGCCCTAGTAAGAAATCGCTTCTTTCTTGTTCATATCCATGTAAGAACTTGCATCTTTCGTATCCACGTCCGAATTCTAAATAACTTCTTTCGGACAAAGATCCAAACGAGGATGAAACTCTGTCGGACTTAGCTCCAAGTAGGAATTCACTTCCTTTCGGTTCAGATCCGAGTCGGTTTTCACTGCCTCTGATTGCTCATTTGAATCCGGAAATTTATCAGATTCATCCTGCATCGTGTCGTAACTAAGGAGTTGTTGTCGATTAGTTTTAAGAGGGATTGAAAATACCGTATCGTCGTAGATGTCGTTTTCATCGATTCCATTTGGATCCGAAGAGCAGAACATGGTCCTTGCTCTCTGCGCCATTTCATTCAGTACCTGATCAATGGCAGCGTAATCAACGTGCTCGTACATACGGCTTTCTCTCCGCATCGATCTTCCACGGTTTCCTAGTACTTCCAGAGGTATTCTATTTAAATCGTGTTCTACTCGCTCGTGCATACTTGGAGGATTGGGTACTCTTCTCCTTTTCATCTGCAATTTCACTTCTGAAATGTAAGGAATTACAGTGAAATGATTGCATAATATAATAGTTACGGTATGTCAAAAACAGTTATCGAAGGATGTTCCCTGAGGGTGTAGTATAATGATTTGCCAACTGGAATATAAGCCTAGATTGAATATTAAACTCTCTTCTAAGGACAAAAAAGTTATTAGTGTTACTAGTGTTATTTGTGGCTTTAGTGCTATAAGTGGCACGCTTCACTTCACGCGATTGAGCATGCCTGTAAAACAAGTGCATTCATCGTACACTGTTAATGAGAGGGCAGAGAAGCGATTGGTTACTTCACATCATGTTCAGCAGCAACTTGATCAATTATCTATCTGCCTCATTGTTTTACAGACGTTCAATCGATCATTTATTAAAACTAACATGCCGTAATTTGTGCCCAATGTACGTTTGAGACAATGCGACAAATCATTCATCAACAGTTGTCTACCCCTCCGATGTATGCTTGTCAAATAAGAGTGCCTCTGAATAGTTTTCTGGAAGAAGTATTATTATAATAAATTCTCAGGAAGAATAAATGAAATAAAATAAAATGCAATAAGGTTTTTGCTACTTACTAGCAGAACGTCGATTCGAAAGGAAGCCAATCAAAATTCCGAAGAGAAAGAGAACGAGACCAATCGCTCCGGCTCCTAGAATCGTCTTCCACGACCCCAACATCTCCACGTGTTGTTTAAATGCCTCTGAAAAAGACATTCAGCGAACGTTAAAATGTTGAAAAAAAGGTTTTCTTGAGCAGCAGCTTCGAGACAAAGCGACATATCAGATTTACTTCTTTTATATTGATGATTCGTATAATTATCTATTATCTACTTGTTTAGTCGTTCAATTATAGTTTCACAGATCTCCTAAAAATTAGTGCAACCTAGAATAAAACTAATGAGTAGTTGTTATTACACTGTATTCGGTGCGCCGACAAAACGGCGCAGGACAAAAAGGTGCAGACAATACGGCGCAAACAAACTGAACTAAAGAACAATAGTTCATAGCCGTTTAATATTTTTTGCCCTGAGGTAATTCATTCCCCCAAGGACTTAGAGATTACAATTATGCTACAACCGCTGTCCGGATGGTCCGACCCCGTCTTCTGGGGGGGGGGGAATAACGATTATTATCATTATTATTATTTCTATCATCGTCATTATTATTACCACTATTATTATTGTAATATTATAATCGCTGTTATTATTAGGCCTGATAATATTATTATTGTCATTATTACTAATTATAATAATCATAATCAACATCATCATCATTAGAATCACCATCGTCAGCATCACCGTCATCATTACATTTTCTTATCGCAAAAAAACGATTTTGCACTTAATGTATATATTATTCACCCGGCGGTGTCCAGTTTTGGTAAGTAAGTTGTATAGACTGATTTTCCCAACTGTGTCCGCTGTCACCAATGCATCTATATTCTCCGAAGTATTTAGAACATTCTGAAGAACAATTCGGATAAAAGATTATGACTAAAGCCCCATTCTTCACCCGGATGTAAGGCCATTCATCATGAACTATGTCATCGTATGGTTCTGTCTTGCGCCATTGCACAGTCGGAGGTGTAGTAGGATCGGATGTTACAATACACTGAAAGGTGAACTTCTTCTTCCGCTGGAAATTCACTGACACGTGTTTTCAACCAATGATCTTCACTTTTGTTTTCACTGAGAAATACACAAATACAACAACTATTAGGCATAATATTAATTGCTGAAAAAGTTTAATATTAATTATTCATAAAATAATACCATTGTTCTTATTATTGACGTGCTGGTAAATCAACACTACTTACTGAAAAGATCGACCCATTAGAGTGCAGTAATTCGTCCGGTTGTTTAGTACTTTGATAATGAAAATTAGCAAGGTTATAACTTTTGAAGTCGATTACTCGTTCAGCTCACGTGTTAGTGTCTTGGCGTCACTCAAATCCTAGAACCTATCATCAGACTAAATTATTAATCGTTGATTCGGTTCATCAGTTCTACCGAAATTTTACCCGTCATCGAGTTACTAGAAATATTGGACTTGAGACGTCTAATGATAGATACACCGAGAATATCATAAAAAAATAAAAATGAAATCGTTAGATTGAAACCTTAGAAGTTTCCAGCTGAAATCATTAAAGCTTACACAGTTCGCAACGTCATTTGTAACTTTAGCGCGCTGACAGTCAGAATACACTTACTGAGAACATTCAAGTATCCTTGAGCAAAGGTGTCTCCATGAATGTTGAGTGCCATGCATTGAATAACCATCAGATCCGTTTTACTTTCTCGGTCGACGCAGTCTAGACAAACGTCTCTGATCGCCAGACTTCTATGGTTGTTGCTGAACACAAATCTCTCGGGAGGATTGTCAGCTGTAAGGCGTAAATATTCGCGATATAATTATTGTCTCGTTAGATGCTTATGTCCGGTGTTGTAGAACCCAACAGTGACGTCTATCCCAGAAGGCTGAACATACTGATTCATATCTGACATGACTACTACTTATTCATCTTTTCAGATGGTTGTGCCACCATCTTAAGCGTTTCGAGAAGTTATTACATTAGAAGCAAGTACATTATTTTCAATTAATGAATTTCTTCAGTTGTTAACACAGCTGTAACAGTAGCCTATTGTCATTAGCCTATTGTCATTGTGATGTTCTCTATAGACGCTGTACAAATTGCCATTTTTGTTCAAGTAGGTGCATTTAGCGGTGTAACAGGTTTTGATAGTTGATTGCGCCCAAAGAACTCGACATCGCAGAAAGGACAGTGATTATATTAGACAACATGTTTTCAGTTTTGAGCGCGTTACAATGTATATCTAAGTGCAATGCCTTCTGTTACATGACAAACGTAATGCACATGAACATGAACAACTTTGTTTTGTTGAACCAGAGGTACACAATATAGCTCAAGAACACGATTAATAAAATAGCAGGCTACAACAGGAAGGGTAAAAGCCTAAGAGGACTTTAGGCCCATTAGCACGGCCACCAGTATTAGATCTGTTGTTAAATAATAAACAGATAATTTTGTCATGCCTTAGCTAGTTAACTAAGGCACATAACGTAAATATATAGCTGATGAGCACGATAATGCATGCGGCAGCAACAGAAGGCTGCTTCAAAAGAACTCACAGCGAGATCAAATGAAAAAATACAAAATAGAAGTTGACTAAATGTAGTTTACCGGTTCAAGAGTATGGAAAAGAACGTAATAACTCACTGTATATTCGTTGTCCATTCTGGAACCAGTCGATTTCAGCCTCAGGTTTGGTGATGGGATTACAGTTGAAAGTAACCGACTTTCCTTCGGTTACGTTCACATTGTATGGACCATCCTTCTTGTTCAGAAACATTGGTGCAGCTATTTACATGTTTATCACATTTACAATACAAGGACAAGTTGCTCGTGATTGTGATCGTAATGAAAACATTGAAGGAAAAGATGGTGACGATGACGACGACGATCATGATGATGATAACGATGTTAATAATAATTCTTATTCTTATCACCGAAATTTGATGCCGCCCTTCTTCCAACATCTTTTGCTCAGAAGTGCGATAACGATAGTGATAGCAATAGCATTGATAATAATAATTATGATAATACTACTAATAATAATAATAATTGTCCACTTTGTTGTTATAATAATAACAAGAACATTAGCAATAACGATTTCCGTATGATCTTCGCAGTAAATACTAATGATTATGATGATGATTATGGTGGTGGTGGTGGCTGCTGCTGCTGATGATGCTGCTAATGATGATGATGACGACGACGACGCGACATGATGATAACGATGATAACGGTTATAACGATTATAGCGATGATGACATTGATGACCAACACTTAAGCCATTCCAAGCGTTTATTGTTGTCTTCGAACAGTGTTCAAAGAAACTTAGTGATAAATGCCATTTCGCATATGAAAGTAAGTTTAATGTTCAATAATACGTCACGACATTTATTGTATTTTATTTATTTAATTTATTAAATTTGTTACGCGCGCAAGGTCACACCTAAATGAAATGAGGGATTTAGGTTACTACTTTGTCTCAGCTGCTCAGTTTGAAATAAATTGTCCGTTGGCAGTAAAAATGGCGAACCATTTCATATTTTTCAAACGCGTTATAACATTAAACATGCAACCATCGCTTATCTAGTCCCAATAGTATTTGCAGTTGAAGTAGGCCTAAATACGGTGTGTTTTACTTTTTATTTGAATACGTCAAACACGCAGATAGCTAAATTACGTGCGAGTAGCTGCTGATTCAGTATAATCAGATTCTTTCCATTTAATACCTCTTAGAATGTTTTCTTCGCTTGAGGTGCCATTATTGATGGCATAGCTTTAGTGGAGATCGCATACATTAAAAGATTTAAATCTTTATTTGCCATATTATTGCACTCTATAGTTGCCATTTGCCAAAATTAACTATTTTAAAACGTCTGACCTTCAACATATATCCAAAAACTGAGTGTTTTGTGTCCCTGGGCATTTGCACCAATGCAGTTGTACTCTCCTTCATCTGATGCAGTTACGTTGTGTATGTGTAACTGTGTTTCATTATTCGTCATTGAGAATCTTCTCTTTGGAAGAATAGTTTTCCAGGTAATATCTGGTACCGGACTAATGAAAGAGAAAATTTTAGAAAGTCAAAATTGTCTCTACCGAATAGGCTACACAATGCATGCATATAATTTGTAATTTCTACGAAAAGCGCCCTAGGTAAGTATAGAGTAATTTACATATTAGACCACAGAACGCCATGTAGCAGTAATTACTGGACGATTTAGACACATCTGTCTAAAGAAAGACGCACTAGCGTCAGTTTTCGATAAAGACTGCACCAATGTATCCATTGGGAGAAGCGAATATCGTAGTTACTATTATAGTCCAGTTACTTTTGAGGAGAGAGCGATATTTTTAATTGTCAACCGTCCTGTCCGTTGAAGTACGGCTTTCATTAATAAACAGTGCTGTATAAAAGAATGCAATACCGCTCCATTTACCATTATCGTCCTGTTTGTGATGGATCACACACAAAACGGCGCAAAGTAATGTTTTTGTTTATAATTGAACTTGCAGGAAGACCGTATGCACATTGCACAGTAATCTAACCTGTGCCTACACAACAACCTTTCAGTGACAACCTGCATCCGTTTGTACTATTGGTGTAGTAAAAAGAGCACTTCAATCGTCGAAAGTTAATTATGGCTATTATGCATGTGAGGCATTTATAGCATATAAAATTCTCAATTTTTATGATTTTTATTGTGAAAACATTCACACAAATAGCCTATGCCTACATACAAAGTCACATAGTGAATGTATATTATATAATATGTATATAATGATTAACGTATGTGTGTATATAGAGATACAAAAGTAGATTCATACATACATGTAGACATAGCTGCAAATATTCAAAAAAATATGCCGATTGATCCGGATCGCACGACATCATCCACGTGTCATGAAACTGTCAGCTTCTCCCCGATGAGTAGACTTCGCTTACTTCGTTGAAGTAGAGAACCGATCGACGTATGTGTCATTAGGTTGAGACACGTTATACACAGCGTTCAGTGACGTGCACAAGAACACAGTATGCACGCGGCAGACAAGGATACATACATTACAGACATACATTACAAGCACAAATAAATACGAACGTGCAGACATCGTCTGATATTAAATGCGGTTGTGACAGGAGGGCAATCCTGGACCTAAAAAACGTATTACACGTTTGATTAAGGGAATTACTTCTACGAGCTTTGACTTATTATCCATAGAAGAAGCAGCGGAGTGTGGCGCTTTCGCCAACAAGGGCTAATGTTCGTTTTTCGGAAGAGAATGCTAAAGTTGGCGCAGACTGACTGATGCTGTCATCTGAAACACGACACCAACATCCAGCAACATATGCATGAATAGAAAAGTTGTCGATACATCCAAGTATGTACTGTTGATAGCAAATACCTGACGATAGTGGTTTACTCAGACGTAATTTTGATTAGTTTGTGACAATGCAGTGCTTACAAGAAGGGCTTACTTGTTTTCACCTCAATTTGAGTATTACAACAGTGGTTTTTCTGATTCAGGAAAATGTTGCGTCTTATGCACCTGTACTAGCTTCCATTTTGAGCGTCCTCCTGAAGAACATGAGCGAAGTGAAGGTATCCTGAAAAAAGAATGTGGTTAGGTAGAATCTCAAAGTTTAATAAACAAACAATAACTTTAAGCTTAATCAACGCCTACGTATGAATGAAATACTTCCTAAATCAGTGATTGGAGTGAGTCGCTTAGAGCCATCTGGAAGTTTCAATCTGTGTAGGCCTACGACGCGGTTGAACTACGGCATAGCGGTGCAGGCAATGAAATAAGAATCGAAGATACTGATTTCATACTGTTTGGATATGAAATAAAATAGGTGCCTTGATATTGTGGTAAGCTCAAAGTTCGTGATTAATCCTAGTACTTGATAATTTGGACATGTGTCCAAGAATACCGCCATTTCTAAGCAGTTTTCAAAACGCATATGCAAACTATAGACTCATCATTCTCAGCTATTTGAATCCTTTTCGAAGTCATAAGTGGAATCGTCTGTGAGGAAAAGGATTCTGTTGATAGTACCCACTGGTACGTAGGCTTCGGTGCCTTGATATTGTGGTAAGCTCAAAGTTCGTGATTAATCCTAGTACTTGATAATTTGGACATGTGTCCAAGAATACCGCCATTTCTAAGCAGTTTTCAAAACGCATATGCAAACTATAGACTATAGACTCATCATTGTCAGCTATTTGAATCCTTTTCGAAGTCATAAGTGGAATCGTCTGTGAGGAAAAGGATTCTGTTGATAGTACCCACTGGTACGTAGGCTTCGGGAAACAGAGCCCTGTGAAGTCATCAACCTCAATGGGAAATTGCATTCCCTCAACAACGTCCCTTTCAAATGAAAGAATGAATTCTCCAGGGGTGGGTAAATGAAGGCACGTCTAAGCTCTATCCTGTTTGAGATGGCTGTTCCATACCGATTCTTTGCAAAGCACTGATAGTAGTATCTATCCCAGTATGTTGCTGTTATTATCGTTATGGTACCGTCTGATCCTTTACGAAAATTTCCGCGATTTGTGTCTAGCTCAACCCCTTTCCTTGTCCATTCATACCTGCAAATAATTCATAAGTAATTTCGTTCTAAAAATAAACTGCTTCCTGCAAAATACAGACACCTGAACACATGGAGACACAATAAATCTATTACAAGATATTAATAATTGCTTTCCATTATTTTGGCCAACTGTGTGTTATTGTCTAGTTCTACGTGTCATTTGAATTCGTAAGGAAATGCCAATACAGCGAGCTCCTCTGGCCCAGTTTCTAGAGCTCTATGAGATGTGCTAAATAGATCTTCAATTACGTTGCCATCAAAGCCATTGTTCCAAAAATGCAAATTCAAATGCAGGGAATCGTCAAAACACAAATCCCTCATCTTGCCTGACTGCTGGCTCTCCTTTGGCTACACACTCAAGTGTGACATCTTGTTCGAAACGGTAGAAGGTCTCTTTTGGCTTGGGACCTCGGATCATAAGTGGTGGTAGTCGTACTGAAATCATTACATCATTTCGAAGTTACAAAAGTATCTAAACCTGAACATGGAAATGCGTATAAGCCTATGATCATCAATTTTTAGAGTTCCCATTAATTTATTTCGCACATGTAGACCTAATAACTTTCACACAACTAATTCTTTACAAGTAAGCTATTATCTTATGTTATACTATGCTTTTGTGTTTAGACCAAACCAGTGAAAATCTTTGCCCACGGAGTTCATTTCTCTGCCTACCTTCCACCATCTGTATGATAAGGTTAAGACGTTACCTAATTAACTCCCTGTATATGCATTATAATCATCATGATGAATGGTCATTATATTATTCATGACATAACTTATTCATTAATCCACCGTTCAAGCATCACCGTAATTTATTTATAGAGAAATAAGATCATAATGATGTTATTCTTTGACTTTGAAGGCGACTAACCATCGCATTGAGTTGAAATGATGTGACAAAGACAAGCCACGTTAAGGAGAATAAGGAAGACTTTCATTGCGTGGTATCACGTCCGCATATGCAGATCAGTCTTTCTGCAGACATACTGAAAACATCATCTCATCGTCGTCGTCGTCATCATCGTCATCGTCATCGTCATCGTCATTAGCATCATCATCATCAGCAGCAGCGAAAGCATTATTATTATTATTATTATTATTATTATTATTATTACTATTATTATTATTATTATTATTATTATTATTTGTATTATGGTTATTGTTATCATCATTATTATTATCGTCATCATTATTATTATTATTTTCAATATTATTATTACTGCTATGTCTATTATCAATATTGCTATTATTATCATTATCGTTATAATAATAATAATAATTATTATTATTATTATTATTATCATTATTATTACTATTATTAATATTATTAATGGATGAGACTAATGATAGATATTATCTCTGAAATATTGTCACAAGAAAAACCTAGCAGACTCAGACCAACACCGTGCATGAAAGTTTAAGCCTAATCATGAATTGTGCCGAGAACGACAATTGTCTTTATAATCTTTTAAATAATACTATTGAATATAATTATACATCCGCTGTGTTGAACTAAAAATTTTGCGTTTAACTTTTGGGATCAAAACTTCGGCCTATCAATGCATGGCACGTATCTAAAATTTTAGGTGTTTTAACAGGGCGCATGCACCAAAGGTATCGCATGCGCAGAGGTCTTTACCCGCTAAACTTTGCTTGTTCGGCCAAGAAGTGAAATCTTTGTTTGTAATGCGGCCGAACTTTCGGCCGGAGAAGATTTTTCCATAACTTTCATGCACATGTGATAGCTAACATTAATAAAATAATAACCTACCTGTTGGACGGCCAGCGACTTAGTCGACTGTGGATACAAGATATCGCGCGGTACACAACAATGATTATAACGACAACGCTGTTGGCACTCTGACCGTGCCAGTCTCAAGCATAGATAGGGGAGGAGGACGACGCTAATGATCAGTGTCACTCAACCGAAGCTTCTACTATACTAAAATGATTAACATGGGTGTTGCAGTCAAATTTTAAAATAAATATAATTATGTTAACGCAAAGCTCGTCAGTGTTTAGTAGAGTGTAGAACGAATATTAGTCATTTTCGCCCACTTGAACGTGGCTGGCGTGAAAACAGTTTTCACAATAACAGGATTCGATTTTTTACCTTTCAGATATCCCACCCATCATCATTTTTTTCACACTGCATTTATAGAAACTCACGCTGACAAAAAAATTACGAGTCTAGCGTTAGACATAATGTTCTCTCCCCAACCAATTATGATGTATTCGTGACGATTATTTGTCATAATTATATACTTGACTAGGTTACTTAGAGCATGCATATTCAAATTTATCATGTACGCGTATGTATTTATTCCTTCAGTCATTAACGTAGGCATCTATTCTTAGACCTATATTTATCTATCCATGTACGTACGTGCGTACGTGCTCTTGTATGTATGCATTTATGTTTGTATGTGTGTTTGTATGCATGTGTGCATACATATACACGAATAAGATAAGATCAAACGAGTATTCCGCACCAGGTTTACAAGGCATTTAAATGTGTTCTCCTCGTAAGGTTGTAGATATATCATAGGGTCAATATAATGCTACGTTATAGTTAGACAGACCACTCCAGGGAGGCATTGCTTAAGACTGGATCTGGGTCACTATAGGTATTCATTGCTTGTGCACTAGTGTTGATATTAGTTGGTCTGACGGCCTGTATTTTTAGTAAAGGTATTCGGCCGGCTTCAGAGGTCAAAACTAGTGGCTCGTTGGATACATTGTCGGTGGTGTTCTTATTATCTGGTTGGTCAGAACTGGGTGACCTGGCAGTCTGTTTCACAGATCAGGCTTACTAGAGGAACAGTATTCTTGGATCAGGTCCCTCAGATTCGGCTGACCCCGCTGCTCGGTCTGACCGCACTGCCGCTCTGTCTGACTACGAGATTCGGTATAAAATAGCCGCGCACTAAAGACAAAGGGCCTGTCTGGTTGGAATCGCTCGTTGTCCGTGGCTTCGTTAAGGTACAGTCAAGTAGATTAAGATCTTGGGGAAACTGCCGCTAGAGATGCATTGGTGAACTCCGCTATTGAACGTAGACGGTAACTGTGTCATTATCTAGATAAAATTATTCATATATTTATTATTATTATTCTGAAATCTCAAACTGAGTAATTGATTATCAACTTTATATATACGAACTCATTATCAGCGTGATAGTGTGTAAGTGAAAGAACTCTTAAAGCTTGTATGCTAGGTCGTCTAAACACGCTGTGCAGATTAAGTTTAATGTTCATTTCTAAAGTCTTCTGATTATTATTAGAGTTATCGTTTACGTGTTAATAAAACAATTTATATCATTACATTTTATACCTCTCGTGCGAGTTGCTAAGTTCACCCATAAATTCCAGTAGGTAGATACTTCGTCTGGTTAATATATGGCGGAGATACTACGAACAAGATGATATATGGTAGAGACCGGTTTCGTGACACCGTAATAAAACTAAAATTTTCGATTATTTTCACCAACAAAATCCGGAGGCCAATGGCATCAGGGCAGATTAGATTGTGGTAATTCAGATCTCTCATATTACGTAGTCTTAATCACGGGGATCCGCCAGACAGGACCACTAATGGCGTTTGAGTTTCGTTAAGTTTGCAGCTGTTCAGTATACGGCATCGGGGACAATTCTGTCGGTGGTCCAAATCCAGCATCGCGAGTGTTTCAGCGAGATTTTCGCGTTGGCAATCTGTGGTCTGGGTGTGCAGTTCAACTCCTGCCACTCGGTATCGCTCTTGCAGACGTACCGCAGAAGTCGCAGGTAGCTACATCATCTGTATCGCCGACCGGTTGTTCAAGTCGCTGGCCGAATCATCACGCCTTCCCTCATCCACCGGGTTGGACTTCTCACGCATACAGGTAGGCAGACGTTCTCTTTCAGTCGCTCTTACTGTTCTACACTCTACCATCTTTATATTATTACCAATTCGCTTTCTAACGATTCTGTTACTATCTCTCTGTGAGGCCTTCGCTCCGACGTTTGTGCATTGTACGCACATTGTACGCAGATATACATACATTGCCAAATCATCCAACGGTGATTGGATATAGCCGTCTCACCGCGCAATAGCGGCTGTTACGTATTCAGAGACATTGTGCACGGGTAGGGACTTGCTCACGGTCCCGCCACAGTGATTCCGCTAACGGGAATCGAACCCATACCTCTGCTCTGCAGAGCGCTCATTATAGCTCTTCGCGCTTTCGCTGAGCCACACATCCTCAGTGTAGGCCTATTGTTTCGCTGCCGGTTAATTTGCGTTAGGCTACATGCTGGCATTCAAGGGCGCTGACCGACTCCGCGCTGTCTGATATTTGCTGCGGCCAGCGTACGTAGATATATATATCTAATTATCAGAGGTCAGTTGTTGCTGCTCAATTGCTCATCCTTCGCGAGGAAAACCACAAACATTGTGCACTCGCACGGTTTGGTCTTAGCGGTGCAACTGTTACGACGTAGGCCGTTCATTTATTTAGCGCCTATTTAAGCACTACCTTTGTTAAGTGATTAGCAATTTTCATGTACCAGTAATTATTCGAACTGGGCATATTGCATTTGACTATTGTTCAGGTGTGGTGTATTCTCTATACACACACGCACACCCACAAGCACACACACACACACACACACACATACACACACACACACTTACACATACACTTACACATACACTTACACATACACTTACACATACACTTACACATACACTTACACATACACATACACATACACTTACACATACACTTACACATACATTTATACAAACACACACTCTCTCACGCACGCACACAGATCTACATACAGAGACCTATATAATTCGCCGTTCGCTACGCTTTCGGTACGACTACTACAATTTTATAGAGACTACCGCAGAGTTCGAGGAATATTTTTACAGTTGTATAATCTTGGGGTGTATCGGGCCTAACTCGTCCTTTGACTTCGTGATTCAGCAACCGTTTCGCTTAAGACTTGTTTTCGGTGATAGTCGTGTTAGCGTACGTGAATTCCTTGAGTGATTATAGGATTGAGAGGCGAATTAGTTCGGTCTCTTGTTTGCCCTCGTGGAATACTACGTCATGGCTCTACGGCGTCCTTTTTCGCTTCATGACCCCTCAACTTTTCTATGCATAGGACCGGCTGGGCGCACACGAAGCCACACGCAGGCAGCCGTGGCCGACTTACCAGCAGTTAATACTCGTCCGATCTGCCTCTCCCCTCTTTCGTCATATGTTCCCGACTTTGGACTTGTCAGACCTGATCCTGCCTTCCGGCGGATCAGCAATCATACTCCTTCCCCTCCTCCGTTTACGGCCGAGCAGATTAACGAAACTTGGCTCAGACCTGAGTCAACGATTTCTTCTCTTTTGCCTGACGCCTCACCCCCTCAATCCCCAGTCTTAGTGGCATATGACGACTCCTCCGTCCATGCTGGCGGTACCGCTCATTCAGACTACAACAGTCATGCTGTACTTTTTCACGCGTCGCCCATAGCCGTGACAGAACATTGGGAACGAGTTGGTACTCTTCCTTCTCCAATATACCACAGACCCGTTCTATCCACGGTACAATTAAATCCTTACACCACCACTTGCTCCCTTCCTCCACATCTCCGGTCGGCAAGGCATTCGGTAGAAAATTTGTTTAATTTTCCGGCACTTGGTATCTTGCAAGACCAGCCCTTGACGGTCCTGCCGCCGACGATAGGCAATTATGCACCGGACATTGCGATAAGGTGTCCTTCTTCTGCAGCGCATACTGGGTCCATACCACAACAACAACCGCAACAGCAACCCATTCCCAGTTATCCATCGGCCCAACCTGTCTTGCTCATGTCTAATTCTCAGTCAGACAGAGACAGGGATCGACCGATCGAGTTCTTAACTCCACTTCTAGTGCCAAACCCTGTGTGTAATCCCGTACCTGACGTCACACCAACGGTGCGTCAGTCCGAGGAAGGGGTGTCTTCTCGACCTCAGCAGTCAACTCCTCCACGCCGCGGTCATATTTCTAAGAGCTCTTTGTTCCTGCCCCCGGGTTTTACCGGAAAGCCTAACGAAAATGCACGTGAATGGTTGCGATCTCTTAAACTTTGGTTCGCGTTTAATGACATCCAGGATGATGCTACAAAATTGTCCACCTTGGCACTTCTTCTTAAAGACATGGCCGGAACTTGGTACAGATCGTTAAAATTAGACGACTCCACTGACTTTGACAAAGTAGCGGACATGTTTATAGCACGCTGGACGATGACTCACAAGCCGTGGTCGGAACTAGCCTCATTGTGGTCAATGAGTCAACAGACTGGACAATCAGCAAGCGATTACATCGCCTCTGTCTTAGTAAAAGCTGAGCACTTGGGTGTAGATAGGAAATCGATCTTTTATGTTGCGCTAAACGGACTACGTCCGCAAACGCGCCAGGCTGTTCTAATCAAAGGCGCATCAGATATTGATGAGCTTTTAGACGTCGCCAACTTGGTAGAAATTTCTACTGAATCAGGAGTTGCGGGAAGTAGTGAGATTCTTCAAGCGCTCGCTGATATGAAGTTAGAATTGATCAAAATACAAAAGAGCCCAGTAGTGCCAGTTAGGGATTCGGTTGGGCCACGTAAGGTAACATTCGCGTTAGCCTCGGACACCGAGCACGATTCACAGGAGGCTCATTATCCGGAATGGAATGATGATTTGCAAGGCGACATTTGGTATGATACTAATCCCATTTTGCCTTCTGACCCTAATCAGGCATCCTCTCGGCCCGAAGCCCCATTTGGCACGAACATAGGATATAGAGGGCAAATGCATAATTACCGTCACGCATCCTCTTCCCAAGGGTCGAGTTTATCTCCAGCTATCCCTGGCGTCTCTAGGCATAACAACTACCAATCATCTTACTCCCAGCAAGACCAGGTTCCTTCGTCCGCGTATCCAGCTCGTGGGTACAACGACAATAATTCCTCGCGGAATCCATCCCAGCGAACTAATGGCAATTCGTCGGGTCCGATGTTGCGACAACCTTTTCCTAAAGGTCAATTCTCTCAGAGTCCGCAACAGAACAATACCAGGATGCCATTAGCCCAGAAGTCTAGCTCTTTCGCACCTCGTTTTAACCGGCCTCAAGGACAAGTCTCACCTCAGTCCTCTTTTATGAACGGACCGCCTTGTAACAACTGTGCCAGCTGGCATCCGCCACGCCGTTGTCCTGCATACGGGACACAATGTAAAAATTGCTCTCAGCTTCATCATATTTCTCGATGTTGTATGTCAACAGGGAGAGGGTCACAATGAGGGGACGAGTCTACTATGTCTCAACGAGACCATAGTAGACCACAGCGATTGTATAAAGTTCACAAAACTACGGGTTTTCAGGGTACTTCCACAGTTGCACAAAGTGGTATATCACAGGACGTTCGTACAATACCAACAAATTTGCATGATAGCACAGTACACAGCGGGGCCTCATCTGGTCGATTTCAGCAACCATGCCAGACGGCGCCACCCCAATTTCGAAAATCAAGAGGGCCATCGTCAGTGGTAACTCCTAGAGCGCCTTATGCAAGACACAATTTCAATGGTGCAGGCGAAATTTCTGCTTATATTTACGGTACGCATCATCGATGTCTTATAGACACCGGTGCGCAGAGAAGCGTTATTTCTCAGCTTGCATTTCAGGCGTTACCAAAGCATCGTCAAATTCTAGAACCAGCAGAGACTGTGCAATTATGTGGTGCCAATAAAGAGCCCTTAAACATACTAGGCCAAGTCTTGTTAGACATAACTCTTAACGGATTAACAGTACAATTTCCTTTTGTGGTAATCAAAGAGTTAGTTCACATGTACATTATTGGACAAGATATGCTAATGCAAACACAAGCAACAATCGATTACCAAACACGTACGGTGTGCTTTTACGATGGTTTAATCTCAGTGGGACTCCGAATAAGAGGCGAAGGACAAGAAAACGTTTTGCGTTTACAGTCTAATGTTTGTGTTCCACCAAAATCCGCCATTTTGGTGCCCATTCGTGTTCCTAAACGTTACGTAGATGAGTTTTCTATTGTACAGCCACTTCAGTTTGCGCCTAATCAAGAGTTTTTAGTTTGTAATTGCCTTGTAAAACCGAAACAGAATTCTTCATTTGTTAATATTTTGAACCCATTCAACCAAGACCTCCATTTGCTCAAAAACCGTCCCATTGCCTTGATTCAATTCGCTAATGGGAACTCTGTCGTTGCCGCCGATATCGCTGCTCAAGAACCTGCCCCCACTCCTACACGTTCACCAGATGTCGCAACACGAACCTCGGTACTCACAGAACTTGGCCTCGATCTCTCAAAAGGTGAATTGTCAGAAGACAATTTGGATCAGCTTACTGAACTGTTGTACCGTAATCGAGATGTATTTGCTGCCAAGTTATCTGATCTACCGGGGACCACTTTGATATCACATGATATAGTCACTACTGGACCTCCTTGTCGCCAACGTGCCTACCGACATAGCCCAGAGGCAAGAAAAGAGATTGATCGACAAGTTAAAGAGATGTTGGACAATGATATCATCAAAGAGTCGTTTTCTTTATGGCAATCACCTGTCATTCTAGTCTCCAAGAAAGATGACGCTTCGCCCAGATTTTGTGTGGACCTCCGGGCGTTGAACAGGCAAACTGAACCCCTTGTCTTTCCCTTACCAACTCTGCCAAGTGTTCTAGATGTCCTAGCTGCTGAACAACCACAATTTTATAGCGCTTTGGACATGAAGGCCGGTTACTGGCAGATTCCGCTGACAGAACGTGGAAGCCAATGCACAGGATTCGTCACGCATACTGGCTCCTATTGTTTCAAACGCTTGGCGTTCGGGTTAATGAACGCTCCTAGTTCTTTTCAGCGTCTGATGCAAGCAGTATTTCGTGAACAATTAAATCAATACGTACTCTGTTATCTAGATGACATCTTAGTCTTCTCCCGATCGTTCAAAGACCATTTGTCACATTTACAGATAGTTTTTAACAAACTTAGAGACGCTCGGCTGCGATTACATCCGAAGAAATGTCAGTTGGCATTACGCCGTGTTAGGTTCTTGGGAAATATCCTGTCAGATAAAGGCATTTCTGTAGACATGGAGAAGGTGTCGAAAGTAAAGGCTTTTCCACGTCCTGAGTCTGTTCATCAGTTACGTCAGTTTCTAGGACTCTGTAATTTCTATAGGAGGTTCGTTAAAAACTATGCTCACATAGCTGCGCCTCTAAATGAGTTATTACGTAAGGACGTTAAATTTCTGTGGACTGACGCTTGTGAGTTGGCTTTCCAATCACTTCGTGACGAGTTGTCCAGAACACCAACCCTAGCTTTTGCGAGAATGGATAAGGAGTTCATTCTTCACGTCGATGCTTCGTCACAGGCAATAGGATACATTCTTAGTCAACTGGATGACCTGGGCCGTGAGGTCCCTCTCGAATTCGGTGGGAGAAATCTCCGAGCCTCTGAACGATCGTATATGGTCACAGAACTGGAGGCGTTGGCTCTGGTGGAGGCTGTCAGAAGCTTTCATCCGTATCTCGTTGGGCGCAAATTCTCCTTGTTTACAGACCATTTGTCGTTGCGTTGGTTACAAACTATCCGAGCGTCAACTCAAGGTCGTCTTGCCCGTTGGAGTTTATTATTACAAGGGTATGATTTTTCAATCAGCTATAAGCCAGGCAAAACAAATCTCGCCGCTGATGCTCTGTCTAGAATGGACCATGAAACACCGCCTGAATTAGAGTCGGATGATGTATTTCTCCAAGACGACATTTATCTCAGACCTATGGCTGCGCCGCCCCAACCACTGACTACAGACATGCCGTTTGACAATAGTGTACCGTTAAACGTGGTAACGCCACTTCAACAGGCCCGTGACGAGGAGGGCGTCTCAACTACTGCTGATACCGAAACTGATCTTATCGACTTTGACTTATTTGATGAATCGGTCATAATTGACGCTCAACAACGGTGCCCAGAATTGCTTCCGTTACTGCAGTATCTGGAGTCAGACATCTTACCGCCTGACGACGTGTCTGCAAGACGCATCCTACTTCTGGCTGACCAATTTTCAGTGACCAACGGAGTGTTGTATCATCTATTTCAGCCTAGAGCCAAAGACATAGGGATAGCCAAGCCTTTAATTCGTCAGCTGGTAGTTCCTGTTTCTCTCCGAAGCAAAGTCCTAGAGGCTGCTCACGATCAGATGGCTCATGGGGGTCAAGACAGAACTTACTTAACGTTGAGGACTAGGTTTTATTGGAAGCATATGTACGCAGATTCAGTTCGTTATGTGACGTCATGTGTTACTTGTCAGCAAAGTAAACGACCACACGCAGCGACCAAAGCTCCACTTCATCCATTGCCAGTCACTGACATCTTCGCCCGATGGCACATAGACTTTGCAGGACCGTTACCAGTGAGTCCTACTGGCAACAAATACATTCTGATGTGTGTGGATTCTCTTTCCAAGTGGCCGGAATTGATCCCTGTCAAGGATCAAAGTGCAGTTACAGTTGCAAATGCGCTGTATGACCATATTTTTACTAGATTCGGTCCGCCACACTCATTACTTAGTGACCGTGGTACTTCGTTTTTGTCAAAGATTGTTGAAGACTTGTGTAAGCGTTTCAAGGTCAAACGAATTTTTACCTCTAGTTATCACCCTCAGACGAACTCCACAGTCGAAAGGGTTTGGTCAGTTTTGTGGGCAGCGTTACGTTCTTACTGCGTTGATCAAACTGATTGGGAGAACCACCTAACGAGCATCGCCTTCGCTTTACGAAGTACGCCCTCAGCCAGCACGAAGTTTAGTCCTGCCATGATTCTCTATGGCAAAGACATGGAGTTGCCAATACAGGCGGCGTTGTTGCCTACTTCTACAGGTCGTGTGGGCGTTGATGCCTACATTCGTCAGTTGTTGCCAAGGTTACGGGTAACTAGGCAAGTTGCTCTAGACAATATACAGGCTGCCCAACAGACATATAAGAAATTCTATGACCAAAATCAAAGACCAGCGGTTTATCAGACAGGTGATGTCGTATGGCTGCATTCAAGTTACAATCCGAAAGGTGTTTGTCCAAAGCTTCGGCGTAAATTTGAAGGCCCATTTTATATAGTGAGTCGAGCTTCAAATGATACCTATAGAATTCGCAATGCAGCGACGAATCAGATGGTATCATCAGCAGTTCATGTCAACAGACTTCGGTTGCATGTTAATGATCAAGAATTGCTTTGGGAAAAGTACCATGATCTCATGGGTCCAGCTGCTCAGCAAAATAGTGACATTGTCGACGAATCTACAGACCTAGTTTCACCATCAGCCGCCGAGGCTTCGTCGGACGCGCAACCTGCCACGTCCGCCTTAGACGTTGCAGATCTTCAAGAGGGCGAGCCGGTATTGTCCAATGACGTATCTGCACCGTTGCCGTCTCAATCGGCGTCTGCTTCCAACGACGCTCCTCGTGTATCACCTCTTCCAGACCAGCCAGATTCGTCGCGGTCTCCTTCACCTCCCATAGCGACTGATGGCTTGGATGGGGCCCCTAATGCTGCTAGTAATAGTCAGCCGTGGTTTCCCGCGGATAAGTTGTTGAAATGTAAAATTACAGATGGCCGTCGAATGTATTTAGTTAAATGGTCAGATACAAAATGGCCGCCATCATGGGAGTCTGAAAAAGATGTAACCCCAGCTTTAAAAGATACATTTCATTCGGCGTATACTTGTTCTGGTACAAAACGCAAAACGGGTTCGCGTCCGAACAAATTTATTAGTATTCTTATATCCATCGGAGATTTTTATTAATGAGGCGATTTCCTCCAAAATAATCTTTTCTTTCTTATTATTATTTCATCGTAGAGTGCCGCGGCTTTAACATTTTGTTTTCCAGATCAATCTTTCGGTTATAGACTTATTTTGGAAAACGGGTACCCTTTTTCTTTCCAGAATAGTTTCATCTAGTTTATACCGAGGGCTTTTTCCGACGCAATGTATCTACATGGGTTTTTATATCTACAAAACGGTTTTATATCTACAAGAGTTTTTTCTATCTATAAGGGTTTTTATATTTATAAGGGGTTAGTGCAATTTAAAACTTACATTGACAATTTGTCAAAATCTTTATGACCGTAGTTTGATCTCTAATTCGTTACTTATTTGGAGTCTACTGAAACAGATGTTTAACTTTCATCTTATTGCTAGTATTTTCAACCTAATGTTGTGCTTGACCTTGTGTTACGGGTATTTTCTTGACTTCTAGTCATGCTGCACAGTTCTTATCTTTAATAGGGTCCGATATATCGATTATCCTCTGGTGTTATGATGTTTGATGCTTCGTGTATTTACGCGTGTTTTTTGCTTTGCGCTTAAGGTTTGGCGCGTGTATCTCGTGTGTTTTGTTTTTTTTTGTCTCTATTGAGCTGCCTTTTCGTCTAGGCTTCCTCATAGACGTTTAACTTAATATTCGTTTTAATTTTCGTCCTACTTTTCGTTTTCGTCTTAGTTTTCGTCTTAATTCTCGTAGTTTTAGAATTAACTTACTTACTTTCGTTTTAGTTTTCGCTGGCATTTTCCTTCAATTTCGTCTTCAGTTCTTCCTTTCGTGTTTACTTTCGACTGCTCGTGCGATTAACGCTTATTTGAGTTTTTTGTTGTTGATCTTATATTAGGATTGGTATATAGAATTAGGATTGGTTTATTGGGTTGACAATAGTTTATGCCAACCACTGTTTCGATTCACTCATTGTTCCTATCGCATTACTTTTCTCTTATGTGTTCTAGCATTCTTCTGTTGATCGTTTTAAGCTTATGTCGGCATTTGCTAATGAATATGCTTGTTTTCTGTTTTTTGCTCACGCGGGACGAGGCAGCTACGTGGCGCTGAACAATGATCAATCGGGACGCGAATACGGTTCATCTACTCAACCGTAACTCGGGCGTTCTGCCGCCTTCGGTCTCTGGATCATTGCTGTTGCGACGGACACACTACGTTCACTTTCGTGCCGTCACTGCGTTGTTTTCTCGCCACGTTTGCCGAATCCTCAGTTGTCGCGTGCTCCAATATTCTTTCTTAGCCTATTTTTTCCCCTCCGTTATTTGTGTGTTTTTATCTTTGCTATCGTTTTCCTAGGATTTCATCTCCGTGTTCATTTTTATTTAGGGTCATGTCGTACTCTCATGACAAATTAGGTGTTGTTTTCACGGTTTTCTTTCATTTCTTTTTATTTTAGTGGATTTTTCACCAATGCAGTCTAATTTTGGGGGGTCCCTCTAGTTCTTTTCCTTTGTTTTTGCAAAGCCCGGAGGCTTTGTTCTTCGGGGCGTGGGGGATTATCATAGGGTCAATATAATGCTACGTTATAGTTAGACAGACCACTCCAGGGAGGCATTGCTTAAGACTGGATCTGGGTCACTATAGGTATTCATTGCTTGTGCACTAGTGTTGATATTAGTTGGTCTGACGGCCTGTATTTTTAGTAAAGGTATTCGGCCGGCTTCAGAGGTCAAAACTAGTGGCTCGTTGGATACATTGTCGGTGGTGTTCTTATTATCTGGTTGGTCAG
This sequence comes from Bimastos eiseni, assembly GCA_959347315.1. Taxonomy (NCBI): domain Eukaryota; kingdom Metazoa; phylum Annelida; class Clitellata; order Crassiclitellata; family Lumbricidae; genus Bimastos; species Bimastos eiseni. Next base: position 23,140,859 of record OY365813.1, on the reverse strand, counting down.
AACTGGGTGACCTGGCAGTCTGTTTCACAGATCAGGCTTACTAGAGGAACAGTATTCTTGGATCAGGTCCCTCAGATTCGGCTGACCCCGCTGCTCGGTCTGACCGCACTGCCGCTCTGTCTGACTACGAGATTCGGTATAAAATAGCCGCGCACTAAAGACAAAGGGCCTGTCTGGTTGGAATCGCTCGTTGTCCGTGGCTTCGTTAAGGTACAGTCAAGTAGATTAAGATCTTGGGGAAACTGCCGCTAGAGATGCATTGGTGAACTCCGCTATTGAACGTAGACGGTAACTGTGTCATTATCTAGATAAAATTATTCATATATTTATTATTATTATTCTGAAATCTCAAACTGAGTAATTGATTATCAACTTTATATATACGAACTCATTATCAGCGTGATAGTGTGTAAGTGAAAGAACTCTTAAAGCTTGTATGCTAGGTCGTCTAAACACGCTGTGCAGATTAAGTTTAATGTTCATTTCTAAAGTCTTCTGATTATTATTAGAGTTATCGTTTACGTGTTAATAAAACAATTTATATCATTACATTTTATACCTCTCGTGCGAGTTGCTAAGTTCACCCATAAATTCCAGTAGGTAGATACTTCGTCTGGTTAATATATGGCGGAGATACTACGAACAAGATGATAGATAAGTAAGAAAGACTGAAACATTCATGTATGTGTTTATGTGCGTTGGCCTCATACTATAATTATAATGTGTATTAGAGCAGTCAAGAAATCCACAGAGAGGCGCATATATATATACATAAGTGATAATAGGTGTGTAACTGTGTATTCATGTAATAAAAATGCTTACGTGCACATAATACTTAGGCCTACATGTAGGCTTGCATGCGTGCAAATACTCGCCTATAGGATTATTAGCCTATGCGATCGTATATATATATATACGTAGCCTATATATACATACGTATATATGATATGTGCACCTGATTATATGTATAATAATAGTTGGCAAATTATTTATAACGCTAACGATACTGAGATAATAATAGTGGTTTAGTTTAGGATAGGTCTGTGACCCAATGCAAGCAATTGTAATCCACCAATCCATTTAGTGACTTGGTAAGAACTCATCATACGCAGAACAAACTCAACGAAAGCTTATAGCAAACAGGTTACAGGCATAAATAGAATTTAGATAGATACAAATCTGATGCAAATCTTTCAATTGTCAGGATGCTAGTATTGAAATACCAAGGTGACTGATTTATAGCAATATTGGCTGCTTCTCGTAATGAGTTACTCGTCGGTGGACAGACCGAATGATGGTTTCTGGTCCAATAAAAGATCAAATTCTCTGGGAACCAGGTCCAGCAGGTGTTCATTTCAATATATAAATTTTCGCAATGAATGAATAAATGAATTTCGTTTCCCAGTATCCCAGAATCTCAGATCGAAGTAATTATCCAATTCTTTCTGGCTCAGATCCATGTTTTCAGTACATCAGAACAAATGATTGGATTCATTCTATCTTCCGCTTATGTTTATTGAGAAGAAGATACACGCTGGTGAAGAAACCGGGTCTGGAGTAAGCAAAAATTTTGATCGTCAAATCACTTATCCATATTCAATGAAGAACTTATTTCTTTCGAACCTATATTTATATAGGGGTTCGTTTCTTTTGAGCCCATATACAAATAGTCGTCAGCTCCTTTTGCGTCCGTCTTCAAGCATGGATCGAATTCCTTCGGACCCAGGTCTTCGTTAACACCCACTTCTTTTTGGACCACTTTCAGGTAATTGCTGTCTTTCTTTGAACTGGAACCAAAGCTTGGGTTCATTTCTTCCGAAACCAGAGCTAAGTAGGAATTCGGTTTCCTCTGGCCTACATCCGATTTTCCAAGATGATCCACGTTAAGGCTGACTTTTTGTCGACTGAGATACAAATTACTGTTCGTAGATGCTGATTGCTCGGTTGTCCTTGGACATTTTTCAAATTCACTTTTTAATGACTCGTGGCCGTTGACTTGATATTGATCCATTTTTCCTAGATTTATATATACGTCCATCGGCGTTAAATATCCCACATCTTCACACTTGCTATCCGGCAATGGTCTACCACTTCCTGTGGCTTTCTTCTGCGAAACATCTATTGAAGATTCATAGCCGTTGTGAGCTCGCGAATCGGGCAGCGTAGGTATTGTAGTTTCGCCTAGCCCCATTACCTCCAACACCTGATCATAATCGATACTTTCGTACATGCTGAATGCTCTTTTCGTCGATTCATCTGTGCGTCGCATTGCTTCCAGAGGAAGACTGGGTAGTTTTCTGCCTTTTGGTCGTCTGTTGATATCTTAAATTAAGATAATAACTATTTGTACATAACTAGTACAGTACGTGCGCAACTACATGTATCATTAGTTAAATAGTTATGATAATGAACTATGTTTTGTACTTTATGAACCTGCCGCTTAATGTTGAATTGAAAGGGGTAGTTCGTGTTAGCGGGATCATCGATCCCTTAAGGGTTTCTTCTTTCCCTATTATCCCTCCTCTCCGCGCAGGCCTACGACTGCTTTGCTGTGTATTATCATCAATGTGTTCTACTGGTAGAGGCGATAACAAAAACCTCTGGTTACACTCGTTGTTATGGTTAAAACTGTGAAGACCGTTCGTTGCACAAAATAATGACATCCGTCTTTTTTTAACTGGACGGACATCAGAGGTCCATCAGTTATCGCTTAGGTTCAACGAAGTGTTAGACTACTAAACTATAACTTTAGAGTAGTTAACCAATTAAAACCGTATCATTTCAATATTCATAACATAAAACCAGTTGCTATCTGTTCCATGCGCATGGGTATCCCTGTCAGCGGGACCTTGGTCCCTTCTTGGTCACTCCCATTGTCTCCTGTTATACAATAAAATGTGTCTACTATTGTTGCTATAAATGTAATTGCGCAAGCAGAGGGCAATAAACTCCATGGTTAGGTGAGTTCAAATCTCATTGAAGGAAAAAGGTGTTGGCTGCAATTCACCCACTAAAGCCTTACTCTACCATAGTTGAGATAATCAGACGTCAAGGGAAGTCAAAGACTAATAGGACTAAGAAAGTGAGGTCTCCTAAATCTATTCTTACTGTTACCTCTCGATGCTAGCTTATGGAACTGCTCTTAGTTAAATTCGACTCCTGTAGTAACTTATCATCATTCGTCAGTCGTCGAAAAGCGAGATTTACAGCGTAATAGGGCCGTGCACGGCTGCCCACGGTTAAACTCAACTGATGTGAAAGTATCCAACAATTCACAGGCAATAATACAATAAAGTCCAGACACAAGTGAGCACATACCACTTGTGCATTGACCTGCTATAGGCAGTTAATGGCAAAGGCTACTTACTAACAACACGTCTGTTGTAACGGAAGCCGAGAAAAATCCCGACGAACAACAGAATGATACCAACAGCGCCGGCTGTTAGAATTATCTTCCACGCTTTCCATGTAGCCTCTTTCTTCTCGTCTTCCTCTGCAACAGAAATTCACTGTAAATGAAAACCTTGGAAACGTCTTCTGTGGCAGCTGAACAAAGCGAAAACTTGAGATTCATTTGTTTCATCAATTAAATGGTGTATATGGCCATCATACACTTGGACCTTTAAATTTGTCCAAGCTAAGAAATAAATTATGTAGAAGTTTATTTTCCGCAGGCCAACCCACCGTCCCATTTGGCCCACAACTACCAAGTAGAACCGTTTCTTCTCAGTGATTAGCCCCTTACTCTGGATTGTGCTCATCTCCAGGGTCCACTATGATACTTTTCATGCTCATCTTGAAGCTGTGCATTTAAATCATGCTTGTGTTGGGAACGCTCCTGAGTAGTCACCTTGAAGGGGTACAATATAACATTTCGTCAATGATGAATTAATGAATTAATATTATTACTTTGACCCTCTCAGCCCTTCAAGACAAACTTTTAATTATTCGATTAATGCCAAAACAAATGATGAAGCATGACGTAGTAACGCGTAATGTGGCATTTTGTCGTTAAATAATTAAGAATTACCACAATTTGACAATGACGCAGAAATGCTTACATGAGTGGCAGTGAACAATAATGGTAAGTGTTTTTTGCAAAATGATCTGGGGATAAAATGAGAGTTGTCTTTGGGTGGGAGAACAGGGTTTTGTGCTCAAACTCTTAATTGGTGAAATTATAACAACATGGATTGGAGATAGGAGTCAGTGAAGAACATGCTTGGGGTTGTTTAGGTAGGTGAAAAGGGGTTTGGCATCAGTTCTGCTATGTCTATGTGGTTACCTGTGGGAGACCTATACTGGTAAGTAAGCGTGATCGTGCGATTTTCTTTGCTGTATCCGTCGTCACCAACGCATTTGTATTCTCCGAGGTACTTAGCACAATCAGCGGAACATTTTGGATCAATCATAATAACGAGGACATCCTTTGTAACGTAGACGTAAGGCGGTTCATCACGAACTAAGTCACCGTATGGTTCTGTCTTGTACCACCGCACAGTCGCAGGTCTACTGGGATCATAAGTTATATGACATTGAAAGACGAACTGCTTCTCCTCCAGAAAATCTACCACAAAATTTCTTGACCCTTTGATCGCAATAATTGTCTTTGCTAGGAAACAGAAATGAGCACAATGGCATCAATATTAACTAACAATAACAAGTAATGATAGTATCGACAAAAGCAACAACAGTAAAATTGTTTTAATAATAATAATAATAAAAATAATAATTATTATTATTATTATTATTATTATATTAATATTAAAAAAGGTTTTATCAACCAGAAGATCAGTATTTACCTCGGGTTTTTAACAAATAATAATAATAATAATAAGCATGTGGTTGATGTTGTTAGATTAGCACTTGAGACATACTCCAGTGGTGCAACGGGTTAATACAAGTTTCAACTTTTAGTTAACTTCCAAACAAATCTCTTAAGTAGATTAGCCAAAAATCTAGACTTACTGAGAACGTTTAGGTATCCTTGAGCAAACGCGTATCCATAAGTGTTGCTTGCGTTGCATTGAATTACCATGAGGTCTGTTTTACTCTCTCGGTCATCGCAGTCTCGACAGACGTCTCTGATCGTCAGACTTTTCATATCGTTGCTGAACACAAATCTTGTGGGAGGATAGTTAGCTGTAAAACACAAATCCTTCACTATTCCGTTTCTAAGTAATATAAAGGACCATTCATGAAGCTTCGAAAGATTTATCAAAATGGTCTACTGTACAAAATCATAACAACTCCATATTCGTTAAAGCGTAATCACCGGTAGGGACCAGTTTCTATTTTAACAGAATTCGTTTCGTTAGTTCTGCTCCTCCTTAGACAAAGTGTGGTAGACGAACCTAGCATCAAATTTAAATGAATATGTCTTGTCCCTTTATTTATTTTGTTACTTAGTTTATTTGCCTCAAATTAGTGGCTGAAGATGATGCACTGAACCAGCTTGCACGATAACTCACTGTCTATTTGTTGTCCATTTTGAAGCCAGAGAATATTAGCCTCCGGTTTGGCAAAGGCATTGCAATTGAAGGTTACCGACTCTCCGTCGGTTACGTTCACGTTGTATGGACCATCCTTCACGTTTAGAAACTTTGGTGCAGCTGTTTTGTGTACGTAATATAAAACAAATTAATTACTACTTTGAGAGCTTGCAGTTGACTGTCACTACGGTACTTATACTTCAGCTTCAATAACGACAGTACTTCCATAGCTACAACAACTACTATTACTACTACTTCCCCTGCCAGTACTAGTGTCACCACCTGCATTACTACCAATTATTGCAACAGCAGCAACAACTAAGGTTCCCTGTGTCCTCTAGTTGAAAGAAGCCTGGCTTTAAAAACATAATACTCCTCATCCATGGAATGAGCATTTGTTTCGTATAGCCTAGTACCAATTGTATCGGATTTAATACATTTTATAAATGCGCGTGTTCCTAAGATTGGAATAACAAAGCAGGCTGTTCAAGGTAGGTTTTTCATATTCCAAGGAGTTTGTCGATATCTCCCAAGTAAATACTTTTTATACAGCAACATCTGAAACCGTTGTCTTCAAGTCTGCTCCAGTTGTGTTTATAATTAGTAACTTATACTACGATGTTGTCAGATGCAAAGGACATCAACCGAAGGTACATAGCCTAATAACCAAGCCGAAATCACGCAATATCCAAGTCACGGGAACTACATAAGGCATATTTCTGCCAGAAAATATAACAATTATATCGAGTCCCCTTGAAGGCATTTGTTTTGCTAAAGGTGCAATCGATAATTAATTGCAAGTACATACATGTATAATAAGACACAATCCTGTATTTAAACATTATACCTCCAACACGAATCTGAAAAGTGCGTGTGCTGTCTCCCTGGATATTTGAAGCTGTGCAACTGTAGTTTCCTTCGTCATATGCGGACATTTGATCTATGGAAAGTGTGGTATTAAAATCGAGGAGCGAGTATCTGCCAGTGGGTAATGTCTTATCTGGACCGATCCAGAAAATCGTAGGAACGGGACTGAAAAAATTAATATTTTTAAAAATCTTCAAACGTAGGCCCCTAACTAATTACTGAACATAATCCGCAATGGCAAATTTTTTTACGATACGTATTTATCTCTGAGCTTTTGAATAAAGCATTATGAATAGGTTAAAACTAGCAGCGTTAACAGCAGGGCTATCAATGAATGTAAACAAACTAATATTTTATTCTGAGGGATGTTGAACCAGGGTAGGGTATCTTTTGTGAAGGGTAACTTTGAGTGAAACTTTTCACTCTTTCAATTGTTACATTTACAGTAGGCCAACATACAAACATGCTAGCATAATTGCAAACAAACATGCCTCTACATTTAAATACTTTCGCAGGAAGACGTTATCCTACCTCCAGTAGTTTGTACATATTTTGCCAAATGTGTTGCTTGTTCACGTAGACTTACTATCCGTAGAAGAAGCATCTCAGTTTCATGCCCTCCCCAATTAAAGTTACTGCCTCTGCTCCTGAAGGAAATTCTGCTGAAAAAAATGCTAAAGTTGGTGCAAACTGTTTGATGGTTTCGGTTGAATCTGAAACTCAAAAACATCAGTTGCTTATAGAGAAAGTTTGTCGACTAATCAGATTGTGTTTCATTCACAAAATAGGCGCTGTGTGAATAATTTAACTATAAATCAAGCGTTAATTGGTGTTTCAATTGATTGTCTGCTAGTTGTCGACCGGAATTCCCATGCTGCTCTACGTGTGTGCGTTGGCTCACCACTGGTGACTCTTTCACATTACTCCCCTACACAGTTTTGCCTACAGACGTATTTTACTTATTTACAATGACATTTAAAAGCAATTAGGCAGAGAGCACCCTGAGTAGATATCGTGAAGGGGTGCTATATAAATGTTCGAATGCATTACATATACACCTGTAGAAGTAGCAATCGTGCTCACTATTTGTCGTCACTGTTAGCTTTGTGTGACTTTGTCTTGTTTTCCATGGGGTATCAGGGTAAAACGTTGTGCATCGGTAAATTCTTCCACTGGGAGAATCATACGGAAGAATATGGGCAAAGTGAAGGTCTCCTGAAATTAAAGATGAACTTTTAAAAGTTGAGTCTCATATGTATATTAAACCAGCGAAATTCAGTCTAAAATTTAATATTGTACCTTAATCTCAAGAGTACGCAAGCCAATTGGAAAGTATCAGTACTTGCACGATTCGGCAGAACAGCCTAGTGTTGGAAAAAGATAGTATCGACAGTTTTTCCAAAATTAGTCGTTATACTAATCAATCCAAGTTATTGATCGGTTCCGGCAAATAAATTATTTCATTCAAAAATTTAAGGTTAACCACTAAAACTGTCTAAGACAAATATCAGTGGCGAAGGCCAATAGAGTTAGGGTTCAGGAGCGATTTAACGTTTGGGGCTGTTGATTTTCGAAACTCTGAGACTTCAACGACCTGAAATAAGACAATTGATACATGTCGGCCGGAATTGTGGCTTATTTCGCGTACCAATTCGACATGACGTGTGTTGATTAGTCGACCAGTTGACCATGTTTTACCTATCAGTCATACCTTAACTCCCCTAGTGATAACCATCTCTTAGTTGCAATATGGCACATTATTTTCGCAGCCAAAATTATATGAATTAACGAACACACATGCACGCGATGATCCTGATTGATGCGATGTTTAGAAATTATCCTCTAAGCAGTTTTAAAATGTATCAAACGCAGATACAAGTATAAAACCATGATCTCTTTTACCGTCGTCGGCGAACTGTATTCTTTCCGAAGGCCGCAGTTTGGCATAATACTGTTCGTCAATTTTAGCTGCGGTGTACCAATCATACTTGGGCTTCGGAATACTTCTGTGACGATGAGCTTCAATATAAAAAGGCATTCCCTCGACAACGGTTTTCTCAAGCAGAGGTGAAGTTCCTGTGGCCGGTTCAATGAATATCATCCATACGTTAGTCGTGTCTGAGACAGCTGTGCCGTATTGATTCTTAGCAATGCATTGATAGTATCCTTCAACTGTTTTAGTAGCACTGCTTATTGTTATAGTGCCATCTGATTCTTTCCGGATATTTGGAAGGCTTGTGTTTAATGGAAAACCGTTCTTCTTCCATTCATATCTGAAAAATAACCTTGGAAGTCGTAAAATGTAATGATTTGCTCTTTTTAGTAGGTACAGCTAGGACTATCAGTATCAATATCTGTTTGGTAGAGGATTGAGTTGAACCAGCGCCGTATTTATCACTGGATCAACAAGCTCCAGGCTTAGGGGCGGCACATTTAAAGAGGCGGCAAAAGTTAGATTTAAAAGTTTTGGAATGCAAAGAATAAACGATAACAAGCCAGTGGACTAAGGAAGAAATGCTTACTCATTGTGTTAAACTGTTATCAATGTTTAAAGTAATATACTCACTAATTAAATACTTTTTACTTAATATTTTTTATAGAAGCATACCGGACTCATTACTGGTTGTTCTGCTTTCTGTTACTACTAGACTTATTTATAACGTCTGTTAAAATTTGTCGATTTCAATATGCAATTTCAATTTTGGGAAAGGCGGCGTAGAAATCTTGGTCGTCTAGGGGCAGCACAATTTTAAGAATCCACCTCTGAATTGAACATCTGGCACTATCATTCCATCACTTGACATTGATGCTTGCGGAACATGAATATTCATGCGATAGCTCCGAGTTAGCTGTCATGATAATTAGTTTGATGGCCAATCCAAATACAAATAGAGATCCTCGAACTTACCTTACTGCTGGCGTACCCTCTGCTCCGCATTCGAGTGTTAACTGACTTCCATTGTTGTACCGGATTTCCTTTCCTTGCAGCCATCTTGTCAAAGTTGGTGGCAATCGCACTGAGAAACATTACATCAATCAGAATTCAGGTTTTATCGAAATAATACTCTTTTCAGGGTCCTGTGGTACACCGATATAAGGGAAACGGTGACAATTACCAGCACCAACACAAGGAACCTAAGAACAGCCCATGGAGACAGACTAACAGGACTACTGAACAGACTGACAAGCAAACAGTCTCTTCTTTTCTTGATTGAAAAAGAAATCCCGCTTGAGCCATACTTTCATGGCGAAAAAGTATACAATCTGTATGTGATCATGAAGGCCCTGTATATAAACGGACATGTGCATGCAAGTATGTATGTCTGAATGTTTAGAATAGGTGAGTCTTAGCACTTAACACACAATTAGCTAAAAAATGCAATTTGAGCTGAGTTTAACGGGTCAGCTCGAATGTCAATTATTGTTCAACCGTGATGGACCAACGAAAGATGCTGCAGGGCTAAATTATATTGGCGCACGACAGACACTGAGGGTACTTTCTTCTATCCTAGACAATTAAAATTTATACAAGTATTTGATGTAAATTACAGATATTCGAAACTGATTGTATGAATATCCCTCCAATTCAGAATTGTTCAAGAAGATTACACATGCATCCTTGTATGAATTGCGCGCCGCACTAATCTATTAATGAGAAGCACTATTATAGTAATGGTGTCGTAGTATTGTATATTTAGACGACTTACCATCGCTTTGCGTATCAGTCGTGTGACAAAGACATGCAAAGTATATAAGAATAAATGATTCCTTCATTATAAGGTTTCTTTTCTGTTAACAGATACAAAACAAGTTCCACCCACGTACATGATTCTTTAAGATTTGAACATAGCAAAAACTTCATATAATAGGACAACCAATATCCACAGTAAATTGGTTAACAATATAATACCGGTAGTCGAATCTCTCGGCTTTCTTTAACATTCTTGTAATATTATTATCATGACAATTTATTATGATAACTACATGCTAATACTACTAGGTCTATTATTACTAATAATAATATTATTAGTATTAGTATCTTTATTTTTATTATTTTTACTGTTATTATTATTATTATGTTTACTATTAACATTATCATTATTATTATTATTATTATTATTATTATTATTATTATTATCGTTATTAATGTTATTATCATCATTATTATTATTATCATCATCATCATCATCATCATCATCACAACGAAATGGTTGTCAATCTGAAACGGCTTTCCATACTTTCCGCGTTAAGAGGTTTAATGGCAATTGAGAGACGCTGTAGAAGGTAACAGGTGTGTATCGCATTTCCGGGAATCAGAGTTGATCTTTTTCTGAGCCATTCGATCGTAACTGCAATTGAGTAGTTATGTAGCGCAACTCAAAGATTCAACGTGATTACGGAACCAAGTCATCGCTGTCTCTAACAAATTACTAAGAAAATATGTGATGAAGTCCATGAAAGACTTGTTGATTAGGTTCAACGTTTTGAAAGCCACCTCCATTGGGCTCGTGCTGAGCTGACTGAACAACCACCTGATCGATCAAGGAATGTACAATACCGTGGTTCAATCAAGGACCGATGTCTGAAAACTGGAGATTGGTTAGACCTGCAAGGAAGTAGCTCGGTAACAGGGTTCGTTGTGTAGGTTTAATTTGGTCAAACAGGCCAGTTTAGATCCTATTCTGAGTACACCAGGAAGCTAATGTAGGCTAACTGTCCTATATTGTAAGCCGAGGAAGCTCGTATGTGCGGAGAAGATCCATGCAGAATGGAGGAAATGCTAATGCCGGCAGAAGATAGCGTGTGGGCACTATTGAACCGACTGCATACTAAGAGCCTGTGACTTACTAAACTGTAATATATATAGGAGGGTAGCTATGGTTTACTAACATCTATTCACGTTGTGTGATATCAGTCAACAGTGCTAGCCCGGACATCCTGATTATAGTGTGTATGTACATAATTATTATAATTTCTATAAAATAAGCTTAATAGTATCGCGATAATTTATGAAAATAACCTTCTAAGAAGTACTGGAACTGCGAATGGAGATATTCAACTGTGTTTTCGATATGGCAGAAGAAAAAGAGTAGGAGACCTTTGAAAATCGTAAGAAGTTAATTCGGTGCATAAATATTCAGACATGTTAACGGTACGACTTTTCGTATTGTACTTATAGTGTTAGGCCTACTTTAATTGACTCGATCAAATATAAATTATAACAAATGAAGCAATAACTAACACCATGTTTAGAGATCAATTATTGCATACAAACCCGTTACGCAGAACTTTTGAAGCACATCGGAATATTGTATTAATTAATACTAGTAGATGGATAATATAGTGTCGTCTAAAAAGCTCAAATACACGATGCCCTTGCTAAAACTGATGATTTAAAGTAGCCTACTGAAATACTTTGAGATGAATCACCTGAATAGACTGAACAGTTAGAGGAGGAACCGATTCTTACATATCAATCCTTTGTATACTTTATTGTGAAGGACACAAAGATTACGAGAAGGCAGCCTAGTTTCACTTCCAAGTTTCTGGTTCTCGTCGTTGTCACTCCAATTATTATAATTGGATCAGGCGTCTACGTGTCTCGTAGCAGGCAGAACACACAAGAGTTAACCATTACGAGGTCATATTTGTAGGCTTACACAGAGAAATTGAAATTTATGATACACATATGTCACGTAGGTCTACATAATTATCGGCGTGCATACATGCAATATAATCAATGTAATACAATCAAGCATTAATATAGAGCCTCTAGAATCAGCAGCGCTCTCAACGGTCGCCTGTGTTTGGGCAAGGGCACAGAAAAGTCTTAAAGCTTCTTCGGAACGGAGAGCTGAGAGGCAAAGTAATTCCAAGCGCAGGGATTGTAAAAGAAAGTTCCAGGCATGCGTACGTAAATAAGCACACGAACAGGCAAATACGCATACATGCCCATACAGATCAGTAAAATGCATTTATTCGGTTACCAACGAGTTACTGTAATTCACATTTATTTTAATTTAATCGGGAAACCCTATTAGAGGCTAAGGACTCCGCTGGTAAGGGCCATCTGAATACGTATGCCTACAGTAATTTTCAGCTGCTACTTGATCGTTGGAGATAACATTAGGAAAAAATATGATAGTTTGAACAATGATAGGTTTAATAAATATTTTAGCTAATGGGAGTTACTTAAAGGAAAAAAGTTAAAGGCTGAGAAATCCAGCCCATAGTGTAGTATAGAAGCAATTCTGTGGTAGCTACAGTTTTGTATTTCCATAGTTTTTGTATTTTTTAATCGTGCCCATAAGGTGTAATATCAGTAAGGCTTGATGAAATAAGCGATAATTGCAGGCGTTGGCAAATTGTAAAGGGTCGTTACAAGGAGTCCCATCAACAGACACAACACTGTAACTACTGGAACAATGATGACGGCGTTCCCGAATATACATTCATGTTATATAATTAAATATGGAAAGGAACAATGAACGACAAGACTATAATAAGCTATCTTGTTTAAATTTTTTTTATTAACATATCCAAATACATGAGCAAACGATTAGATAGAAAGTTGAAAAAAAGATTATGCTAGAACAAAGAAATGGAGAAAATATTCCACCTACGAACTGGGTGGGGCTCGATATCTGCATAATTATTGCGAGTGTAAAACACAGTGCTGCAAACATTTAAAAGCCATTACGAATTTTTATCCGAATATATAGTACCTAATAATTATTTGTCGGTATAGGCAACTTGTGACTAAACCACTATAATGTTTGTTACTCATCACTTTCAGTTTTCAGTTCACTCGATAGTCATTACCATACCCAATAGTTATCAGTAAACTCATCAATTATTAATGCACTTATCAGTTATGCGTGAGCTTGTTAATTGTTGCTCTACATACTTACCAGGGTTCCAGTCAGCGTTCTTTTTCCCTTGCTAATTATTACTGTACTTATTAGCTCTCAGTGTAGGCCCATCTGCAATTTATTACTTTACTCATTATTCATCAATTATTGTTCAAATACTGTATTACTATTTATTATTGTGTTCGCTAATTATTTATCTACTTATAAGTGTTCGGGGATCATTATTTACTTTAATAATTGTGTATCATCGTACGTGTTAAATATTATCATTACTATTATTGCTATTATTATTATTATTATTATTATTATTATTATTATTGTTAGCCATCAGTATACGTATTAGTCATTTCTACACTTTCGTCTGTGCGCTGTTGCTATTCTCTGATTCCATTGCAACTCTTCCATGCTTATTTATTTTCGGGATCAGGTCCAGTTCTGCGTAGACGGTTGGATTCGTCAAAGTCTTTTTCAGAGTATAACGAACTGGTTCGCTTGCGTTTGGAATAACCACGCCATAGACAGCTGAACTGGGAGCTAGATCCAGTTCTGCGTAGATGGTTGGATTCGTTGCCGTTTCCGAAGCAGAACGAACTGGTTCGCTTGCGTTTCTAACAACTACGCCGTAGACACCACTTGGAGCATTCTCTTTGGGATTCATCGAAGGCGTGTGATCTTTGTGATTTGGTACTCCATTCTCACCAGAACGGCTGTTTTAACATCATACACAGGTATGCGTATATAATTCAGATAGCAATATACCCATATAATATGTATCTATAAATAATATGTCTAGATTTATATAGCGCGTCTCGTAGAGTAAATATTCAGAGGCTCCCTAAGCATGGAAACCTCGGGGGAAAACACGCCTTTAAAGAGTGAGAAGTCGATGGAGAGAAGGCAGTCATCAATTTAGTTCTTAGTGATGGAGGATGGTAATTCTACGTAGACCCACAACAGCAATGCTAGTCCAAGGAACAAAAAGATCAAGACGATCAACACAGTGCAAGGAACGAGATGAAGCTGCAGATAATTATACATAGGCTTAATTTCGAGGACGGCCATGATGAGGTATAAGAATAAACGAGGTTGAGAAAAGAGTGAGACAGGATGGGATATAGGAAAAAGGCGGCAAAGAAAATAAAATTGATTTAATTTAATTGCAAAAAACCCTTAATTGAGAAGATACAAACCTGCGTCTAATGTTGATAAAAGCAACCACAGCGATGACGATGATTAGAATCAATAGAAGCGTACATGAACCTCCGATGGCCAGACTGAGAAGCATTTCTTGAGCAAATCAAACACATGCATTTGAGCTGTAGGGACATTATTTGACTGGCTGGCTGGTTTGTAGCTACATCTATTTATTAATAATAATATCAGTGAGCATCATGACGATGATGATGATGATGATGACATGGGCCTATGTACGCATGATTGTAGGTATTTTAAACATGCATGCACGTGCGCATAACGGTTACTAGCATTAATCATGGACATAAATATATCCATGTACATTATAAGTCTCCATGTTTCTGGAGTTGTGTATCCAGCAACCTTCTTATGCATACCTAGGGCTTCCTTAAATTACAGTTTAGACTTGTGACGCATGGCTGTCGAACGCGTGGCACACGGTTTAGCATTAGCATTAGCTTGAATCATTCGATCAATTAATAGAAAATAATGGCCTTGAATAATGAATAGTATTTTGCTCACCTGGTGAAAGCCTGTATACATAACGAAGAGTAATCGTTTGATAATCCTGGCTGTATCCGTTGTTCCCAGTGCACGTGTATTCTCCCAGATATTTAACACAATCAACAAAGCATTTTGGATCAATCATTATAATTAGGAACTCGTCTGTCACATTGACGTAAGGCGTTCCAGAGATAACTACGTCTCCGTATGGTTCTGTCTTGGTCCACTTCACAGTTGGAGGTGTACTTGGATCAGATGTTACATTGCAATGGAATATTAATTGCTTTTCCTCCAGGAAATCAACGAACACTTCTTTTGAATCTCTAATCGTCACTTTTGTCCTCACTGAGAAATATAAATAAATACTTCAGTCATAACATTTTTATTTATCAAAATCATGACAATGCTAATAACAACAACAACGACAATATCATTTACAATAATAATGAATAATAATAATAATAATTATAATAATAATAAACATAACAACAATAATAATAATACAGTCATAATAATGTAATTAATATGTGTTTACTGGAAGGAGAGAATCGAGGGGAACTAAAGGTCGGCCACTGCAACGATCAGAACAATTTAATAGGATCACACAAAGTCGAGGCCTACATGTACGTAGTTAAATATTCAACTACAACTTAGTATAATACAATTAAGTAAAATACTACCATCGATCGCTTGTAAGAAGTTTTTCTAAAATCAAATATTTCATTAATAACATTATTCAACTAAAATAATAATATTGTCCCACATAATGAAATAATGTAACCGCCGGCTACTCATATTTCACTACTTCCCGCCTGATAATAAGCATAAATAAATTGGCTATTATCTTCTGGAAAATTTGATTCATTGCCACAATATTCTGAAACCTTTTATGAAACGACCCTCAACGAAGGCGTTTGGTAAACATGCACATAGCATAGGCCTTATATATGTATACACTTACTGAGAACGTTTATGTATCCGGAAGCAATGGTATATCCGTGAGCATTGCTGGCATTGCATTGAATAGCCGTCAGATCCGTTCCAGTTTCTCGGCCATCGCAGTCTCGACAAACGTTTCTGATCGTCAGATTTTTCTTGTCGTTGCTGAACACAAATCTCTTGGGAGGATTTTCAGCTATAAATTGGATATCATGAGTTTCCATAATGTGCGTGGACATTGTGGAATCACCGAAGGATTTATTAAATACCGATCAGGGTAATTCCAAATTCTCAAAACGGTCTAATGCAACCGACCCTTGCAAGCGTCTTAATTATTACCACCAGCATCAATAAATTACTTTTATCTCATTATTGTAATTAATTTGCTTACGAGATTCACAATTTCAACATCTAAGTTTATATTTCTAAGCAAAAGTCTGTGGCATTTATTCATGGCGACTCTTTAAAATGCCTCTTGAAGTATTGAGCAAAAACCTTCGATTCCGCAAATTAAGGGTAGCACACCATCCATCGATCTAATCGTGAATTAAAGAATTTAACGAGGAACAAATAAATAACCGATTTGAGGCTTTTGAAGACAAGACAACCCACCGTCTATAAGCCGGTTATTCTGGAGCCAGGAAATTTTAGACTCGGATGTGACGAAGGGGTTGCAGTTGAAGGTAACCGACTCTCCTTCAGTTACGGTGACATTATGTGGGCCATCAGTCAGGTTTATAAACTTCGGCAGAGCTGTTTTCATACGTAACATTTGAACACAAATGAATGCCATATTTGTAATTGATTATAGTCGCTCCCCAATTGATTGCTAATCTATATAGAAACAATTTGCTGCCGACATCTCAATCTGGATTTTGCATGTGCCACTCCACGAAGAAATTGTTTTTTCGCCTTTTCTTTGATATAGGCTACATTGACCTATTGATTGCAGGGCATCATCTTTGTTCTATATGAAGTCAACGTGGAGTTTGACATCACGGAATCTTTCTTAGTCGGCTTTCAAACTCATGTGCTTTTTTAAGCTTTCTTGACCGCTTGCTCTGTTCCCTTATATAGTTAATCGGATGCGCATTACGATTACAATTACTATGTTCTGGTTACACACTCGATAATATCTGAACATATAATAACATGGCTGATACCCGCTCAAAGACACCTCAGATCCTGCCCTGAAACCAGTGGGGCGTACTGTGGAGACTAGGAAATTTCCCCCAGAAAATTTCTCCACGGAAAATCCCCATAACCTTCGAAATCTCCCCACGGGATATTTTCTCCTTTGGAAGCTAAGGATTGTTCCCCCGCACTTTTACCCCAATTTTTAAATATTTCCACTAGGAAATACAAAGCATCAGACGTGTTGCGCAAGATGATAGAGACATCCATGGATTTCAACTTCTCCAAACAAATTTTATTGAATTCATAGCAGCTTTTTCAACATCCATGGTGACTGACGTTGGGTTTTGCTTGTGAAGCGAGTATCTTTGTTTCTACGAAATATTGGGAAGAAGTATATACAAACACGGAAAGATTTTTCCACAAATTTGAACATGAATGGTGTACAGTTGAAACAACAGTTCTGGTACAACTTTGTAAGTTCCGTCCACTAACCATTGTTGAGAATAACTGAGCATCTGAAGTATTTTGCACTAATCGTTCGGTTCCAAAAACAAGGGTTCGAAGAACAAAGAAGTCATTCGTACCGTCAAAATAGTTGCATTGCGGTGGGAAATTTCCAGGAGGGAGATTTCGTGAGGGAAATTTTCGAAGGGTTTATTGCCTGGAGAGATTTTCTGACACCGTCACTGCGTGTGCGCCATTATCTTGGTTCATTCGACGATTCATCATAGAATAGGGCCTAATATTTGGTCCTTCTGTTCCTCTAAACTTTTTACAGCTTATTTACTTGAAGAGAAACAACACAACAGTACTGTCAAGTTATGCTGTCACCCATTTTGCGTAATTTGCCGATGTTATATGCATAAGGATGTTATTTGTTTATTGGAAAGAAAACAATCTGACAAAATGCAGAATTGCTAACATGAGTGACAGTAGAGCCATTAAAGTAGCTACAATTTATACCAAACAATTAAATATTATTATATGATGATCCGGGGATAAACTGATAGTGTAGTGGTCTCTAGGTGGGAGGACATGGTTGGCTCTAAGTCTTAATTTGATGAATGGAGGACGAAGTGGGGAAGGAATTGGGAAAGAGCATGTTTGGGTTGTTTAAAATGAAGAAAAGGTGAATGACATCTATTATGCTAACACGTTTAGAAACTGCTGGGAAGGATTGTTCTATGTGACCTCATTAGGCTGCTTGCTCTTTTTGTGAGTTCATCCAGGCGCTCTTTCTCGGAGGTTAGCTTTAGACCACGCAATGATAGGGGGCCTATAACAAAACAGCGTGGCAATGGTAGTTTCTTTGGATATGTCTTGAATGGAATAGAATGAAAAATGGGTGCTGAGTTTTCTGATAGAATAAAACAAATCTTCTTCATTTTACGAAACCTCAAGCGTGTTCTTCACCAACTCCTACCTCCACTCCCTATTCCATTCACCAATTAAGACCTAGAGCACACAACCATGTTCTCCAACCCAAAGACAGCTCTCAATGTGTGTTGACATGCATTCTTAAGGACAAAGAATTCACGGTAATCACCATAATTACTTATTGTGCTCATCTGTTGTTAATTATCTGACCTTTGCTGGTGGTACGCCAACATCTAGTTTATACCTTTTTATACCTCGAACAAGTTGGATCATGGTTTAGAGCAAATAAACTATCCCTTAACCTCAAAATAACAATTACATCTTAGTCTGCTCTAAGAAAAAGTAGTCCTCATTACTTATTCACCCAATCGCCATTAATATCGACAATCAGTGTATAAGCAAAGTCGCATCAACTAAATTCCTAAATTCCATTGACGATCAATTGTCATGGAAAACACACATTGCTCATAATTTTATTTCTCAAAAGTTGACAAAAACTGTTGGTATCATTTCTCGAATTCGACATGTCTGCCGAGGCCGACACTCAAAAATCTATATTACGCGCATGTGTATACCCATATCTTACATACTGCAATGGGCAACTACCTACCGTTCCAATTGGACCTCTCTTCAGACTCTCCAGAAGCGAATTATACGAATAATATGTAATGTGCCATAGAGTGTCCCTACAGCTAACTTATTTATCTATGAAAGAATCTTACTATTTGAATGCATTAATAAACTGCAGGTCGGGGAATTTATGTATAAGTTTTATCATTGTTTATTACCTAATAGCTTCAAATTGTGATTCAGCAAAAATTCCGAGCTCCACAGTCACCAGACTCGCTCCTCTGAAAACTACCACCTAATCAGAGTTCACACTACCATCAGACAGCACAGCATAAAATATATGGTCCGTTTTACTGGAATATGTTGCCTGCCATATGAACCGACCAACCTACCAACGCTCCAACTGTTTAAGCATAGGTTAAAGAAACTTCTTATTGAAGGTATAGTCTAGTTTGTTTGTGTAATTGTGGCTGCATACTCAGTCTCTAATGTCTGCATTGTGTGATGAAGTTGTTTCCGTTGCCATGGATGAATATCAGGACATAGGATGTGGAATCTATTGAATTGGCTATCTTAGTTGTTAAGGAAGACTGCTATACACACTTGCTTCATGTGGTACTTATTGATGCAATTAGGTGACCTCTGCTAGCGGAACGGTTCGTTCCGTTGGAGTATCCCCCATTGCTTACTCATTTAATGTTCCACAAACTATTAAAGTTCTTGAGTGATTTGCTATTGTCTTCATATGTGGTTTCGTTGTGTCCTCTTTGGGAAAGCAATAAAGTTGATTTTGATTTTAAATATCAGGTCATATTACGAAAATAAGGGTTGAGAAAACTGTCATAAATGTCGTGCTGATAGCATGGAATATTGGTTCATCATTCAAGCAATATAAAATCTTTCAATGTATACACGACCTACCATTGCACGTTTTCAAGTTATATGCCAAACTGAAACCTGGACGGCAACCACAAGTGAAACTTCCCCTGGTATTGTTACAAAGCTGGGCGCAATCGTGTGTTCCTCTTTCACATTCGTTAATATCTTAAAATAAAATAAAAAGCATGAACTAAATATTGTGAGTATTTAAAAATACAATTGGTGTGCAAAAATGAGACAATGGAAGCATTCTTTCATTATGATGTATTGACATTGTGTTCTTAAAGACACATTAGATCATCGGTATTCAAACGGTCTTACACGCTCCACTATTGGTTCGTCAAACGTCGATAAGAGGTACGCGAGATTTGAGCATTCTCTGTGACATTATATAAAAATGTTTCATCAAATGCACAACAATGCGAATTTATTCTAATTATTTAACCATCCTAATTAGGTAATTGAATGGGACTTAATGCTCGTCTGTTGTTAATTATATGATTTCTACCGATGGTAAGCCACCATTCAATCATTTACCTGGTGATACATGTATAACGAATATTGGGTTTGCAATCTAGCCTCATGAATGAGTCAATGGAACTTGACATAGCACCTCATAAATATATATCTACGAAACTTCTCAATCATCGCTCTTCCCACAAACTTATCAAGACACCTAAAGTGACGCCCTGAAGCCACCGAAATGTATATTATCCAAGTAACAATTTGTTTTAAACAAACAAAACTTACCATTGCATGATTTTCCGTCTTCTGCCAAACTGTAACCTCGACTGCACCCACAAGTGTAACTACCGATGTTATTGTTACAAAAATGAATGCATCCATGTGTTCTTGATGCACATTCGTCAACATCTGAACACAAAACAGATAACATCGTTGATGTCTAAAGGAGCTCTAATCGTGTCATAATTCCATTTAAATATATAACAATGAAACTTCTCAATCATGGCTCTTACGCGCTTGTGTATACCCATATCTTACATACTGCAATGGGCAACTGCCTACCGTTCCAATTGGACCTCTCTTCAGACTCACCAGAAGCGAATTATACGAATAATATGTAATGTGCCATAGATGGTCCATACAGCTAACCCATTTATCTATGAAAGAATCCTACTATTTGAATGCATTAATAAACTACAGGTCGGGGAATTTATGTATAAGTGTTATCATTGTCAATTAGTCACTAGACTCGCTCCTCTGAAAACTACCACCTAATCAGAGTTCACACTACCATCAGACAGCACAGCATAAAATATATGGTCCGTTTTACTGGAATATGTTGCCTGCCATATGAACCGACCAACCTACCAACGCTCCAACTGTTTAAGCATAGGTTAAAGAAACTTCTTATTGAAGGTATAGTCTAGTTTGTTTGTGTAATTGTGGCTGCATACTCAGTCTCTAATGTCTGCATTGTGTGATGAAGTTGTTTCCGTTGCCATGGATGAATATCAGGACATAGGATGTGGAATCTATTGAATTGGCTATCTTAGTTGTTAAGGAAGACTGCTATACACACTTGCTTCATGTGGTACTTATTGATGCAATTAGGTGACCTCTGCTAGCGGAACGGTTCGTTCCGTTGGAGTATCCCCCATTGCTTACTCATTTAATGTTCCACAAACTATTAAAGTTCTTGAGTGATTTGCTATTGTCTTCATATGTGGTTTCGTTGTGTCCTCTTTGGGAAAGCAATAAAGTTGATTTTGATTTTAAATATCAGGTCATATTACGAAAATAAGGGTTGAGAAAACTGTCATA
The DNA here is from genome assembly GCA_959347315.1 of Bimastos eiseni. Lineage (NCBI taxonomy): Eukaryota > Metazoa > Annelida > Clitellata > Crassiclitellata > Lumbricidae > Bimastos > Bimastos eiseni. The sequence continues at coordinate 23,119,243 of OY365813.1, read as the reverse complement.
AATGTCGTGCTGATAGCATGGAATATTGGTTCATCATTCAAGCAATATAAAATCTTTCAATGTATACACGACCTACCATTGCACGTTTTCAAGTTATATGCCAAACTGAAACCTGGACGGCAACCACAAGTGAAACTTCCCCTGGTATTGTTACAAAGCTGGGCGCAATCGTGTGTTCCTCTTTCACATTCGTTAATATCTTAAAATAAAATAAAAAGCATGAACTAAATATTGTGAGTATTTAAAAATACAATTGGTGTGCAAAAATGAGACAATGGAAGCATTCTTTCATTATGATGTATTGACATTGTGTTCTTAAAGACACATTAGATCATCGGTATTCAAACGGTCTTACACGCTCCACTATTGGTTCGTCAAACGTCGATAAGAGGTACGCGAGATTTGAGCATTCTCTGTGACATTATATAAAAATGTTTCATCAAATGCACAACAATGCGAATTTATTCTAATTATTTAACCATCCTAATTAGGTAATTGAATGGGACTTAATGCTCGTCTGTTGTTAATTATATGATTTCTACCGATGGTAAGCCACCATTCAATCATTTACCTGGTGATACATGTATAACGAATATTGGGTTTGCAATCTAGCCTCATGAATGAGTCAATGGAACTTGACATAGCACCTCATAAATATATATCTACGAAACTTCTCAATCATCGCTCTTCCCACAAACTTATCAAGACACCTAAAGTGACGCCCTGAAGCCACCGAAATGTATATTATCCAAGTAACAATTTGTTTTAAACAAACAAAACTTACCATTGCATGATTTTCCGTCTTCTGCCAAACTGTAACCTCGATTGCACCCACAAGTGAAACTTCCCCTGGTATTGTTACAAAGCTGGGCGCAATCGTGTGTTCCTCTTTCACATTCGTTAAAATCTTAAAATAAAATAAATAGTATGAACTAAATATTTTGAGTATTTAAAAATACAATTGGTGTGCAAAAATGAGACAATGGAAGCATTCTTTCATTATGATGTATTGACATTGTGTTCTTAAAGACACATTAGATCATCGTTATTCAAACGGTCTTACACGCTCCACTATTGGTTCGTCAAACGTTGATAAGAGGTACGCGAGATTTAAGCATTCTCTGTGACATTATATAAAAATGTTTCATCAAATGCACAACAATGCGAATTTATTCCAATTTTTTAACCATCCTAATTAGGTAATTGAATGGGACTTAATGCTCGTCTGTTGTTAATTATATGATTTCTACCGATGGTAAGCCACCATTCAATCATTTACCTGGTGATACATGTATAACGAATATTGGGTTTGCAATCTAGCCTCATGAATGAGTCAATGGAACTTGACATAGCACCTCATAAATATATATCTACGAAACTTCTCAATCATCGCTCTTCGCACAAACTTATCAAGACACCTAAAGTGACGCCCTGAAGCCACCGAAATGTATATTATCCAAGTAACAATTTGTTTTAAACAAACAAAACTTACCATTGCATGATTTTCCGTCTTCTGCCAAACTGTAACCTCGATTGCACCCACAAGTGAAACTTCCCCTGGTATTGTTACAAAGCTGGGCGCAATCGTGTGTTCCTCTTTCACATTCGTTAAAATCTTAAAATAAAATAAATAGTATGAACTAAATATTTTGAGTATTTAAAAATACAATTGGTGTGCAAAAATGAGACAATGGAAGCATTCTTTCATTATGATGTATTGACATTGTGTTCTTAAAGACACATTAGATCATCGTTATTCAAACGGTCTTACACGCTCCACTATTGGTTCGTCAAACGTTGATAAGAGGTACGCGAGATTTAAGCATTCTCTGTGACATTATATAAAAATGTTTCATCAAATGCACAACAATGCGAATTTATTCCAATTTTTTAACCATCCTAATTAGGTAATTGAATGGGACTTAATGCTCGTCTGTTGTTAATTATATGACTTCTACCGATGGTAAGCCAACATTCAATCATTTACCTGGTGATACATGTATAACGAATATTGGGTTTGCAATATAGTCTCATGATTGAATGAATCATTGGAACTTGACATAGCACCTAATTTAAATATATAACAATGAAACTGTAACCTTGATTGCACGCACAAGTATAACTACCTATGCTATTGTTACAGAAATGAATGCAACCATGTGTACTTGATGCACATTCGTCAACATCTGAACACAAAACAGATAACATCGTTGATGTCTAAAGGAGCTCTAATCGAATCCAAATTCCAATAAAATATATAACAATGGAACTTCACAATCATCGCATTTCGCACGAACGTATCAAGACACCTAAAGTGAAGCCCTGAAACATTCGTCAACATCTGATCATAAAACAAATAGCTTGCCTGAAATTCTTTTAGTGTTTAAATATTAAAAAAATGCGGTTAATTAATTTTTAGCAACATACCGTCAATTGGATCTGAAAAAAAATAAGAATGTTCTGTGTTATAATCTAATAAAAAGCATAGAATCAATCTAAAAAAGACATGGAACTTAATTCGAAATATTCCTGGTATGATCAATTTCAAAGTGCACTTAAAACTTGTCTCTAAATGGAATATTAGTTGACGACCCTACCTTAATGGCTGACTCACTTAATGAATAATACTGTAAAATTGCCCAATCGTTAGCTGACCATATACCACTCACCCAAACCTCGTATGATAAATGGTATCAGGATATTACTCCCCCGGACATTACCCCCCTAGGACATTACTTCCCGGACATCACAATATTTCCATAGCGCAGATATACATACATGCATACATACATATACACATACATACAGGTATACATACATACAAAGATACATACATGTATACATGTGCACCTACATACCTCTGTACATATATGTATGCATACTTACATATAGGCATACATACATGTATACATACATACGTAAATGCATACATACATGTGTATATACATACAAACAAACATACATGCACACAAACATACATACATGCATGCATACCTGTTCATCCCTACTTATCATACTGTGATGCTCTCTGGGGATTTACCTACGAGTCACGACTTAAAAAAGTAGTGCTACTGCAAAAGCGTGCCATTCGTTGCATGGCTGGTACTTGCTGGTGCTCACCAACTGCTCTTGCTTTTGGAGAATTCAAAATATTGAGGACCTATGAAATTACTACCCTCCAGATTGCGCTGTTCATGTATCGCTTAAAGCATTGTCTGCTACCGAGGAGTTACGATAACTACTTTCAAGATGGTCACATGCTGCATCCTTACAGTACTAGATCCACAAATAGTTATTGACTGATATATGCTTGCGCTAATACCCGTAAGTATTCTATTAAATGTACAGGACTCAAGATTTGGAATCAAATTCCTCCCAGTATCCAACTAGAGCCCACGCTACTGTCCTTTAAGCTAAAATCTGTCTTATTATACGACACTCTCTGCTGGAAATAACTAGAGTTCTCTTCGATCATAAATTGTGGCAATGTAAGAGGCACAGCCTAGTGAGTATACTTAAGATTCGTTAACTCGTATGACTATATAATTTAACATTTACTCGTTACATTATATAAATATGCGCTCATATGCTATCGCCTATCATGCTGCTATGGGTGGCCCTGTCAGCGGGAGGATATCCCTTAGGGCCTTCCCTTGTAACTGCCATTATTCGATGATTATTCATTTCCTATTTTATAAATTATGTTTATTATGTTACAAGTCATTGAGTCAATTGATTTGGTTTGGTAACAATAAAATTATTGTTATCATTAATAAGAAGCTACATTTGTAGTCAAATGCATCGGAATGCGAATTAACGGCGATCATTATATTTAGTAGTTAAGAGCAAGGGATTAGAGCATTCTCTGTGACATTATATAAAAATGTTTCATCAAATGCACAACAATGCGAATTTATTCTAATTATTTAACAATCCTAATTATTTAGTGCAATGAGACATAATGCTCGTTGTTGCTAATTATATAACTTCTACCGATGCTAAGTCAACATTCAATCATTTACCTGGTGATACATGTATAACGAATATTGGGTTTGCAATATAGCCTCATGAATGAATGAATCAATGGAACTTGACATAGCACCTCTTTAATGTTAAAAAATCTACTCAGAGACTCTGTGCGCTAGCCTACATGATGTTTAACATCATTTCAACAAGTGTTGAAACGGTTAGCAAACAGCGCACAGTAATTAAGCTAAAGGAGTTACCAGAGGTGGGCCCACGCACAAGCATGGAACCATCTAGTAAACTCCCGTCTGACCCGTTAACAGTCGATAGATGTTCATAGTATCTGGGGCAAGCTGCACCAAATGGTAGAGCGACGACCGCCGAGATCGATTTGCAGACACGGGTTCGGTGTCGACTGGTAGATCTTGACAGGTGAAAGATGATGCACGACCGGATATTCGTCGAGGTTCAATGATTATGTAGAAGAGGCATTTGTCGTGTGTTGGTCGGTAGATTGTATAGCCGCCTGTGACTATCGGTCGAGGTCACTTCAATGGACACGTCGACCACTCTTCATCGAGACTATAAAACGCTCGGCTGCAGGGTGCACGGCTGAGACTCGACCGTATGCAGTCACATGGCATAGGCAATTTGCAAACAATGTGCCTTTTAAACGCACAGATTCAGTGTCAAAGCCGACGAATATATCCGGTACGGAGGCCTAGGACTAGAGAACTACAATATGCTGGAAGTTGCTGAGCAGATTCTGCACATAGATCAAAACATTCGCCAAAATGATGCATGTGTCGGTCGGTCAACCAAAATGGCCAATCACGTGTGCAGAACACCCAATACTCATCATAATAGCGATGTGTACAACATTCACGTAATACAAAATCTTAAAATTTATGTACAAAGCACCGTTGCATGATATTCCGTTATTTGCCAAGCTGCAATCCAAATAGCAGCTTCATGTGCAACTTCCGTCGATATTGCAACAATTATGAGCGCAACCGGATGTTCTTGTTGCGCATTAGTCAATATCTGAACATGAAGCAGATTGTTATCTGGCTGATGTCTTTAGGGATTTAAATCATGCATGCTTCCTCACAAAGTAATGGAACTACTTTATATTCTGTTTTCGCACGCATGCACCAAGACACTTTTAGTGCTGCCATGAAACAAGCGAAATGTGTATCATGCGAGTTAAACAAATTCTTTCAATTTGTTCATAACTCACCAAAACAGGATTTTCCATTATTTGCCAATCTGTAACCTGGACCGCAACCACAGGTGTAACTTCCGTTGTTATTGTTACAAAGCTGAGAACAACCGTGCGTTGTTGTTGCACATTCGTCAACATCTGATCATAAAACAGATAATATCGTTAATGTCTAAAGGAGCTCACCAGATTTTGGATGAGAGGTGAGAATAATGCGCGTAGCACAGCACTGGTAATGGGAACCATGTTAAACAGTTCGCAGTCAGTAGGGTGGAAAACCGGTGGGGTAAAGTCAGCGGTGTCCTGTCGAATGTTGACAATCTTAGCGGCGAGGGAGGTTAAAATGTCATCAGCTGTGAAAGATGGAGCATCAGTCTGTCTGTCTGTCAGCCTGGGGCCGGCCCATAATGGCGTCAAATACGGCCCATAGACGCTTAGGGCCATTCGCGCTGACGGCGATCTTCGCTTCCAAATAAGTACGCCCCTTGTCCCGGAGCGACGATGATCATGAACATTGAGAATTAAGTTGTGTCATTACAGTATTGCTAGTGTTGCTTGAATTTGAATAATCACACGGGACAAAATATTCATTGCTAGTCGCACAATCGCCAACATTTGATCATGAAATATATTACGTGACTGATGAATGAAATGTCTTTAAGCATTGAACTCTCATGTAAGACACAGCAATGCAAACATGCCATCATGACTAAGTGTTGACATAATTATATTTTTTAAGACACAAGACAAATTCATATTCCGCTACTGATTTGTCAGATGTCAAGAAGAGATGCGCGAAATTAAAGAACGTTCTGTGATACTATCCCAAAAGAAGCTCCATTTGTCGACAGCTGCACCGAAATGAAAATGACGGCAATAATTATGCTAATTAATTACACAGGAACTTAGCATTTGTATGCTGTAAATAACTGACCATTTCGGGTGGCACGCCAACATCCATTTTTTTAACAAGGTGAAATAAAAACAATTGGGTTTGCAACTTCTGCCTTAAATAGTCCAATGATAATAGCAATGTGTTCATCGTAAAAAATTTCTAGATTTTTACACAACTTAACGGTGCATGATTTTACGCTATCTGCCAATCTGTAACCAGGATTACAATGATAGGTGTAACTTTCGTATGTATTGTTACAAAGCTTAACGCAACCGTATGTTCCTGGTGTTGCACATTCGTTAACGTCCGATCATTAAATAAATAACATGACTGATGAATTCAAAGTTGTAGGCATTAACTCTCGTGCAAAAATAGAAGAATGGAATTTTTTTTCATAACTACATGTATGTGTTGAGATGCGTTTTCAAAGAAACAAATAGCATCAGTAATCATACGGTCAAACGTTCATCATATTGACATAATTATGGTCCACCAGATTAATGTCGATATGAGGAACGTGAAAATATCATGAGTTCTATATCAAGATTTTTGTGTAAAATGCACCAAAATGCGAATTTACTATACCCCGCGTAATAACTTTTGCAAGGGGACTTTGCGCCCGGCCGTTCTTAATGATCTGACTTTTGACAACGTTCAATTTTCATACCGGGTGGTAAAATACCAATTAGGATTTAGGCAACTGCCTTAATCTTCTATGCGATAGCTATGTGTTCATCATTGAGCAAATACAAAATGTTCAATTATTTATGCACAACCTACCGTTGCACGATTTGCTGTAATAATTTGTTTTTTTGTATCCCGTATGGCAACCACAAGTGTAACTTCCGATAATATTGACACACAAGTGAGTGCAGCCGGATGTTTCTTCTGCACACTCGTCTACATCTAAACAGAAAATTAGTGACATTGCTGATGTCTTTTGAGTATCTAAGCTTAACCTGAGATGCTAAAATATGACAAAAGACGAATCCTATCATCATGTGCTGACTTGAAAACGTCAAGACACCTTAAAACGGTTATATGCGTGCCACTACAGGTGCGTCACTAGGCATCGCTCAGAAGTACGCGTGTGATTAAGTAAATAAAAATTATATGTAATACGAAATTAACTTTAAAGAAGCTCCTTTTGTCGACAATAGTTATTGTCCCTAGTAGCGCTGTTGATTCAAATTCCTTCATTATCCTAATACATAAGTATCACCAAGTTTATGCATTTTTCAACAACATACCGTCACATGATTTTCTGTTGGATGCCAATCTGTAACCGCCACGGCAATAACATGTGTAACTTCCATTGTTATTGTCACAATAATGACTGCAATCGTCTGTATTTGTTACACATTCGTTGGCATCTGATCACAAAATGAGTAATTTATACACAAATTGAGATGCACAAACATGCAGAAGAAGAACTCAATCATATGTGTTGAGATTCAAGCATCAAGACACCCTAAATCAGCGGTTTTCAAACGGTCGTAGCCGTGCCATTGTTGAATTAAAAGCTTTAAGCGCTGCACTCTCGTCCAAGACACGACAATGCAAATAATCCATCATAACTAGCCTATGGGATGCTATATATTTTTAAGGATACCTTATGTCGTTGGCATTCACATGGTCATACGCGTCCCACTACTGATTTGCCAGTTGTCAATTAGAGGTGAAAGAAAACAAAGAATGTTGTGTGATATAATCTAAAACGAAGCTACATTTTTCGTCAAATACATGCATCGATATGCAAATCAACGGTAATCATCATAATGGTTAATTGCAAAGGACTTAGCGCTTGTAGGCTGTTACTCAACGGATCTTTGCTGGTGGTAGTGTAGCAGTCATCTTTTACCATGTGACATAAAGAAATTTGAATTAGCAATATCTGCCTTAAATGGTCACATGATAATTGCTATGTGTTCATCGTTCAAGTAATGCAAAATGTAACAATTTATACGCAACCTACCGGTGCATGATTTTTCGTTATATGCCAAAGTGTAGCCTTGATGGCAACTACAAGTGTAACTTCCGCGGTAATTGTTGCAACGCTGAGCGCAACCTGATGTTTTTGCAGTGCATTCGTTAACATTTAATCACAAATAGGCCTATAAATAACATGACTGATGTGTTTTCAGGCTCTAAGCTGAAATCTATATGTCAAATATACGGCAATGACCAGCATAATCAAGACAACGACAGGCGGTCGAAGCGAAAAACAGGTAAAATAAAAAGAATGCTGTGCCATTAAAGAAATAGCCTCTGCTCGCAAAATTTAATGCGATATCTGCCGCTAAGTGTCCGACGTTGCAGCGCGTCGGGTGCTTCGCTCGACGACGAAGGGCGAGCTTCTAGTTATACTTGCTCGCTTGGCTATAATTAGGCAGCGCTGTGCTTTCTCGCTTGTGCACTCTTCAATCTGGAACGATCTCCCATTTAAGAACCGCTCATCGCTTTGTAAAGTTTAACAAGTCCTTCACCCGTGTTTAGTCGTGGCATGGCTGGGAGCGTTTCTGAGTAGGCTTCTGAATGGGAGCTATTTAAATGTTCAGAATGAATTAACGAAAACATTCGTTGTTGGTTGGGAGAGAACTTACGAAGTCATTATGTTGCCCAATACATAATTATAAGATTACTTGGCACTCGCCCGTTGTTTTTCTTGGTTATCGGAACGCCAGAATTCGAATTCCTTATCTAGGGTACGATAGAAATTAAATTAGAAATCAGATTTGGTACCTTAAATGACCCCATGAAATCTGCTATAGTCTATGTATATCTTTTAAGCATGACCAAATCTTTAAATTTAGGCACACACATATACCATTGCATGATTTTCCGTTTGCGTCCAAAGTGTAACCTGGATTTCAAGCACAGGTGTAACTCCCGTTGTTATTGTTACAACGTTGATCGCAACTGTGTATCCATCCCGCACTTTAGTCAACATCTGATCATAAAATTAATAACATATTTCTTGCCTGTACAGGACTTAAACGTAAACTGAGATGTACTCAAACGGAAACTAAGAACTCGATCATACATGTTGACACTGTCTATCTTTCCTTGTACAAACACACGTGAATTCTCAATTGCATGTGCTGGTTCCATGGCCTGGAATTACCGCCTTATTGAATATAACCAATTCGTCATCTACCACACCTTAATTTCATCACCGTGCTCTCTCCCACCACTGCACATTGTTACGTGTCATTCATTCCAATTATCATCGCTTTTGTTGTATTAACATTGACCAGCTGCCTCTCCTGCCATCACCACCCTTGCTAGATTTTCCTGCAGTCTTGCCTTATCTTCCTCCACTGGATCACCATCATCTGCAAACAGCAAATTCTTTATCATGTGCCCTTGTATTGTCAATTCTGCGTTGTTCTTGCATCCATTACTCTCCAGAAATGTAATGAACGCTGTTGGTGATTTAGGGTCGCCCTGTCTTGTTCCCACTGTTAGTCTCAACCACTCACCCAGTTCTCTGCCAACTCGCACCGCTGATTGCTCTAACCGATCAGCCACCGTGCCACACATGTATATCAATCAATCAATGCAATTTATATAGCGCCTCTTCAAGATCACTATTCAGAGGCGCTCCCGACCCAGGCCCGGTCAAACAGGAAAGTCTTGAGAAGTTTATAGAAAGAGCCAGACAGGTCGCGCGGGAGAGAGCGCATTTTAGATGGGAGGTTGTATAGCGTAATGGGCGCCCTGCGCTGCTGCCAGCATCATTTTTTTATACTATGTGGCACATTGGCCGATCGGTTAGACCGGTCAGCCCGTAGCGTTCAGTGTGTGCTGAGCGAGCGGGTTCGAGCCTCGTCCGGGTCGTCACTGTGTAGGGACCTTAAGCAAGTCCTTCGCGCACCATTGCTCTGCAGTACAACTGCAATTGCGCCGTCGAGGCGTGTGTGTGCACCTCTGAGCAAACGATGTTGGAAGAAGGGCGATATCAAATTTCGGTAATAAAATAATAAATAATAAAAGTCTTTAATCATACTGCTTTGTTGTCAGTTTCAACAATAAACGAAATAATAATAACAATAATAGCAATAATAATAATTATTATTATTAGTAGTAGTAGTATTATTACTATTATTGTCATCTTCATCATCGGCATTCAAACGGTCTGGTGCGTTTTAATATTGCTTCATCAGATGTTGATAAGAGGTAGGCGAAAATTAAGATTTTTTGGTGATATTCTCTGAAAATGTTTTGTCAAATGCGAATTTACTGTGCACATCCTAATCATTTATTGCCATGTGACTTAATGCTAGTCTGTTGTTAATTTTCTGACCTTAGCCGATGGTTAGCCAACATTCAATCATTTACCGGGTGATACATGTATAACGAATATTGGGTTTGCAATATACAATGTAGCCTCATGAATCAATCAATTAAACTTGATACAGCACCTCTTCAAGAATTCTACTCAGAGGCACGCTGTGCGCTAGCCTGCATGGTGTTCAACGTCATTTCAACAACAGTTGAAAAAGTTAGCACAACAATGTACCTGAAGCTAAAAGAGTCATCAGAGGTGGGCCCACGCACAAGCATGGAATCATCCAGCGAAATCCCGTCAACAGCCAATTGATGGTATAGATGTTCATAGTATCTGGGCAAAGTTGCACCGAAAGGGCAGAGTGATGACTGCCGAGATCGATTCGCAAACACGGGGACGCTAGTCTCTCACAATTGGAAGAAGACGCATGAACGGATTCGTCGAGGTTTAAGAAGGGCATTAGGCTGCTTGCTCTTTCTGCGAGTTCATCCAGGCGCTCTCTCTCGGAGGTTAGCTTTAGACCACACAATGATAGGCGGCCTATAACAAATCAGCTTGGCAATGGTAGTTTCTTTGGATATGTCTTGAATGGAATAGAATGAAAAATGGGTGCTGAGTTTTCCGATAGAATAAAACAAATCTTCTTCATTTTACGAAACCTCAAGCGTGTTCTTCACCAACTCCTACCTCCATTCCCTATTTCATTCACCAATAAAGACCTACAGCACACAACCATGTTCTCCAACCCAAAGACAGCTCTCAATGTTTGTTGACATGCAATTTTAAAGACATAGATTTTACGGTAATCACCATAATTATTTATTGTGCTCATCTGTTGTTAATTATCTGATCTTTGCTGGAGGTACGCCAACATCTAGTTTTATATCCTTTTATACCTCGAAAAGTTGGATCATGGTTTAGAGCAAATAAACTATCCCTTAACCTCAAAAAAAACAATTACATCTTAATTACATTTAAATCAGTGTATAAGCAAAGTCACATCAACTAAATTCCTGGGAGTTTACATTGACGACCAATTGTCATGGAAAACACACATTGCTTATAATTTTATTTCTCAAGAGTTGGCAAAAAATGTTGCTATCATTTCTCGAATTCGACATGTCCTGCCGAGGCAGACACTCAAAAATCTATATTACGCGCTTGTGTATACCCATATCTTACATACTGCAATGGGCAACTACCTACCGTTCCAATTGGACCTCTCTTCAGTCTCTCGCTCTTTGCACAAACTTATCAAGACACCTAAAGTGACGCCCTGAAGCCACCGAAATGTATATTATCCCAGCAACAATTTGTTTTAAACAAACAAAACTTACCATTGCATGATTTTCCGTCTTCTGCCAAACTGTAACCTCGATTGCACCCACAAGTGTAACTACCGATGTTATTGTTACAAAAATGAATGCATCCATGTGTTCTTGATGCACATTCGTCAACATCTGAACACAAAACAGATAACATCGTTGATGTCTAAAGGAGCTCTAATCGTGTCATAATTCCATTTAAATATATAACAATGAAACTTCTCAATCATGGCTCTTACGCGCTTGTGTATACCCATATCTTACATACTGCAATGGGCAACTGCCTACCGTTCCAATTGGACCTCTCTTCAGACTCACCAGAAGCGAATTATACGAATAATATGTAATGTGCCATAGATGGTCCATACAGCTAACCCATTTATCTATGAAAGAATCTTACTATTTGAATGCATTAATAAACTGCAGGTCGGGAAATTTATGTATAAGTGTTATCATTGTCAATTAGTCACTAGACTCGCTCCTCTGAAAACTACCACCTAATCAGAGTTCACACTACCATCAGACAGCACAGCATAAAATATATGGTCCGTTTTACTGGAATATGTTGCCTGCCATATGAACCGACCAACCTACCAACGCTCCAACTGTTTAAGCATAGGTTAAAGAAACTTCTTATTGAAGGTATAGTCTAGTTTGTTTGTGTAATTGTGGCTGCATACTCAGTCTCTAATGTCTGCATTGTGTGATGAAGTTGTTTCCGTTGCCATGGATGAATATCAGGACATAGGATGTGGAATCTATTGAATTGGCTATCTTAGTTGTTAAGGAAGACTGCTATACACACTTGCTTCATGTGGTACTTATTGATGCAATTAGGTGACCTCTGCTAGCGGAACGGTTCGTTCCGTTGGAGTATCCCCCATTGCTTACTCATTTAATGTTCCACAAACTATTAAAGTTCTTGAGTGATTTGCTATTGTCTTCATATGTGGTTTCGTTGTGTCCTCTTTGGGAAAGCAATAAAGTTGATTTTGATTTTAAATATCAGGTCATATTACGAAAATAAGGGTTGAGAAAACTGTCATAAATGTCGTGCTGATAGCATGGAATATTGGTTCATCATTCAAGCAATATAAAATCTTTCAATGTATACACGACCTACCATTGCACGTTTTCAAGTTATATGCCAAACTGAAACCTGGACGGCAACCACAAGTGAAACTTCCCCTGGTATTGTTACAAAGCTGGGCGCAATCGTGTGTTCCTCTTTCACATTCGTTAATATCTTAAAATAAAATAAAAAGCATGAACTAAATATTGTGAGTATTTAAAAATACAATTGGTGTGCAAAAATGAGACAATGGAAGCATTCTTTCATTATGATGTATTGACATTGTGTTCTTAAAGACACATTAGATCATCGGTATTCAAACGGTCTTACACGCTCCACTATTGGTTCGTCAAACGTCGATAAGAGGTACGCGAGATTTGAGCATTCTCTGTGACATTATATAAAAATGTTTCATCAAATGCACAACAATGCGAATTTATTCTAATTATTTAACCATCCTAATTAGGTAATTGAATGGGACTTAATGCTCGTCTGTTGTTAATTATATGATTTCTACCGATGGTAAGCCACCATTCAATCATTTACCTGGTGATACATGTATAACGAATATTGGGTTTGCAATCTAGCCTCATGAATGAGTCAATGGAACTTGACATAGCACCTCATAAATATATATCTACGAAACTTCTCAATCATCGCTCTTCCCACAAACTTATCAAGACACCTAAAGTGACGCCCTGAAGCCACCGAAATGTATATTATCCAAGTAACAATTTGTTTTAAACAAACAAAACTTACCATTGCATGATTTTCCGTCTTCTGCCAAACTGTAACCTCGACTGCACCCACAAGTGTAACTACCGATGTTATTGTTACAAAAATGAATGCATCCATGTGTTCTTGATGCACATTCGTCAACATCTGAACACAAAACAGATAACATCGTTGATGTCTAAAGGAGCTCTAATCGTGTCATAATTCCATTTAAATATATAACAATGAAACTTCTCAATCATGGCTCTTACGCGCTTGTGTATACCCATATCTTACATACTGCAATGGGCAACTGCCTACCGTTCCAATTGGACCTCTCTTCAGACTCACCAGAAGCGAATTATACGAATAATATGTAATGTGCCATAGATGGTCCATACAGCTAACCCATTTATCTATGAAAGAATCCTACTATTTGAATGCATTAATAAACTACAGGTCGGGGAATTTATGTATAAGTGTTATCATTGTCAATTAGTCACTAGACTCGCTCCTCTGAAAACTACCACCTAATCAGAGTTCACACTACCATCAGACAGCACAGCATAAAATATATGGTCCGTTTTACTGGAATATGTTGCCTGCCATATGAACCGACCAACCTACCAACGCTCCAACTGTTTAAGCATAGGTTAAAGAAACTTCTTATTGAAGGTATAGTCTAGTTTGTTTGTGTAATTGTGGCTGCATACTCAGTCTCTAATGTCTGCATTGTGTGATGAAGTTGTTTCCGTTGCCATGGATGAATATCAGGACATAGGATGTGGAATCTATTGAATTGGCTATCTTAGTTGTTAAGGAAGACTGCTATACACACTTGCTTCATGTGGTACTTATTGATGCAATTAGGTGACCTCTGCTAGCGGAACGGTTCGTTCCGTTGGAGTATCCCCCATTGCTTACTCATTTAATGTTCCACAAACTATTAAAGTTCTTGAGTGATTTGCTATTGTCTTCATATGTGGTTTCGTTGTGTCCTCTTTGGGAAAGCAATAAAGTTGATTTTGATTTTAAATATCAGGTCATATTACGAAAATAAGGGTTGAGAAAACTGTCATAAATGTCGTGCTGATAGCATGGAATATTGGTTCATCATTCAAGCAATATAAAATCTTTCAATGTATACACGACCTACCATTGCACGTTTTCAAGTTATATGCCAAACTGAAACCTGGACGGCAACCACAAGTGAAACTTCCCCTGGTATTGTTACAAAGCTGGGCGCAATCGTGTGTTCCTCTTTCACATTCGTTAATATCTTAAAATAAAATAAAAAGCATGAACTAAATATTGTGAGTATTTAAAAATACAATTGGTGTGCAAAAATGAGACAATGGAAGCATTCTTTCATTATGATGTATTGACATTGTGTTCTTAAAGACACATTAGATCATCGGTATTCAAACGGTCTTACACGCTCCACTATTGGTTCGTCAAACGTCGATAAGAGGTACGCGAGATTTGAGCATTCTCTGTGACATTATATAAAAATGTTTCATCAAATGCACAACAATGCGAATTTATTCTAATTATTTAACCATCCTAATTAGGTAATTGAATGGGACTTAATGCTCGTCTGTTGTTAATTATATGATTTCTACCGATGGTAAGCCACCATTCAATCATTTACCTGGTGATACATGTATAACGAATATTGGGTTTGCAATCTAGCCTCATGAATGAGTCAATGGAACTTGACATAGCACCTCATAAATATATATCTACGAAACTTCTCAATCATCGCTCTTCGCACAAACTTATCAAGACACCTAAAGTGACGCCCTGAAGCCACCGAAATGTATATTATCCAAGTAACAATTTGTTTTAAACAAACAAAACTTACCATTGCATGATTTTCCGTCTTCTGCCAAACTGTAACCTCGATTGCACCCACAAGTGAAACTTCCCCTGGTATTGTTACAAAGCTGGGCGCAATCGTGTGTTCCTCTTTCACATTCGTTAAAATCTTAAAATAAAATAAATAGTATGAACTAAATATTTTGAGTATTTAAAAATACAATTGGTGTGCAAAAATGAGACAATGGAAGCATTCTTTCATTATGATGTATTGACATTGTGTTCTTAAAGACACATTAGATCATCGTTATTCAAACGGTCTTACACGCTCCACTATTGGTTCGTCAAACGTTGATAAGAGGTACGCGAGATTTAAGCATTCTCTGTGACATTATATAAAAATGTTTCATCAAATGCACAACAATGCGAATTTATTCCAATTTTTTAACCATCCTAATTAGGTAATTGAATGGGACTTAATGCTCGTCTGTTGTTAATTATATGACTTCTACCGATGGTAAGCCAACATTCAATCATTTACCTGGTGATACATGTATAACGAATATTGGGTTTGCAATATAGTCTCATGATTGAATGAATCATTGGAACTTGACATAGCACCTAAATTAAATATATAACAATGAAACTGTAACCTTGATTGCACGCACAAGTATAACTACCTATGCTATTGTTACAGAAATGAATGCAACCATGTGTACTTGATGCACATTCGTCAACATCTGAACACAAAACAGATAACATCGTTGATGTCTAAAGGAGCTCTAATCGAATCCAAATTCCAATAAAATATATAACAATGGAACTTCACAATCATCGCATTTCGCACGAACGTATCAAGACACCTAAAGTGAAGCCCTGAAACATTCGTCAACATCTGATCATAAAACAAATAGCTTGCCTGAAATTCTTTTAGTGTTTAAATATTAAAAAAATGCGGTTAATTAATTTTTAGCAACATACCGTCAATTGGATCTGAAAAAAAATAAGAATGTTCTGTGTTATAATCTAATAAAAAGCATAGAATCAATCTAAAAAAGACATGGAACTTAATTCGAAATATTCCTGGTATGATCAATTTCAAAGTGCACTTAAAACTTGTCTCTAAATGGAATATTAGTTGACGACCCTACCTTAATGGCTGACTCACTTAATGAATAATACTGTAAAATTGCCCAATCGTTAGCTGACCATATACCACTCACCCAAACCTCGTATGATAAATGGTATCAGGATATTACTCCCCCGGACATTACCCCCCTAGGACATTACTTCCCGGACATCACAATATTTCCATAGCGCAGATATACATACATGCATACATACATATACACATACATACAGGTATACATACATACAAAGATACATACATGTATACATGTGCACCTACATACCTCTGTACATATATGTATGCATACTTACATATAGGCATACATACATGTATACATACATACGTAAATGCATACATACATGTGTATATACATACAAACAAACATACATGCACACAAACATACATACATGCATGCATACATGTGTACAAACATATTTGTATGCATAAATACATACATGCAGGCATACATACATGTATACATACATACGTAAATGCGTACATACATGTATACATGTATGTATGTACACATGTAGGCATGTATGTATGTATGAATACATGTATGTATGCATATATGCATGCATGTATACATGTATGTATACATAAATGCATACATACATATGTATATGCATACATACATGTATATATACACATACACACTTACTTATATACATGTATACATACTTATTTACATGTATACATACATACATAAATGCATACATGTGTACATACATACATGTATACATACAAAAATGTAGGTCTGCATACATGTATCATGCATACATACATATATACATTCATACGTACATACTTACACACATACGTATATGAATACATACATGTATTCATGTATACACGTATACATGCATGTATATACATATGTGTACATGCATGCATACATACATATGTATATGCATGCTTATGTGTATATATACATACGTACATATGTACATACCTTTATGTGTACATGCATACATGCACACATACATACTCTAAGTATGTATTGGAAGGCGGGTAATGTCCGCGGGGTGATGTCCTTGGGGGGGGTCATGTCCGTGGGCTAATGTCCGGAAGGTAATGTCCGGTGGGGTAATGTCCGGGGGGTAATGTTCTAGACCGATGATAAATACCTCAACCCGCCACCACCTAACTCTTTTGACTTACTTCCGACCTCATCTCAAGAAATTTTCATTCTGAGTGCCACTATTAAGACAGCCCACAGTAAAGGCATTGACGACTTGGACCCTTGCCTTCTTGCACCACAAATTGGCCAAATAGCACCGCTCCTAGCTGACATAATAAACTGCCCTTTAGAATTGGAACAGTACCGATGGGGATAAATAAAGCTAGGATAATTCCTATCTACAAAAAGGGAAACATAAAGGAATGCAACAACTATAGACCAATATCCATTCCGCCCTGCTTTGCTAAATTTTACAAGAATGTAATGCATGAAAGGCTGACGGCATACATAGAAAAACCCCATATAATATCACATTCCCAATTCGGGTTCCAAAAGGGAAGACCACCTACTATGGCACTTAGTAATATGTATGACAAAATCTCTAATGCTTTCGAAGAAAACAATTACTCCATTGGCATATTCTTTGATCTAAGTAAAGCATTCGTTACCGTCAATCATAGTATACTGTTAAATAAGGTACACGTATGTTGTTACGGAATAAGAGGTCTTCAATTAGCCTGGTTCAAAAGGGTGCGTTTCCTGTAATGGTGCTGTATCGGGCCTTATGGAAATTAAACATGGGGTACCACAGGACCCAAACCTAGGATGCGGATGATACCAACGTGTTCTATTCACGCCCCTCTTACGAGACCTTGTTCCATATTGTAAATGACCAAATAAAACTAATATCGGACTGGTTTTCAGCAAATAAGTTATCACTTATCCTAGAGAAGACAGCCTACATCCTCTCTAGATCACACTGGAAACTTACTCAAACTCTAAACCTGCCTAATTTAATGATAAACGATATCTTTATGACCGAGGTTAACTCTACTAAATTCCTTGGAATAGTCGTTGACCAGCATTTAACTTGGGATGACCACATAAACAGCATCTCTGCAAAGGTTGCAAAAAACGTTAGGGGGCTAAAAAGGACATGTTCATTACTCCCACCTCCTATCAGAGTCCAATTATACCATATACCTGTTTATCCCTACTTATCATACTGTGATGCTATCTGGGGATTTTCCCAAGGAGCACGACTTAAAAAAGAAGTGCTACTGCAAAAGCGAGCCATTCGTTGCATGGCTGGTACTTGCTGGTGCTCACCAACTGCTCTTGCTTTTGGAGAATTCAAGATATTGCGGATCTATGAAATCACTACCCTCCAGATTGCGCTGTTCATGTATCGCTTAAAGCATTGTCTGCTACCAGGAGCTACGATTACTACTTTCAAGATGGTCACATGCTGCATCCTTAAAGTACTAGATCCACAAATAATTATCGACCGATATATGCTCGCACTTATACCCGTAAGCATTCTATTAAATGTACAGGACCCAAGACTCAAATTCCTCCCAATGTTCAACTAGAGCCCACGCTACTGTCCTTCAAACGAAAGCTAAAATCTGTCTTACTATACGACACTCTCTGCTGGAAATAACTAGAGTTCTCTTCGCTCATAAATTGTGGCAATGTAAGAGGCACAGCCTAGTAAGTATACTTAAGATTCGTTAACTCGTATGACTATATAATTTAACATTTACTCGTTACATTATATAAATATGCGCTCATATGCTATCGCATATCATGCTGCTATGGGTGGCCCTGTCAGCGGGACGATATCCCTTAGGGCCTTCCCTTGTAACTGCCATTATTCGATGATTATTAATTTCCTATTTTATAAATTATGTTTATTATGTTACAAGTCATTGAGTCAATTGATTTGGTTTGGTAACAATAAAATTATTGTTATCGTTAATAAGAAGCTACATTTGTAGTCAAATGCATCGGAATGCAAATTAACGGTGATCATTATATTTAGTAGTTAAGAGCAAGGGACTTAGCGCGAGTAGGCTGTTACTCACCTACCTAATCTTTGCGGGTGGTACTGTAACAGTCATTCTTTACCATGTGACATAAAGAAATTTGAATTAGCAACATCTGCCTTAAATGGCCTCATGATAATTGCGATGTGTTCATCGTTCAAGTAATGCAAAATGTAACAATTTCTACAGAACCTACCGGTGCATGATTTTTTGTTATATGCCAAAGTGTAGCCTTGATTGCAACTACAAGTGTAACTTCCGCGGTTATTGTCGCATTTCTCTCTACTGAAACTGGCTTGTCGTACGCCAAGATTCGAATTCATACATGGGCTTCAATATATATTAGATTGGAAAACATGCTTTAAAAACCCAAGAACTCAGTGCATACTCAACATACTGCTGCACGATTTTCCGTTTTGGTTCAGTGTCTAACCTGGATTACACCTACAAGTGTAAATTCCGTTGTTATTATAACAAAGCTGAGTGCAACGGTGTAGGCCTACCCTTGTACTGCATTCAAATCAAAAACATGTTTGATGTCTGCATGCAGAGGATTTAAACATGGACTCAGATGCACAAATACGGCAAAGGGTCGTCCATAAATGACGTCACGCTTCTATGGGAGTGGTCACACATTTGTGATGATGGGTGACGAGGGGGAAGAGGTTGGCAAAATGCGACGTCACATCTTCACATCAAACATAAAAATGCGTAACTTTATTAAAAAATTTACTCAATTAAACGAGTTTCGCATAACTGACGGTAATTGTTACCACAATTTAGCAACACTAATTATGATTATTGCATTCCTAATTTTTGTACATTTATAAATATTATTAATAACACGATTGAAATAATAATAGTGATTGTACATATGTTTTTCCTCTTTGTGTCTGTGTTTTAGTTGCCAATGCTTTGAACGCTTTTGGTTGTTATTTGGTCTTTGCATCAGACTAATATACAAGACGACCATCCATTTTAAAGCCCACTAAGCATGCTGTAAAATCCAGTCGTATGTGCATGCACTGCTTCCTTAAGCGACAGCCTATCTCCTCCGTGATTGGGACTGTCCATTGCCTCGATCCGCTAGAGTATTCTCCCTGCCCAGGGTCTCATCGTCCACTCTTCACCATATGATCGGTCGTAGCCATAGGGCGAAGTATATGTTTAGAAGGGCGGTTGACGGCTTCATGCAACTAATAATTTTATACACGATCAAGACCCAATTACACACCCCAGAGTTCACATTTAATCGCTCCTCAGACACATGCCGAGGAGTCCTCGATCATTGTCATGCTCAATGTCGTCCAGAAATATTCTGCATTCGATTTGTAGCCGCCCTTCTGACCTTGATTGCTATCAGACTATGCTCATGATGGACCAGATGATTTGGCTCAAACCAAAAGAACTGACTGAAGACACTCTGATTTTATGGCAAAATGTGTGATGAGACGTGTGTAAGCTTTCGGTCGATCCATTGAACCAAACAGCCTTTCTGGCTTCTGTCGCCTCCACACTGGAGTATGGCAATAATACTAGTGCGACCGTTCACATTCTTTGTGGCCAAAAACTGCCATCGTGTACACTGTGTACAGTAATACAGTCAAACGTATAGATGTCCACTCGCTTCTGCCACCAGGTTCTGCTGATGGACTATACGCACCTGCTTGCCCAAACATATTCTTCAGTTTATTAACCAAATTGAATCGTAATCAGGATTGTGTTTCTATCAATATGACGGGGTTTATTAACATCCTCCCACGCTGTGCTCGCCTCAAAGCCCTAACCAATAAGTCAGATGATCAAAACGCATTGCGATCGAGCTTAGGCTACTTTAAAAATGGTGACTGCCAAGTATTATTAACAGAAAGTATGTCACTTCTTGGTTGCATGTGGTATATAAAGTGGCTACATTTGGCTGTCTGGCAAAGTTGTTCAAAACTTTGGGGGGGGGGCGTTAACGATAAGTCTGTAGCTGACCGAGACCTAAACACCACTTCGGGGTCGGATAGAACATTGACAACTAAGTTTTTGTATTTGCTATATCATCCAGAAATTAGCCAGTTAAACCCACGTGTAATAATTATTGGTGTAAGGCATACACAGAGAACCGAATCCTGGCAGACCTGTGAACTAAGACACCAGTTAGTTTAAATTACCACCCCATTGACCGACTCGTCACAGTGACATGTGTTGTCGTGCCACGTGGGCATACCTACACAGACTAGACTAACTTAATGTGAGAACTGGACATATGTTCTACGCTTCTGGTAATCTATTATTTGAGCTGTGCTTGTTTGCCACTGGCTGCTTGATGCTATTGGCTTTAACATCATAAAGATTAGTGCAGGCCGAGTCGAAATCTTGAATGGTCGTTATATGTTTTTGGTAATGAATGAGTAAATGAACCTAAACGTGTATCTTTCAGCAATGCAAATGACAGCTCATTGAATGTATTTGAAATTTTCATATAGTTGTTTCACAATAATTACTCCTCTTACGTGCATGTAGAAACCATTTTGCGAATGGTGAACACGTACAGTATCTTGGAAAACAGTGCTAAAGATTAATTTGTAAGGAGGGTTAAATAATAAGGTCAAAGTTCTCAGTTTATGAGACGACTTACTTTGAGTAGAAATGATGTGACAAAAGCACGCCTCTGTTAGCAGAATTAAGACGCACTTCATTTCTCGGCTTCTATGTTCCACGTTCAGATGAGTTTACTACACACATATCGAAAATATTAACTATGTAGGCTTCAATAAATCAATCAATCAATTAATCAAATAATTAACCAAAACAGAATCCTGGGGCAAACCAAAAGGCGAAGGAGCCCATTTGGACCTGAATGACTCAAAGCTGACGCAAGATGTGCGTTCACCCATAGGAATGAGCGGAGCCACTCGAGTGGTTGGCCAGTAAGGCCAAAGGAAACTGATAAACGGAGCAAGAGAATGTCATGATCACAGAGTCAAGAGCGGCAATCAACGTCGAGCGCTTCTAAGAGACAGACCATACTCCCCCAGAGAGAGCGAGCGGTTACAAAGGCAGGTGAGTTGCGGAAGAAGATCCTCAATGAACTCCTGCAGCAAGAACGTTGGTAGGGGTCGAGCTCACATGATTTCGCAGCGGAAGACAATATGAAGATCCGTAGCTCAACAGAAGTTACCTCACTTAAGGTCGTTAGAGTGCAGTAAGTAGAGACGAATTCAGGTGGAGACAAGGCCGAGGCATCAGCTCTAACAGATTGAATTTTGGTGGTGCAGCGTTCTGCGAAGGCATCAGCGGTGAAGGCGGGGTGCTTTACAGCACCCACACCCAAGTCGACCCAACATGCTGTTGAAGGTGGACAAAAGTATTATTGTTTCCTGTGCTGAATGAGATATTTTGGAGTCCCAGAACTCCCGCACTCGCTCACGATGACGTGCATGCATGTGCCGTACGAAGTGGATCCAACTCATTTGAACATCTGGCAAGCGTGTCCGACGATAAAGCCGCTACAGGTGACGGCACTGGCGGTGGAGCGAATGACACTCGGCGTTGAACCACGGAGATAATTTGTTTGAGCGGATCCGCTGGTGGAGTAAGGGAAGGAAGGAGTCAACCCTAGCCCGACAAAGCATTTTATGGCAAAAAAATAGGCAGCGAAGAAGTCAGAAGTTGTCAGAAGTTGACGAGTCAGCCATAAACGACGGCTCTGCGACTATGGGTAGCGCCCGCAACGCCTCACTGAAGGACGCATGGTCCAACTTCCTGCACTTCCGAATGAGCCTGATGGTTTGGTCAACTGATTGGTTACTTGGTGGCGAATCATCCCGCGTCATGATGATATCAAGCCACCTACCATGACAATGGGTGGATCCTGAAACATGTTGTACAAGTCCGAATTGTTAAGCAATTGCAATGAACTCAGATGTATCAGCCCAGTTGGCGTCCTCTAGGTGAAGGTTCAGATCACCCACAATGACAAGACTTATGAAATGCTTTATCGTTCTCACATTATTTACTTAATTTAACATAAACTATATTACCATTTCCTGTGGCATTGGCTTACCTTACCGGTGTAATATTTACCAAGCACTAGCAGATGCTGAGAAATCAAATATCAGCTTTTCTCTAGACGTTGACAGCCTGACACAACTAACATGACGATGTTAATTGAACAAGCCAAGCATCACAGTTACACTCAGCAATCAGGAAGTACTGTTATATTAAACTATATCAGCACAGGAAGCATATAATGAACCGAGCGCAGTGTTTCTGGGGGATCATATTTAGTGGAACCAGGATATTGCAGATAAAGGCCCAAATAGACTTATCTTGTACGAGTCAGACTGGAATGCTGAGTCAATCATCATAACCCCAAATCTGTCCAATTTAGGTCTCTGGCTAGCTACAATGAATGCGTAGAATATTCAAAACATAGGCCTACGACGTGCCCATTACATGTACAAGCCACTCATTTCTGTCTAAATAAACTGTTCCGGATGTTTCAATGAACAAGAATGATAATTTCTAGAATAATTGTAGCATTCGGCAGCGGTTTTCAGGAAACTCTCATACGCTTTTTAGAAATTTTTCGACTGTTAGCGACTGCTCGAGAAACGAATTTGAAAGTAAAATTAATTAGGCTGAAAGTTCCTGTGCAATAGAGCTACATGCAATGCATTTCGTATAATATAAATAACATAAACAAAATACCAGCTTATTCACGAGGACTTAAACGTAAATCATAAGACTTATTATGATTTAAGGTTAAGCCCTCGACAATAAACTGGTACTTTTGGCGCAGCTTTAGAGTTGCAGGATCGGCCTATGCAGGCCTTTGTCCATTTAGAGTGGATGTATGTGGCACATAAGTCAGAATCTATATCCAGGTCATAGTGCAAAAATATATTGCTAGTTCCTTCGTATTTCGACTGCGAAGCTGTCAAAAAGTGAAACTGTGGAAAATTGATGATTGCATTTGTACCTGTCTAATTAAGCTCATGTCATGGACTGTCCATAAAACAATATTCAGCACTCGCTCTTGATTATCTTCAATGTAAACTCCGCCTCTTCTCTCACAACCAGCTCCTCACAACATTACAGAATGTGTTTATGGGAGTTTATTCGAACGAGGAAGTAATTGTTGGAAAAACCCGCCTACCGCAATGATCATTCTGTTCAAACTTCATTACTTACTAGTCATGGTCACATCATTTTATCGCCGCCACGTATAAAAAAATCATCAGAATATTGCTCTTGCGGACAGGTCTGCAGGTCTTACATCATTGATCATGAGATACTCCTTCCCTTCATCGAACAACAGTTCGCTTTCTTTGTAACCGCTCTCAGCAGGCTGGTTTGCATCTTGCCAACATAATTACCATTCGCACCTAGGCCCTTCGCCTATCAATACATCCGACGCATTGAGTTCCATTAGAAATCGTCGAATCATTCCAGAATGTGCTTGGGAGTTTATTCGAACGAGGAAGTAATGGTTTAATTATTTATTTTAGAAACTGTAGACTTCTGTTTTTTTCCGATAAGGCATCGACAGCTGCTCTGAGTATCATCTAAACAGCTATGCACAGTTTAATCAAATATATAGCGTTACATGTGGCGCCACTGATAATCGTTGCATTCACACGCTGGGTAAACAACATTGAAACAATTTTATTGAGCATGAAGAACGCCTAGAGAGCAGAGAGTAACATTATCAGTGTTTGGCAGAACGAATGCTAAGCTGATGTTCTAAAAGGAAGGGTAGCTTCTTTTAAAACGAATTCATACTAGCTTTTAATGGCTTGATGAGTGCTTGGCTTTATCTGGTATCCTATAGTGGTTTACAACTGAAGATCAGAAACACATGAAGAAATTACTTTACTGGCCACAGACAACCGCATCTAAGAATCATAGTCATTTGACTGGCTCCCTTACCCACAGCGCATTGCCTACCGTGTCTCTGCGCTGGTACGGCGTTGCATGGAGGGCCTGGCGCCCCTTTACCTGATTGAACTCTGCTGCCACACTACCACTGTTGGACGCCATGGTTTGTTGCGCTCTGCTGCGCAAACGGAGTTGCTTCTCCCCCGTGCGAGGACTGCTATCCGACAGCGCCGCGCTTTCTCACTGGCTGGTCCGGTGACCTGGAATGGCCTTCCAGTAGCATTGCGCCTCACACCAATAGGCCAATCTGCTCTGTTTTTCTCTGGCCTTAAGACTGTTCAGTTTGACCGTGGTTGGGTTGGGAGCGCTTCTGAGTAGAATACCTTGAAGGGGGCTATGTAAAACTGCTGTAATATAATAATAATAATAATAATAATAATAATAATAATAATAATAATAATAATCGCCTGTATAATATAACTGTTTTTAATCAATCATCTACTCAGCTATAGACAACCAAATGACAACTGTATCAATGTGGAAGTCATCGGTGTTGGGTAAACTCATGCAAAAAACGAGTTAAATCAAAACTCAACACTTGCACCTCAAAATGAGTAAAAACTCAAACTCAAATAATCCTCGGTGAAGAGTTAACTCAAAGTAAGTGGTAAAATGAGTTAAACGATCAACTCACACGTGTATCATATCTACTAGCACGTTCTGATCGAACGTTGTGCAAATACAAAGTTACCACGAAATGGCATTATCAGTTTATTTAGCTTGTTTCAACATGATACATGCCGAGAGCCGATTAGTGAGCTGACGTTTTATAACTCAAACTCACAGAAACTATTAATTAACTAAAATTCATAACTCACGGTCTTTGAGGTGAGGCAACTCAAACTCATAAATCACGGCAAGTGGGTTAATTCGTGGGTTTAAACTCATCTGAGTTAACTCATACCCAACACTGGAAGTCATACGGCAATGAACACATTGAACAATCTACCGTCAAATGTCGATGCCAAAACAATGACGTCGTCGACAATTCACTGTCATTCTTTGACTTTGAAAGACTGCTTATACTTCTTATTTTTTAGCCACTGCAATCCTAAGAACTATAAAGTTCTATTCATAGACAGTATATAAAAATGGTTCCACAATCCACATAAATAATTTCAAATATGGAACAACTAACAACAATAGATCCCTTTTCGATTGCCGATTTAAAAAGGTGAAGTTCTCAATAATTTTGAAATACGGTAATAGTAACAACCCTTTTGACTCCCAACATCCAAATTCTTCATTTTCTTATTTTACTTTTTTTCGATACAGCATGGACACTTTTAAGGTTTTATCAGCATGACTGTTGTCATATATAGTACGTTAAAAGAATGAATATTGATTAGCTATTGTCCGAGTAACCATTATCAATAAACATTTCCAGGATTTACTTATTAGCATATGAGATTTGCACAAATCATAGCCAAGTAGAAATCTTTTTGTTGACAACGTATTGCTAGTTGACATCCGAATAATGAGCAGTAGATAATTATGACGGTTAGTTTTCGATGACGATAATGTCTGATTCGTATAACCTTGTATAAGCTATATTGGTGAGATGAAATTAAAAATCACAAACAAGTTTGGATCTCTATGACGCGTATATAATTAGCGAGTAGTTCATCCAGATAAAGTACAGATTCATTTCGACCAAAGTCATGTTAAAGAATGGCTCCATCTCCTTAGACTCAGGCCCTAGTTTTGGTTCCCTTCCTCCGTATCCAGATCATTAGTTTGACTTCGATTTTTCCATATCCATGTTGTTAGTGACCTCCTCCTCTTCTTGAATGAGAACCGTGTAAGTATTAATCGGAGCTGGTTCCTCATTAGACTGGGGCAATACTCCAGGATCATCTGTGACTGCTTCGTAGTTGTGGACATCAACGTAATCTTGACCAATGTGTTCGTACGTATTCTGTTCCCTTGGTATCGATCCTTCCTTATTTTCTTCTAATGGAAATTCAACTGTATCATATTCTATGTCGTAATAAATGCTAGGAATATTGGGCAGTCTTCTATTGTTCTGTCTTCTATCAACGTCTAAAAGGAAAAGTGATATTAAATAAATATAATTTACTACATAGTGTAATGTAATGTAATGTAATGGAAAACTTATAAAGCACCACTCGCTCTCATTGGCGCTCGCGATTCAGAACAGAGCTAAACAGAGAACAGGAAATTCTTCAGGCGTCTCCGGATTATTGTAACGATAACCATTATTTGAATTGCAAACAAACCAAATCAAATCAAACAACTTGCCTCAGTTACAATGAAGGTGTAACAAAATAGACATGTGTAGCACGAAATTAATTAACATTGACCAATGTTAGGTTACATGTTAGTGCCCTAACGGCTATTCTCCCGCTGAAAGGGTCACCCATAACGGCATATTATATATCCAATAAGCGTAGTGATATTAATATAATGTCATGAGTAGATATTAAATTGTATAGTAAAAAGAGTTAACCAATCTTTACTAAGTTTAACAAGGCTTCATCTGCTTCAATACACGTAGTATGTCGCTCATTAAAGAAATGCTGTATAATAAAGGGCTCAGAACTATAGTGTTGCAACAGAACAACTTTGCCTTCGACCGTAGAAAGATCTGGTCTACCTGCTACTATTTGACTCTTGCTAAGTCTCTTCGTATTTAGCCACATCTGTTCCGTAAAAAAGGAAGGGTTGCTCCCAGTGTTTTTACCGTGTAGCCTAGTGGTCAGTATATTGGACTCTCAACACAGAGGTCGAGGGATTCAAATTCATCATAATAACCTTTTCTTTGCTGAGACTAAAGCATATCTCCCGGGTGTACAAATGTAGATGATTGTGGATGCGAACATTCTGGCAGGGATTCAAGTCTGGAGAACTGAACAATAAGGCAATAGTCGTGGACTACTATATCAAGAGGACGGGCACATGACATTTAATCACGCGACAATTAATCGCGCAACACTTAAACAACGGCACTTACTCTCAACGACACTTCATCTCGCGACACTTAATCTCGACGACACTTAATCTCGCGACACTTATTCTCGACGAGATTAGCTGTCGACACACCAAGAGGATGTAGCACTTGTGAGCCATTTTGATTAATATGCTGTAAAACTGTGTTTGGTCATATTATTAATAGAACAAGACATGACAGTTGGATTTAACTTTCAATATAGTTGCACCTATCAAAACAATGAAATATTTTGTGAACAGTCACTACATTTTTAGTTCAGTAGAGATTGATACATAGGGCAAACTGACCTCGACGTGACATGATTGTACTATATATTAGGTTAAAAGGTGGAACGGGCTGCTAACCACTGGAGGTTTGCTTCAAATACAGATAGAGAATAATTCCGATGAGAAAGAGAAAGAGACCAACAACTCCGACGACTAGGAATATCTTCCACGCTGCCCATGTTTCCTCGCTCTTTCTGTTGTCCTCTGTAAAATTATACCGATTATGCAAATAAAAGTTTTAAAGAGTTATTGAAAGGCAATTCAAAGTAGAAGCATTGGCTATTTTAATTTTTTTGCAATCGTTTTATATAGGGCCATTGGACGATGAAATGTGCAAAAATTCAATGTAGAAATGTGTCGCCTGTGGTCGAAAGTTAATTCATTATCGCGATGATTCGTTGAATATTGCGGAGAAATGATCGATTCGCCTTGGAATAAAAGCAACGTATTGACATTAACTTGTAATTTGCCTACCTGGTATAGTTTTGTACTGGTAGGAGAGTTGTATCGTTTGATTTGCTTGGCTATATCTGTTGTAACCAACACACTTGTATACTCCGAGGTGTTTAAAGCAATTTGCGAAGCATTTTGGATCGATCCTTATCACCAAAGTCCCCATTGTCACGAGGACGTAAGGCGTCTCGCCCAGAACTAAGAGCTCCACTGGGTCTGTCTTGTACCATCGCACAGTCGTAGGTGTACTGGGATCGGATGTTACATCGCAGTGAAATTCGAACTCCTTATACTCAAGAAAATCAAATGAAACATTTGTTGGACCTCTGATCGTTACTTTGGTCATGACTGAAAAGCGGAAACAAGCAAAGCAGAACTTCAGGCTAAGCTCCATACACCACTGGAGGTCGTGGATTTACCACTTTCATGGACAAAATAATTTTGTTTTTGAGGCCACTGAAAATGAAACCGCAGCTATCTTTTCAAGCTGTTTCCTCTGATAGCCTAGACAGGCGACCAGCGCAACATCAATGGATTCTATTCACGAAATTTACCTGATTGATCAGTCCGAAATCTTGTTTTAAGATGTAACTCTAGAATTCGCTACATAATAATTAAATTAACTCATTTCAAAAATGTTTATAGCGCCCCTTCAAGAAACTCAAGAGGCGCTCTCAGCCAGGCGCGGCCAAACAAAAATGACTTGGGGATACGGTAGAAGGCTGGCAGACTGTTCCTAGGGAGCAATGGGTTCATTTTTCCAGCTCTATGATGTCAACAAGGTCTCTAAATTCTGCAGATTCTCTTCCGAATCGCAGTCTAAAGTCTAGCTTTTGTGACCAAATTATTCTGCCCAGAATTTTTCTTGCGAATAATGACATAATTTGCGATTCAACTTGAAACAGCGTTCAGCTGTTGAATTGAACACTAGGACTAATACAAGTTATTTGACTAACAGAGACCTGATAATATGCTAGAAGTAGCACATCATTTGGAGAATGTTGAGCCTTAGCCACATGCAGCTGCTAACTAATATGTAAGCTCACAAATTAGACTTACGTAGAACGTTGAGGTATCCTTGAGCAAATGCGTATCCATAAAAGTTGCTTACATTGCATTGAATAACCATCAGATCCGTTTTACTCTCTCGATCATCGCAGTCTCGACAAACGCCTCTGATCGTCAGAGTTTTCTGGTCGTTGCTGAATATAAATCTTTTCGGAGGACTCCTAGCTATAAAACGTATATCTTTATGGCTGTGTAATCGGCTCATGAAACGTATATCTTTATAATCGGCTATCTTGGAGCCCGTGAAAGATTTTTAGAACACAGAATAAAAAGATTGAAAAGAATTTATCCGTAGATTATCACTTAAATCATAAACGGTAAAGAAGAAATAGAGCGACCCGGTTTCCTGGTTATGGAAGAATAACGTCTACCCACCGTCTAATGGCTGTCCATTCTGCAACCAGAGAATCCTGGCACGAGGTTTCGCAAAGGCATTACAGTTGAACGTAACCGACTCTCCTTCGGTTACGTTTACGTTGTACGGACCATCCTTCACGGTCTGAAACTTCGGCGCAGCTATATTCAAATTTCAAGATAACAATACGCGCTTTTAGTCGACTGTTTATAAGAAGCTTGCAGGCCTTGTTGGTCATTTTAAAGAGAGGTTTATTTTTGATGCAAATATGATAATCCTAGCAATTCCATTCCATTTCTGCAGAGGCATTCTCACTTCATTTGAATTAATATATTTTAAAATCTTTACGAATCTTTAATGTTCGAATTACTATTTATACAACACATAGAGGTGTCTCATGGACGCAACACGTTTGTTGATATTTGCAATCAGACTCTGTCAATTTTTGAAACGTTTCCAATTGCTGTCTGTCAGCGAATATTGCTCAGAACATGACATTGGCAGGAAATAAAAATTATAATTTATGGAATATTATAAGTTATTCGTTAGTTTATTATTTAACCATTTGTCTTAATGGAATTCGCATGCTGAAATCTGCCATCCAGCAAGCTACAAAGAATCTATTTTTCACAAAACTACCAAGAACCTATCACCCAACACACTAAAAAAAGTATTCAAACAAAATGCACAGAATCGGCCTTGGATGAATGCATTAGGCTATTTATATAGCGCCTTATAAGAACCACTCGAAGGCGTAGCTACCCAACAGATCTAAAGAAATGCGATTTTAGTAATTTAGAAAAGTTGGCTGCAAGCAGTGCAATGTTGCGAAGTTGTAGCGGAAGAGCGTTCCAGTATGAGGTCCAATGTATGGGAAGGCACGGTTTGTCCGCAATGATGTACGGGAGTGCGGTACCATTAAGTCCCCACGAGCCGCAGCTCTCTGATGTATTCTGATGTATTCTGCAGACCACTGATGTCCGTCCCATGAGGATTATCTTGAATTCTCATCCTCAACCGGGAGCCAGCGCAATGTGTCACGCATGTAGCTTGAAATATGCGAGTATTTTGCCAGCTTGGCAGCGACTCGGGCAGCGCAGTTGAGAACGAATTGAAGCTGTCTTATCCGGTTTGGAAGTTTGGAGATTACGTCGATTGCAATAGCGACAATTCCTTGAAACTACGAATTTCTATTTTCCAGTAAGCAACACAATATGTACATGTATACCTTCAATTTAATAAAGGCTTCAGTTGATAAATAAATACTAGTACATAATAATTATTTGCTCAGTAGCTTCTAACATGTTGGAGTTCTCTAGTGCTAGTGTTGCGTTCCAGATTAATCCTTCGGCTTTGGCAAAATTATTGTAAGTTTGGGAGCCCTTTTATTGCAAGTTGTCTAGGCTATGGGATTGCGCGATCGAGGCTCAGTCAAGTGACCTCAACCGATAGTCACGGATGTTTATTCAATCTTCCGACAACACGAGAGGAATGTATCTTCTATATCCTTCTTGAACCTCGGCGAATATCGGGAGGATTCCGAACGTGCACCATCTTCCACCAGTGAGGGACTACTCGTCAATATCGTACCCGTGTGTGCGAATTGAACTGGGCAGTAGTCGCTCTACCCTTTCGGCGCAGGGTTGATTCTGAACATACATGCCATCTGTCAGCGGTTGATGGGAATCCGTCGGCTTGATTTAACGCGTGTGCGTGAGCTAGCAATTGTCAACTCTTGTAGTTTACCATGCTTTGTCTTGCTTATTGTTATACATGTAACATTCGTTGATGACATTCATACGATAGTTGTTTTCCAGCCTGTTATTGCAAAATGCTAAAATGGGTCACCGATAAAATGATTTTCACACTGGAATAATAATTATTTAGTTTGCAATAGTATTGTTTCCAGTTGGCGGACGGAAATGCCTTATTAGCCTATATCTGCCTTGACAAACAGATGCACATACATTCAATGCATAATAGGAATAGATACAAAGATGCAAGCACAATAAATACAATAAAATACATATATATTATTTTTTTATAATTTATATGCCTATAAATATGAATCGTTACAAAATGCATGAAATCATTCGGACAGTAAACAAAGTAATAATACATGTAGTTATCCCAGTTCAACTACAAGTTGCTTTTGATAAAAATTAATGTGCTCATGTTGGCCAATTCACGCGTACTTACTATCCGTAGAAGAAGCATCTGACTGTTATGTTTCCTCCAATAAAAGCAACAATTCGTATTGGTGAAGAAAATGCCAAAGTTGGAGCAAATTCCCGGATGTTGCCGTCTGGATCTGTAATATGAAAACAGCATCAACTACATAAAATAGACATGTAGGCCTAGTCAATAAATAGAAGTTACTATTCTTCATAGGCTGACGAGGATGGTTGACCTAAAACAACTTTTTGATTATTTACAGAGATCAGATTCTTTTATTTTCTAAAATAATCGTACTACTTGTCACTGGTAGTTGCGCAGAATCTTCCTGGCATATTTGTCCAAGGAAGGCGTTGTGTATAAGGCTACTGTAAATAACTCCACCATCAGCAGCATCCTCCGATAGGGCATATGCGAAGTGAAGATCTCCTAAAACAATAAGAGAACTTTTATAATGGCAGAACGTCAGCGTTGAATCAATTAACTGCAATCCGGACACCACAATCCTAATCGCAATCGTAATCTCCAAACTTCTAAAGCGCCATTCGAAAGCCAAGCGCAATGCGCCAGCTTATTCAGATTGGTATAGTCCGATGAAGGCAGAGTCCGGTTTTCAGACAAAATATATTTACGGGGTACTATACTATATGGTCGTTCAATAGAGATAAAAGTTGTGGATAAATCCTAGCAATATGTCTAAGGGGCCGTCCATAAAGGGCGCCTCTGTTGCATGATGTATTTCGGCGGATTTAATTGAGTCCTGCTTGTGTGTAACAGAATAGCAGACTCACTTCAAAAAACCGAAAATTGACACCGAGCATAAAAAGTCTGCAATACAAAAGCTAGGAATACAATTATAATTGGGGTTGTTAAATTGTGGTAACAGTTACTTCTAATTAAATGAAACCTGTTTAATTTGGTGACAGTCTTTAGTAAATTAGGTCTACGCCTTTTGATGTTTGACGTCATGATATGACGTCGCATTTTGTCGATCCTCCCCTCATAACACATTGTCATAGATGTATTACTCCTCCTCCCATATGTACTTGCCGTCATTTATGGATGGCCACTAAGACAGCTACTGAGCTTTGTGCTTTTAAGAAATTCAACTCTGTGAGCGGTGTATCGCTGGATCCTTTAAAGTACAAATGCGAAACCAGGTTCAGTTTTACCATTATCGGCGATCTGCATCCTTCCCGAATGTTGGATTAGACTGTCATCTCCTTTCAACCAAAGATTTCTAGACTCTGGAAAACTTCTGCCTCGATTGGCCTGAATATGAACTGGCATTCCTTCGATAACGGTCTTCTGGAGAGCAGAAGGTTTCTCATCTCTGGAGTCAATAAATGCCATCCGAATGTCTATTACATCTGATACAGCTGCGCCGTATTTATTCGTCGCAAAACACTGGTAGTATCCGGCATGCGTATCTGTGGCGTTGTTTATTATAATTGTACCATCTGATTCTTTGTGGATATCTGATATATTTGTGTTGAATTTAAACCCGTTCTTCTTCCATTCAGAACTGGAAATGAATCAAATATTGAATTACGTGAATAATAATATGTAAGCAGAGGAGTAAAAATGCACTATCAATAATTTACCTTAAATTGATTATTGAATATCTAGAGAATTGAAGCAGTTGTCTCGTGAGAGTCTATATTGGAAATGATTTTATGGTTACCACAAATATACCCTACATGTACATATAAATAATAAACATAGTAAAATCTTATAACTTACCCAACAGCTGGCGTCCCCTCAGCTCTGCACTGCAGTAACACATTTGTATACTTGCTATAGATGACGTTTCTTTCCGGACTTATCACTATGGTTGGTGGTAGTCGCACTGAAAAACAAACGGATACTAATGATAGTCAGGTTTTAGCCAGCAATTTCGACGCTATTCTTCACACCCATTTGAATAAGAAAGGGTTAGCTTGTAGATGCGTTAAATGTCTGTGTTGCGCGTATGTAAGTGTGATTGTGTGTCGTTTGGAACAGAATCCATAGCAACCGCAAGTAGCCTATGAGGTTTCACTGCACGAGACGCTACATACATCTGTGATCATAATTGCAAATTGCACTTGCAATTAGAAGTCATGATAAGGCTTATTAATAGTGACAATATATAAAACTGGATAGTGACGACTGAATCATTCTTCCTGTGCAGAAATAAGCTCACAGGTAGCAAATCGCAAAATGCATCATTCCGATAACTGCGGAACGTGCTAACTTATAAAGAAGGGTCAGTCACATTCTCGGATAAAACTTGCCATCGCTTTGGGTGGAGATAATGTAAAAGAGGCAAGCCACGTTTAGCAGAATGACAAAGTTTTTCATTTCACAGCCTGTTGTGTCCACATCCAGATGAGTTTCTCGGCAAACAAATTTATAACAGGAGGTTCATATGTTGGGCCTAAAGCATGTATGTGCAAAACTTGTCTATAAAATGTTTATCCATAAAATCAGGGTAGTGATGCAGGAAAAAGTTTACAAATCAAAGGTACGCGACGTTGGAGAACTGAGTCGACCCATCATAATTATACTTGGGACGAATTTGATCAACTTATAATCGATACAACAATTACTGAATGGCGAGCGCTTCTTGGTGCGTGTGTTGAGGACGTCAGAAAACATTTTCAACATAGGCTGCATTATAGTATTATAACCAATAAAATTGTTAAGTATGCGCGTCATGGTCATTAAACAGAGGTTTTTTATATTTGATCAAAATGCATTCATTATTGGACAATTTCATTATATACAGCATTCCCGAAGGGAAACAGTCAAAGTATCATAGCGACATAAATAGTCAGCTCCATTTTTGGAGAGGACTTTATCAATCAATCAATGCTTTTTTTCACCAATAAAATACATGATGCATGCTATAATCACGGCAGCAATAAAGCTCCTAAGCATGTAGTTAACAATGGGAGGCCACAAAGGGAAAGACCGCTACTCTAACATACGTCGCCCATGACTTGGATTATATGAGAGACAGTCGCAGTAGGCATATTGAGATCATTTCGTGGCTCAACCAAAAGCACCTTACATGTACATGAAGATCGTAGACTGTGAGCATGGATGTAATGAGTCAATGGAGATTGACTGTGACTGAAAATACTTTAGCCTTAGTTATTGGAATGAGATCGCATATGGTTGACTTGAGCAAAAATCGTTTGTATTTGATATAATAAAATATCTAACACAACAAATAATACCAAATGCACACACCAGCTAGTCAACTTCACACTTGACAGTGACAGCTGAAGGTCAACACCTCGTACGAGAAAACACACAAATGCTGGATAGTACACTTAGGGGAAAGAAATGACAAGTATTTTAGCGTTGAGAGATTTGTATACACACCTTTTGCGCAGAACTCCTGAAGCAGAGACGAATCCTTATACTAATGAATACTAGTAGATGACCAATAGTGTCGTCTAGGGATTACTTTAATGCGCACGATGTCCACACTAAGGAGAACTGAACAGAACAGTTGGAGATGTAATAATTCACACACATTAATCTATCCTGCATATTTTAAAAGACGTGAGAGCACACACAAAAATCAAGAGAACATCAGCCTAGTTTCACCTCCAACATCCTGACCCTCCATAATTACGCTCTAATTAAAGTTATTGAATCGAACCTCTGTATGTCTTTATCGCACGCAGAATATACTCAAGCTAGTCAACACGAGGTCACACAAATATACAGGGTGGACCATTAAAAAGTAACCCCTCAGGTCTTTTACTAAAACCCAAGCAGAAAGTAGAAATTGGTAACTGAAATTTTACAAGCATAAACATAATTAATACCTGCATAAAATGGCCAAATTTGAATGAAATATTTCAGATACAACAATAGCTATGTCACTTTAAATGAATCCAACCACGAGTTTCTGATGGTCAAAAAACATTCAACGCAGGAAAAAGCGATAAAAACGATTTTATGTAGTCACTTCATATAATCGTCCAGTTATTGCTGTAAAGCAAACTTCAGAATTATCATTATTATTGAGAAGAGAAAGGGAACAAGCGCATATGGACATCACCTCGACGTCATTTAGCGAGAAGTTTATCAAATTGGTAAATAAATATTGCTTTCCATCGTGTTCCTGGGCAGATTATCATCACCTAAATGAGAACGCTCCTCAAAACTGCTATGCCGGCTGAATGTTCGCGAGACGAAGCGTGTGTTTCTCACGGATGAGAAGAACTTCTACCTCAATCCATCAATAAGCAACCAAACCAATAGTGATTGGTCCAGTGGTAAGAAATCCGATGTCAAACCTGATCGATTGATGGCTGAACTTAAAAAGTTCGCTCCACGTGTTATGGTATTGGCTGGTGTTTATTTTGGTGGCAAAGGTCATGTCACGACTGGAGTTTTTGCAAAGGCGTTAAAGGCGAAGTTTTATGGGCGGGCAGTTGTGCGACAAACTGCTTGTCAATCAAACCTGAACTCATTGAGTGGAGCTACAGTCAAGAAGTGCCATATTAAAGTTTACCGCCGGTCAATTCCTTTCAATTGAAATGCCTGCATGTCTCTGGGCCGTTCTCTGTCTGTCTGTCTCTCTACATACATCTACTTATAATATATATATATATATAAAACCATGAGCCAAAGCGCAATAGGACGCATACAGGGTATCAGCCCATGGACCATTATAGGTGTATAAATACGGGTTTTGCCCAAGATCACTCGGCTCGGGGAGCAATCTTGGCGGCTGCCTGTGGTCACTGTTGTTTGCGTTTGTTTCTCTGTGAGCTGGTCCGGCTGAGCTGTAAGCCTACTGTCATCAACTCTATTACGTCAGAAGCTCTTCATTGGATTTGAGTATAAACTTCTGACCTTTGGCAGGACGCATTATTCTTGTCTGTGATGCACTCCCTGTGCTTGACTTAGTTTCCTTGCCAAACGTAGAGCATTGGTCCACCCAAATTACAAAGAACATTCAAGTATTTTTCATACAGAACTCGGAATAAAACTGTGAGAAGGGTGCGCTACTTGTCCTCTGCCAATCCATTCCACAGATGAAGTTGTGGCGGAGGGTAGAGGACAAAAACACCCCCGACAAACCCCTGGAACATAAACACCCCAGGACTAACACACACTCCCCAAATTAGGACAAACTCTCTAAGATTTTGTTACTTTTTTACTTTTATTACTTAGAAAAGTGTGTGTCCAATGGCACGAAGACATCCCTTGAAGTCGCGATTTACAACACTGCAGCAAAATTCCCGCATGGGTTTGGTTGCACTTATCACACGTTTGACAGGAGGCTGTCCACGAGCAGCTTGCAAGATGGCTGTACTGGCTAAAACTGCACACGCACACACACGAATACAGGCACGAAGACATATGAGTGGCATATCAAGTACAGGTGTGTAGATGCATATAATTATAAGGACTATGAAGCACGTTCATTGTTTCAATTGTTATTTCCAGTGCATTTCCCTCAGCTGTCTACTTGGCCCATTTGAGTCTTTTCAAATAGACTGACCACACCGGTCCATTTGTTTAAGATTGTACCCCAGGCGGATGAGATGCTTTGGACAGATGTGATTGGTAGCTAGCAGGCGGCAGGTATTCATTAGACCACGCCTTAAAAACTCGGGCTTTAAAGAAATGCATCGGAACTCAGAGGCTGCATGGAGGACAGCTAACGACAAATTGGAGGGAGGATGGCGGGGGCATCTACCCTATCGCCTTCAGAGACTATCGAGATGCACTTTAGGAGCGACTGGCGTCAATTCACCGCGTCGAAGAGGCCATCCATGTGAATCGCCACGAAGACGAAATTCGACGCCAGAGGCTGAATCTAATC
Organism: Bimastos eiseni; assembly: GCA_959347315.1. Classification (NCBI taxonomy): domain Eukaryota; kingdom Metazoa; phylum Annelida; class Clitellata; order Crassiclitellata; family Lumbricidae; genus Bimastos; species Bimastos eiseni. The sequence goes on along the minus strand of OY365813.1, from coordinate 23,080,747 downwards.
CAGGGATAGCGGTCATTTTAGCGACGATCATCGACGAGAGTCCTCCAGCCGTCAGGCCAGGGTTCGGAAATATGAAACCGAAGCAACCGGTCTCAACTGGTTCCGACGCCCGATGAACCGATGGCAGAGGGGGAAGAGACGCCTAGGATATCAATGGGTCGACAGCGGAGCAGAAATTTAATCCCCGAAGCCTATGATCTCCTTTGACACTAAATAACTCTTTGATCTCAACGGACCTCTAAAACGCCACTAACGGTATACTATAAGTGACTCGGTTTTAGTAGCAGAGGGGACATCCCACGAATCAGCGTCGAGGGGTAGGCAAGTGAGGGTCTAGGTGAACCAATGGGACAGCAGGGTCGTAGTCCGCATCACATGAGCTATAGCGGAGGACAGTGTTTATCTGCTGTAGCAAAGAGGGCTACAGCATAGAGTGTCTGGACTTGGAAGGACGTCGGGGAGCCATCAATAACAGGGCGTAGGGCATGATGATCTTCGAGAACCAAGTCGGCCTCTATCCAGTTAATTATTTCTAAGCTACGTGTAGATAGATAGTCGTATATGTGATATTAAATATATTTCTATAAGCATCAAGAAGCGTCGTTGTTCGTGTTTGGTAGATGAGAAAACGAACCGTCACGGATCAAGAAGGATCGTGACAAGTCAACTTCATTTTGTTGATGAGAAGTGGATGTTGTATATTACGATGGTAGCTGCTTCCACAATTAATAGCCGATTACAAGCATCTGCTGCCAGCTGGATTCATCTTTCAGCAAGACGAGGCACGACGTATACTGCTCGTTTCACGCAAGACTGCCCACAGGGTCAATTGTCCTGGTTTCATTGAGAAGGACCAATGGCCCCAAGCTTGCCGGACTTGAACCCTTTGGATTATCACGTGTGGGGAGCTATGCTTGAGAAATACCACAATCCGCGACCAAAGCCAAAAACTGGTTTCATTGAGAAGGACCAATGGCCCCAAGCTTGCCGGACTTGAACCCTTTGGATTATCACGTGTGGGGAGCTATACTTGAGAAATACCACAATCCGCGACCAAAGCCAAAAACGATGAAAGAACTGAAGTGACTTAGTAAAATCGTTTTTGCTACTTTTTCCTGCGTTGCATTTTTTGACCGTCCAAAATTCGTAGTTGGACTAATTAAAAGTGATATAACTTTTGTTGTGTTTGAAATATTGTATTAAATTTTGGCCGTTGTATGTAAATGTGAATTAGCTTAGCGCCTGTAAAATTTCATTTACTAATCTCTAGTTTTGGCCGAACTATTAGCCAAAACATTCGGGGCTTACTTTTTAATGGCCCACCTTGTACACGTACATGGATAGAAATTTTTAATGCACAAATATCATGTGCACGCAGCCATACAATTACATAAATGTACAGGTTGGGCCAGCATAAATGGTCCCACTTTGCGGGCAAATAACTCCGTCAATATTTGGAAGTTATTTATAATTATCTCCTTAGTTTAGCTCTTTCTCGCTTTGTTGCTCTTGTTCACGAAGAGTGAAGAAGAAGGATTTTGTCGAGGAAAAAGAACTAGAAGAAACGAACGAGGGAGGCGAAATGGAAAAGGAAGAGAGAGAAAAGAAATGTTAGAAAAGAAAAAGACTAAAGAGGCGGTGTAGAAGTGATGTAGTGGAAGAAAATTGAGAAGGAATAATTATAAGAAGAAGGAAATAAGAAGTAGATGAAAAAGAAGATAAAGAGAAAGAAATAGAAAAGAAACAAAGAGAAGGTGAGTTTCTCAATCATATCTCGTCAAGTTAAACATTTAGCCACGGATTTTCCATAGCCTTTGGCCTTGCGTATATCGGAAAATGACCGGTCCTCGTCCTAGCCATCTGATTTACCCATCAACAGTGTTACGTATTGTATACTTGAGCTTGCTGGTTTTTGAACCGCTCACCTATCTAGCCTGTTCTCGTTATCTTACGAATCATTTTATGTATAACAGAACCAACAGTTTTTGTATCTACCGTTGTGCCACTTCACGATTTATTTAGGCTAAGCCACCTGAGTAATTAAATTCACGTCGATAACCTCTGCTGAGTATGTGCATGTAATTTCGCAATGTTGCTAGTCTCGGCAATGAGTTAAAACAAGTACACACCTATAATTGTGGCGAATATGACCGAGTCATTATGTCCCTTTCTCTCGAACCTCTAAAATGTAGCCTAGTAGATCTATCGTGCTTTTTCGGCTATGGGTCAGAATGCTTGGAATAGCCTTTTATCGGATCTTCGGCTCTAGCCTAGGAACTCTCTACCCCATTTTTTATTCCACTCTGAAATTTGTCTTATTTGGCCGAGGCTGAAGAGGCAATACGTAAATTTTTATTGATTGATTGATTGATTAATTAAAAATGTACAGTTGAGGACGTACATTTCGTAGAAATTAAGCGACTCGTTAGATATCGATAATTATAATCCAGATAGAAACCGTCAGATTGTGAACAAAGCTCACTGCAAGTTTTCAATGGGTTCAACTTTGGTTTGGAAATACTGTTCCAGTCACTGTAGTCATTAATTTTGTAGACAAGTAGCTATCTAATACTACTTACAATTTATTGGGCTTATGTGCAACCGATAACCTAACTGAACTGTTTCAGATCAGTGCTATAACAGTCAACACGCAGCTATACAAATACCACACGCAAAATAAGCTGTACACAAACACTCGCAAAATCGCTCGCGCATCGTTCGCCTACTCAGTTGCGCACGAGCGATTTTCTGCTCGCCTATTATATTCAAATGGGAAGCTCTGTTTGCAGGTTGTTGGAGTAATCTGAATCCGGAACAGCTCTTCTATGCGTATCCATTTTCTGACTCAGATCAAATTCCTCGTAGAAGTCTTGATTCGAAGTCATTTCCGATGGTTCACTTGCGTTCTCAATAAGAACGGTGTAAGTTGTATCGGAAGCATCATCTTTGGAGATTGTCGGAGGCGTGGGATCTCCGTGATTTGGCCCAGTATCACCAGAACGACTGTTTCTATATCATGCATAGACAATTTAGATACTTTACCTCTCTGTCTTAACTGTGACTTAACTCAACAAATATTATTTCCATGTTGCTTAGCATATAAATCCCAATCTAGTTATACGTGACCATAAATGAACAACTTTCAAAGTTATCAAGCATCTTTTCACTTAACTGCAAGTCTACAACACATGCGAAACTAATATGCGTCTTGGCGTCTCGTCGCCACTGTACACTTCAATGTCTCCTTCATAAATCGCAATAAAAGTTTGGTATCGTTGCCGATCAACCTGTTCTTTGATATAATATTATTGACAAATTTTTCCATGACCGTGATCACCATGGCCATCCTTGACTTCACTTAACTCGTGCAGTTAGCAATGCATCTGTTGTCACCCTTCTCCCTATGTATATAAAGGTATTTACTTGTCCTAGTCTATCCGCGTCCACCATCATGTTGACTACCTGCTCAGTAGCCCACGCTACACGACAGAAGTGTAAAATTAACACAGTACAGCGCCTGAACTTTTACCGACACTTTTTCGAAATTGTGTTTCAGTAGAATGAAGCAGAGGATTCTGCATAGTTTAAGACAAATCAGAATAAAGAAATCATTTAAAATAATCGAAAACGCGAACTCCAGATTTAGAATCTGTTACTCCCATGCCAGGCACAAAGAGCTCGCTAACTCACAATCACTGCGTCATATCATAAATCGATCTCCGCTTTGTTTTAGATCCGAGTCCGGTTGCCATTAAAGGCGTGCTCTTGACAGTTGAAGTTTATTCCGGATCAAAAGACAAATAAATTATGAAAAACTTTAATTTATAAAATGCAAACCTGCGTCGGATTCCGATGAACGCAACGACAAGGAGAACTAGCAGAAGAGTACATGAACTTCGGATGCCAAGGCCGTTAGGCATTCCTTGAGAATATTAAACATAGGCGTTTGAACAGTAGGCCCTACGGACATAGTTTGGCTTAATAGGACAAATAGGACCAGTTGCACGACTGCTGTTGCGCTTATTTTAAAATAGTAATGATGATAACAATGATCCTAGCCAATAATGCATTACGAATCAATCTCAGGTCGCTTCAAGTGAAATCGCATTTTGGAAATTTGCATTGGGACAACGTTCCAAAATGTTGCTCCGTTGGAAAATGAAATCCGCATTTAAATAGTCGATTTACTGCAACGAAGTTAACTCTTCATGCAATTTAATATTAAAGTAAAGCCTTCTAAGCAAGTTCTAAGTTCTAAGCAAAAATAAACAGTATTTAATTTTCATAATGGCTCTTTAAATGCCTATAGAGGAATTGAGCATCCCTAATGCATCGAATATAAGGCAGCAGTCTATCGATATGTTCATTAATTGACAATTGAAAGTAAAAATATGGGTTTTTCGAGACTTCTTTTATTGATTTTTGGTAATCTGATAGATGGCGCAATCGATCCATTTACTTAGCCCTTGAATCCGACAAGCCGGAAAACCGGTTTCAAAGATAGGCATATATACCCGAAAAGCCGGCTTGATGATCAAGCGTCATAGCCCTATTGGCCGTTATAAAGGTTTATGAAATATTATTAGCGGTGAGCATAAAAAACGACGCACACGCCTGTATTTTTAAGAACCACACAGAACCCCTGGCAAGAGAAGTCTTGCTTTCAATATGTTTTTTTAGAACCTCTGATACGAATTAGTTGGAACATTATCGTCAAAGAGTTATTCCGATAGGAAGAAGTTCATCAGATCACAGACTGACCTATGAATGTGATATCCCAGTGCACTTACCTGAGCGACCACAAGGAGCAACAAGTAACAATAGATGTGTGGTCTGCTTAGATAAGTACAAGCGAATAAAAAGAGTAAATCCTAACGCCAAGTACAGGGACTTGCCGAAGCGGAAAAAAACTGTTTACTGGTGCAAAACATGCGAAGTGTTTCTTCGCATCGGGCGCGGTCGTGATAACTGCTTTGAACGTTTTTACACAAAAGTGGACTTCTGGCGATGAAATAATGTGACTAGGTATTGATAAGAAAAAAATTTACTAATTGTATTTTTTCTTTTATAGCCTACCAAAACAATGTGTGTTTCTTAGATATACATTATTATGTTCATATAAAAGTCAATTTCATTGACATTTTACAAGCATCTAAAAAAATCTGAGTTGTGATTTTGTACTGAGTCTGGATACCAAACGGTTCAAAAGTTACAGGTACAGTTATAAGCAGATCCGTGAACGTTTTTCTTGACCAGGGAGCCTCGGATATAGGCGCAATTAGGCCCGGGAGGCCCGGGTTTAAAGGGTTAAGAGATCATTTAGGCCTATTATGCAAACTTGCCAGAGTGGATCTCGTCAATGAGGACTCGATCGAGTAGGTAAACGATATTTATTTTTGTGCATTCTTTGTCATGTTTTCTCATTTTGTTGAGTTATGTCAGTAATATTTCTATACGTTGCGTTGTCATCCAAGCGTGACATGTGTGCAAAATTTCAGCTCTGTAGGTCGACGGAAACATACCCAAAAACAGTTGAAAGGAAACCGACGAACCAACATCTAATCAGGAAAAACTTTACGCAAACCAAGTTAAAGACACGAGGGTACAAATAAAGAACTATCGAACCAGTTTAAGGCTATGTTATAATAGGTGTACTCACTGTCTGTTGGTTGTTTATTCTGGAGCTCGATAATATGTTCTTCAGGTGTGGTGAAGCGGTTGTAGTCGAAGGTTACTAACTCTCGTTTAGTCACGCTGCTATTGTATAGACCATACGTGATGTTCATTGACGTCGGAACAACTGTTCACAGAAGCAATGTTTGAAAAATCGAAATGTCGCGTTATGATTGATTATGGCTCTTGGTAGGAACAATAATATTCACTCCCGACTTCTCAATCTCACGGAAACACTCTTCTCTGATATCTATGAGGCATTTGGTAGGTTTCAGGTCACCCCTACCATTATTAAAACGATCTTTAATTGCTGATATAATTATACGGATTGTCGCATCGTATAGCATCGCATCATATCTTTCGATTTGCATACCACTTCTCGCAGAATAATTAGTCAGATGTGCTCTCAGCATGGAAACCCTGTGAGAAAAAGAAACGCATTCAAAGAGCGAGAATTCGATGGAGAGAAGCCAGTCATTAGTTTAGTCCTCAGTGATGGAAGACGGTTATACCAGGTAGTTTGACCAACAACAGAAAACGCCGGTGCAGGGCTAAGGAATAAAAAGATCAATACGATCAACAGAGCGCTAGGAACAAGATGAAGTTGCAGATAACGCCTTTCGGAAATAGTCACAGAGATATCTCGGAGGGCTGCCTAGCTGGACCTTGTAAACTTGAAAGATGATCATGCAGTGGATACGTGCAGTGACAGAAAGTCAATGTTAGACAACAAGTATGTATGTAAAAACATGCGCAAAGCGATGGCTATCAGCCTAACTGAAGCATTTAAGACCGATTGAAGGGGAGAAAGACGCTGTGTCGGGAGTCACATTAAATGTAAGTTGCAGTAGTCAAGGCTGGAACAGACGAACCAATGAACAGTGATGGGAAAGACAGAGGAAGAAACCGATTGCTTGATGGCTCAGATTGTGATTAATCTTTATCACTCCTCGCTAATTTTCATTATCCGCCAAACATAAATGCAAATAAATGTTTTAAGAATTACAAGCGGGATCGTCAGATCACTTTATGTCATCTTTACACAACTGGTATCCGTCATAAGGTTTCTAGTTGAAGACTGCTGCATAAAGGTCACATACGTATTGATGATACTGATAATGATACGACACCTCAGTTGCAGCCCTGAAACAGCTGTATTTGTCTCATTACAAGCAATTTACGAATTCTCTCAAGTTCCATAAAACTAACCGTTGCAAGATTTTCTGTTTTGCGCCAAACTGTATCCTGGATTGCAATCACAAGTGTAATTTCTTATGCTATTGTAACAATAGCATAAGAACTTGTTTGCAACTAAATAAAAGCAAAGCTGATACCTCTAGAGGTCGAATGCATGAAAACATACAGGCAATAATACAGTAGAAGAAAGCCTCTACCAAATGTAATCAAATGCATACTGCATAGTCAAAAAGCATCTAAAATATCGTCTTGAAACACAAAAAATTTGTTTCAGCCAAGCAGTACTAATTCTTTCAATATTTACAATATGAAATGTAGCCTACATACCGTTGTGTGGTTTTCAAGTTTAACAAATCTAACGGTAACCTCGATTTCTACCACACGTGTAACTCCCGATGTTATCGTTACAAAATTGTATGCAACCGGGTGTTCTTGTAGCACATTCGTCAACATCTGATTATGTAAGAAATATGGTTGACTATTTAGAGGCTCTAAACATACATGAGGCCCACCCACATTATATTGCAATGGAACAACTGTATCGTCTGCTTACGCACGCGTGGAGCAAACAAGGCACCTAAAGTGCTGCCCTGAAACCAGCGGAATGTGTATTATGCAAGCTATACTTATTCTTTAAAAGAAATTGTTTGTTATTAACCAATACACGATTTTCCGTTTTGTGCTAAACTGTAACCTCGACGGGAACCACCAGTGTATCTTCCGATGCTATTGTTACAAAAATGACTGCAACCGTGTGTTCTTGCTGCACATTCGTAAAAATCTGATCATAAAATCAATAACATGGGTGCATTAGAGTCTTTAAACATAAAACTGACGTGCAATCAGTACTGCAAATTGTCTGCAATGGAAGTTGTCAATCACAATTTTGCTTTGACATGTTTACTCAAAGACACCTAATATCTCACCCGCACCGCATTTGGTTCTCCAGACGGTACGAGATATTTGTTCAATGAGGTACGCGAAATTTAATTAATGCAAACTATATGTGACGTTATCTCAAACGAAGTTCCATTTGTCGTCAAGTGCAAAAAAATATCTCCTATAATAATGAATTGCAAGGGGCGCTGTATTCGTCTGGTGTTAATGATCTGACCTTTACTTGTTTAGCGTCCGCCTTAAATAGCCCATGATCACAACTATTGCTCATCAATCCAGTGATACAAGCTCTTTCAGTTTATACACAACCTATCGTTGCTCGATCTCATGTTATGTGCCAAACGGTAGCCTTGATTGCAATCACAAGTGTAACTTCCGCTGTTATTGTTACAAAAGTGAGCGTAGCCATGTGTACTTGTAGTGCATTCGACAATATCTGAATATGAAACAGGCTGTTATCTGGCAGATGTCGTTAGGGGCTTAAATCATAGGCTTACATGCTTCCCTGACGTAGTAATGAAAGTACTCTATAGGCCTAATATTATTATGTAGCGAAATGTGCATCAAGCTAGTTACGTTAATTCATTCAATTTGTTCATAACTTACCAATACTTAATTTTCCGTTTATGTCCAAACTGAAACCTGGACCGCAACCACATGTGTAACCTTCGATGATGTTGGAACAAAACTGAGCGCAGCCGTGTGTTCATGTTGCACATTCGTCAACATCTGATCAGAAAATAAATAGCGGGCCACAGGTTGGGAATCGCTGGCGACTTAAAGCCTTTCTATTTTTAAAGACAATTTATATCATCGGCATTCGCACGGTCATACGCGTCACACTATCGGATCGCATAATGTCAAGAAGAGGTACACGAGATTATAGAATTGTATATGATATTACCGGTATCCTAAAATTATTTTTGTCGTAACATGCACGACAATGCGAAATTATTGTAATATCATCATCGTAATTAATTGCAATTGCAATGGAAACCAACGATCCTCAGTTTATAATTATCTGACCTGATTCTTGCAAAGAATCATTTCGTGGGCCTACATTAAATTCGTATTTCGGTCCAACATCAACTTTTTTACATATCATACATAACGAAAATTAGGTGTGCAACCTCTGTCGTAAATGGCCTCATGAAAATAGCATTATTCAAGCACTAAAAATATTTCAATATATGCACACTTGCCGCTACATGATTTTCTGTTACATTCTCAAACTTGTCGTAAGATGCACCGAAATACGAATTTAATGTAGGCCCACGAAATGATTCTTTACAAGACGACTTGAAGCCCGTCTATTTTTAATGATCTGACTTTCGCTGTAGGCAGTCAACGCTCAAACTCATTTTTCTCACCGAGGGTTAAAATTACATTAGGATTTAACCATCTATATGAATTAGTCCCTTTATACAGTTTGCAGGCTGCAGTTTGGCACAGAATTGTCTGTGATATTGGCATATAACAGACAATCATGCAACGGTAAGTTGTGTATAGATTGAAAGATTTTGCATTTCTTGAGCACATGGCTACTATAATGGGGCCATTTAATGCAGATATTAAAAACCTAATTGTTGCTTTATTATTGCTAGGTAATACAACAACAATTAGGCTTTTAACATCTGCCTTAAATGGCTCCATTACAGTAGTACTTATAATTGAATAGCTATAATCATGCAGCTTGTAATGATTGCAGTGCTTCTTGAGGTTCATGTTTAGTGGATCCGGGATATTGCTCATCGCCCCGCAGTCCTATTGTACATAATGCAGACTCGAATGTTGAGCCAACTTGTTCAACTCAAAATCTCCCTAATCTAGGTCGATAGACAAACAACAGTGATTGCGTCCAGTATTTAATACATACGACATGTGAGATAGGAACCACTAGTTATTGGTCTATGAAATAAGCGGATGTTTCAATAAACCAGAATGATAAAATTTATAGAATTATAGCATTTGACAGCGGTTTTCAGGAAACCCCGACACATTAATACATTTCATGAATCACTCGACTGTTAGCGATAAACGAGTTTGAAATTATTTTGAAGTAAATCAAGTTGAAAGTTATTGTGCAACAGTGACTGCGTACAGTGCATAGCATGATTATTATGATAATTATTATACGACTATGTCCTCATGGTTAAGCTGCTGCTTTGGGCCTAGTTTTAGAGTTGCATAAAGGACCAGCCTGTGCATGCCCCTGGGTGTATTTATCACACAAAGAAGATTCTACTTCTCGGTTATAGTGCATAGACAAAAGGCGAATTCGTTTGGTTTTATTTTGATTAGGAATTTGTCCCAAAGTGACACTGTGGACGATTTATAATGTATTTGCATTTGACATCTCTGGTCATGCTGGCTCATGTCATCGTTTATCTTTTTGAAAAATCATTTCTTGTTCCAAGTGATCTACAATGCGATTATCCAATCGTCCTTCCCACAACTGGCAGCTGCCTATCCAATTCACCTATCCCAATAATCATTCTGATGAAAGAGCATTTCGTACAAATCATTTTTACCTTAAAAGCATATATAAAGGAGACAACAGAATATTACCCTTCTGCACATGTCTGCTGTTTGACATAATTGATCGTAAGACACTCCTTCGAAGTAATAGAGAAAATAGTGGGGGGACTCTGTGCCTGTGTATTTTGCTCCAGTTTTTTTCCCAAATTGATGTACAGCTTTCGTCCAAGGCCTCACAACTTTACCCTACCCGCAAAAGGCAATGAAAACTATATCCCAAGAGTACTGTTCATGCATATTCAATAGAATGACCCTTGTCATCAGAGTCTAATGCGATTCAAATATCTTGTGAATAGGTTGCGCTGTGCCAACCTTGTCTTAATAATAAGCGAAAATCATCGTCAAAAGTTAGATTCTCCGTATTAATTTGCAGATACGGGTTCATAAATCCATTTTCGCCAGAGGGAATAGCATTCAAATAAAAATTGAAGCGTCCAGTTTGCTGCAAGACCCCCTCCGGCCTGAGCAAATGAGAACTGTCGTAACTGTTGATGGGTTGGTCCGATTTTTGTGGATATGTGCCAACAATGGCTCCATCGAAGCTATTCGTGGTAATACAACTGTTAGTATCAATTGCAAATGCTGATTCTGAATCCAGACATACCAGGTATGTTCAAGTTAGACCAACTCACCCAAGTTATAGCAGTTTACATGTTTCGCTTAGGCCGGAAGGAGTTTTCGAGCCCCCACGCTCCAATTTTTTATCTGATTGCTTTCCGCTGGGACGAAAATTGATCTACAGACTGTGTCTGCTATGGTAGCGTGATCGGAGAAGATCCTGCACTTACGGTAAATTGGTAAAAGTGTCTTTCATATCAGCTGCCCAATCTCGTTAAGGCTATTATTCTCGTTCGATGAATTAGTTCGCCTGCATTTGTGTGACCGTTGCCAATTCAATAGCAAAAACTCGACAGGGTAAGAGTGATTTAAGGTATCGATCGAAATTCGCTTTACTTGAAGTCACACTTACAAACTTTCAATTGGGATCAATGTTCCCTCTAACGCTTGTGCGCATGCGCGTGTGCGAGAGCACACGGGCCTTGAAGCCAGCGCGCACAATATTTTTTAGGAAATTTCTGCATGTACATTTTTTGTTGAAACTTAGCTTTAATCAAACGTTTTTAAATTGTCATGAATTTTGCTTTCTTTAAATTTTTCGAAAATTTGTCCGATTCTGAGAATTAAAGGCTACAAACCTTCCATCGATCTAATAATGAATTATAAATAAACAAGAAATATGGAACACATCTAAGGCTATTGAAGACAATACACCGTCTTTTGGCTATTTATTCTGGGGCTCAACAATATTAGCCTCAGTTATGGCGAAGGAGCTGCCGTTGAAGGTAACCGTCTCTCCTTCAGTTACGCTGGTATTGTATGGATCATCCGTTAAGTTCATAAACGCCGTAATAATTGCTAACATAAGTAATGCTTAACTTGATTATGGTTGCTTTCAAATTGGCAGCTTATCTTGTTAGCAATAATTTGCTACAGACTTCTAAAATTGGTTTTTAAGGGCCTCTCAACGGAGACTGTTAATTCCACTCATCTCTGACACCCATGGGGTTTTGAAGGGTCACAGGTAACACTCACACTCAGAGCATTACTTGATGTCAGCACTGAGTCGGTCACCGTCGTTCGAGGTACTCTTCTTTATCGGAATCTTACCCACTTTAGTGTCTTTGGAAATATTCTCAACTGGCTTGGTTCCTTCTTCCATGACCGATCATTTCTCTGTAGTCTACCGATCTATAAGGATTCCATGCATAGGTTCCTGCCCCGTTTAGCTTACTCTAGGGTTCTGTGCTGGGCCCATTTCTATCTATTTTGATACTGCTGATTTTGGCCCTTTTATGACCGCATGTTCTGTTTATATGATCAATTGGATGCGTCAACAGCCAACATCGCAGATCCTGGCCATAAAATTGGCAATGGAGCCTCTAGAAAAGCAGTTGAACATGTATGCGCAAGCCTATACCTACCACTTCTGGTGGTGCACCGAGTATAGCTAATCTTCTCGAGAAGAAATTCAAATTTAAAATAATTCTGTGACATTATCTCAAAACCGGCTCCAATGATCAAGTTTGCAGTATAAAACATGAAAACATCTACAACTATTTCACTCAAGTGGGACGAATTCTGCCTAGTTTTACCAAACTGGGTCCCCTTGCATGAATTTCTGTTTCGTGTCACAACGATGATCGCAATCGATTCTTCCTGTTCAGATCCAGTACAATCATTCACAATTCGTTTTTTGAATTATAAATAATTGACAATAATTACTCAGGTATTATGTGTTTTATTAGCAAATGTTTTCCACGCGTTTGGTTGCTTTTCTGTAACTTTTCCCAAGTAGCGATGATCGGAATGCTCGACGACCATCCGTTTTAATGCCACCGAGCAAACACGACAGACATTGGTATATGCAATAAATGTCTAGAAAGGCAGCGTTTTATTAACATTGATATCCAACAGAAGTGAGGAAACATTATTTTTGGGGCTCATTACGAAATCAGAAGGTCTAAGACATATACATGATTGTTGGGTTCGAGCATAGGCTTATTTTGAAATGATGCCTGCAAAAGGGGTTGCATAATGTAGCGAACGTAAATGAGACTAGTCGCGCGGTGTAGATTTTGAGAAATCTGGAGGGACTTAATTAAGGAAGGAAAAATTTGGTGACATTTGTGTCACCCCTATAGTATGTTACTGATCATTATCCATCGGTAACGTTCTGCATTTCTGCGAAATCTTGCACTCCTAAATTCTCGCACGTAAGACTTCGAAACAGGGACGTCATTTCGGCTCTATTCAGAAGGGGGCAAGCAGGAATTTTTCTGGCGGGGGTTCCTCCTTCTTGTTTTAAATTTGTTTTGGTTTACTGGCGACGGGAGGTTACTCCTTCTTGTTTTATATTTGTTTTGGTTTCGTTTTTGCGTTTTCAGTTGTACCAAACGAATTGATATCTTAAATGGGCCAAACGTTGATACAGTTTCGAAAAAGTGAAATTTACCAATTGTAGGCACCTGTGATATATTTCTTGAAATTTGAAATTTCCTGAACCCGCTCACTCAGCACACGCTGAGTGTTACGGGCCGACCGCTCTAACCGATCAGCCACCGCCACACAATTTTAACATAATTATAATGTTAATAATATATAAAATTTAATGAGATTTATTATTAATATGGCTATTAAACTATGACCTTGAATGGAAATTTTCACGCAATATAACCTAAAACAGGAAAATCAGGGAAAGTAAATGCCCCTAACCCCCTCCCTAATGACGCCCCTGCTTCAATATTGTTGTTTCGGACATTAAGAAAACAAATTACAAGTTTGAAGTTTTGGCGGTAATGGACATAAAAATAAGAAATTCATAAAAATTGTCTGTATACACTGCGTTATAATCCGGTCGATCTCCTGAGTCAAATCAATGTTGAGGTCTCAGGAAATACAGCACATACACCGATGCTCGGTGAAAACATTTCTCTTTTACAACTTTGTAGATTCAATAATTAAATTTTTTCTGAAAGTAGGACATGACATGTAGTGTTTGTTGAATATCCTGAAAACGACCTCTTGTATCTCTTAGTATTTAGAAGAATGATCGCAAAATTTTTACTACAGATCAACTCAAAACTACTTGTTATCTTTTATTGACAAAATTTTATATATAAATTTCAACCAAATGGCAAGTGCTTATTTTTTCTTGCTTCACTTGATGACACTTGATGGCAATGGTGTTCTTCTCCATCAAACACGACGCAATTTTGAGGTCTTATGGTTAGACATAGAAATAATGTCGAATATTAAATAGCCAGCAGAATTGGATTGTCAAGGAAGTCGATGTGATGTCATTTCTGCATTTAAAACATGCTAATAGTCTCTTTCGCATTACGTTGTTATTGATTCAACATTCAATTCGTCAGTATGACTGTTGCTTGAAGATATTCATACGAGTCGAAACACCTGTATGCATGTACCTATATGAGCCGAAACACCTGTAGCCTATACTCTCTAATCAGCATGTGCGCAGTCAAATTATATTGCAGATTGCGATTGCTGAGTCTAACTTTAGCAGACATCGCCCATGCAATTCTTATTAAGTTAATAAAAATTCGTAAGATATTTGCAAAAATTAAAGACGAGCAGAAATATTAATATAGGTACATACTACATATTCTGCGTCCGCTGTATGATCATATTTAATAACCGTTTCCTTCTCGAAACCGACATCGTTCCTAGATTGTTGTACAGCCGTTGACTCATGAACCTTTTACTACTTTTTTCCATTTTTCGATTGAATATAACAGCGGTTTGCCAGCTGGTATACATAATAACAAACGAAGGCATAATAATAATCGCCTGATTCATGTGGCTTTTATAATAGTTATGATGCTGGTGTTTACATCCTACGTCAGACAGGTTAACTAATTAGCGTCCATTTATTTCGAGCCCACATGCAAGCAGAGACATCCATTTCTTTCGGTCGCCGTATGTCCAAGTTTTGGTTTAATTATTTATGACCCAGATTCATGCATTGGTTCATTTCTTTCGGATCCAGAACTAATAATTTATTCACCTTTGCGAGCTCAGATCCATGTTCACTTTTTGGATCCAGATCCATGTATTGGTTCACTTCTTTGGATCCCGACAGATGTGTTTATTCAATTTTTGTAACCCAGATCCATATAATTGTTTCCCTCTCTGGGACCCAGATCCACGCATTGGTTAACTTCCTTAGAAACCGGATTAAGAGCCAAGCATTGGTTCACTTCTATCGATATCGGGTTCAAGTGGGGATTAACTTCTTTCGAAACCAGATCCAAGTATGGATAAACATCTGCTGAAACCGGATCTAAATTGGGAGTGACTTCTGTCGAAACCAACTGCAGGTAGGGATTAACTTCTGTCGAAACCAGATCCAAGTAAGGATTAACTTCTGTCGAAACCAGATCCAAGTAAGGATTAACTTCTGTCGAAACCAGATCCAAGTAGGGATTGACTTCTGTCGAAACCGGATTCAAATTGGGATTGACTATCTTTTGGTTCGAATCTGATTTTTCCAAATCCAGGTTGGCTTTGACTTCTTCTCCCTTGGTATTTAAGTGAGTATTCGATCCTTCCGATTGCTTATTAATCTTTGAAAAAATTACAAATGCATTCATGACTGATTCGTAATTGTGGACTGGATGTTGGTCAATGTCCCCTTCGAGGGTGATTGAATATCCCATGTTGTCACACATGCCAGGTAATTCAGGAACAGGTCGATCTCCACCCATGGCTTCTTTCTCCGGGACACCTACTGATTCATATTTGTTGCATCCATACACGTCAAACGATTGGTGCATCCTCTCTTGTCTAAGCGCTATATCTTCAAATACCTGATCAATAGAATCATAATCCATTTGTTCGTATATGCTCTGTTCTCTCTTCAGGCAACATTCTTTATTGCCTGCTAATTCTTTTAATGGAAACCCGATTGAATCATACCCCACGTCCTCGTAAATACTAGGCACATTGGGAAGTCTCCTGTTTTTCATGCGTCTGTTGATCTCTGTAATAAGAACCAACCAGTCAATCGATCGATCGCACAACCGATCCGTCGATTCATCGATCGACCCATCCATCAATCAATCAATTAATCAATAATCAATCAAAAATGCTTTATTGCTTATAGGTCATCCAAATATCGGATTAATAGGTAACGTTGTGATTGGGTACTAGGACAATTACCCCGGACAATTACTCCCATGCAAACAACCTCCCCCCCGGACAATGATCCCGGATAGCAATGGTGAGACAAGCAAATCCACATGCACCACAAATACTAACAATTATATTATTTTACATGTTATACATAAATCGTATATTAGAGAACTATTCAGTGAGTATTAAATTAAATATCTCGAAGAAAATGCTGTTTGCTGTCAAAATTGTAAAGTACATAGCACTTGAAAAGACAAGCTTTGTGCTACATAGATAATCAGTAACATTGCGCTCCTTGTAGTCTTAATGAAGGTCAGAATCCGCGCATTTGAGTCAGCATAATATGCTCACTCAATTTGGGGCTATTTGCATCGAGGTTATTGTCCAGGAATGATTGTCCGGGGTTATTTTCCGGGGGTTAATGTCCAGGGTGGTTATTGTCTTGTCACCTATTATTGTGTGACCCTTGGCAAAAGAGTGGGTGTCCTGTTTATAAGACATTACTTTCGTTCCTCTTGCTAGTTCGCAAGAGGAAACGAAAGAGAAATTCTGCGAGCCGTTTGCCTACCAATGGATTAGTCAATAATAATAAACAATAACTCAAATTAACAACAAACCAGTGATAGTTACAAATAACATTTGTATTTTGAAGCTATTATATTGGACAGTGTGTGAACTGCGCTGTAATATTAGTATGTAAGCCTATATATATATATATATATATATATATATATATATGTGTGTGTGTGTGTGTGTGTGTGTGTGTGTGCGTGTGCGTGCATGTGTGTGTGTGTGTGTGTGTTACCAATCAGGCTGTTAAATTCGCTGAACTTGCTGAGTTGCGCGATAGTTGTGTTGAATAATAATGAGGAGGGTGAGACAGATGCTAAGAAAAGCGCGGGTAGTTTGAAAAATTATGCTGAAGTGTTCTTAGTGAGTAGTAGCAAGTTATGAAATGTGTAAAATTTTAGCTGTGGTCTGAAGATCGTAATTTTTTGAATAATTTGAATTTATGTTTGTTTGAAGAAGAAAACTGTCTTCAACAGCGTATTTATTTCAGTTGCTACGAGGGAAGAAAAGTATTGCCGTGTGAAATTTTGACCTGTACGCAGTAAGGAAAAGAACAGTGCACAAGGGAGTTGATGTCAGGCTGCTCTGGGCAAAAATCGGGTGGCATATTTAATCAATTATATGCTTGGTGAACTGCGATAAAGGCTGAGTCACATTGCACACCTCGCCTGTATCAACTATCGTACCCAAACGAGGAACCAGGTAGGAACTAAATCTGACATAAGGCCTACAGTGCATTCACAAGACAAACTTCAGTCTATTTTGAATTTTTTTTAATGTTTTGGGAGACTCTCCTATAGAGCCACATTTGGTTATAAGGTCTCAACTCAAATAATAATTTGTGATGCTCAATGATCCACTCAAAAAACATTAATCAAATCAAATCGTTTACGTGTCTGCCAACAAAATAACTTATTAGTCAACAGCCATCAAGTCACAAAATTGTATCACACGTTATGAATGATAGCGGCCACAAGAGAGGGCCCTGGAGGGATCAAAGATCCCGCTAGTAGGGACACCTATTTACAGTTCAAGAAGACAAAAAAAACAGATCGAAATACAGCAATTAAATCGTTATCATACACATGAGTTTTAACTAAGCTAACTAAATTATCCGATAAAAGAGTCATAAAATTGGTCAAAAATAAGAGGACAACCGTGTTGATGTTGTGCCTGTCTTGTCTGCGTATCGACCGTCAGCAATTTCTTGACTTCCCTGTAGTTTTGCTGTCATCTTGGCTGACGAAGGTTATGTATAACTTGTGTATAAATGATTAAATTGATATTTTTATCATATCCCTAGAGCCTTAATCATTTCCTCAGTTATAGCATTCAACATATGGGGGCTCTGTCCGAAAGCGGATTTTTTTAATATCTAGCAATAGGTAAGCAGTTAAAAGAGATGGGTACGTAGGTCAAGACAGATGAAATTTAGGCGCTGATTAACCGTAGAGTTAATTCTATAGACTCGTTTTGTGCGCAGTTATCGTTGAATAGTCTTGGTGAGGTGACGTACTGTGGTATAAAATTTAGGCTGCCGTGAGAAGTATTGTAGTATGCAGCGCGCATAGCGTACAATGGAAACGCCGGTGCCGGCGCGTCTCTGACAATTGAAGATGTCTTTGACTTGTCGGTTGAGGAGTTAAGAGAAGAAATGCAACGCTTATTGCAAGAGGTTAAAGGGTTAACTAAAATTATATTGCAAAAGGCGTTGGCAAAATTAATTACCCCTGAAAAAGGTAGTAAATAGGAGTGGAAAATTAAGAGTAAAGCGCTCTAGTTAAGGCTGCAAGAGATGCATAAGACTTTGAGAGACAAATGAGGAGAGAAGAAGCCTATAGAATGCAAAAGAAGGAGGAGTCAGAAAGAGAATTTGAGATATTGAAGCTCAAATTGCAAGCCTAGGAGCGTAAGGAAAATGCTTTGGCGAAAGAGAGGATTCGTAAGGAAAATGCTTTGGCGGAAGAGAGGAAAGACAAAGCGAAGGAGGAGCAACGTAAAGCTGAAATAAAGGAGAATAAGATTAGGCTCCAAGTTTAGATGGAGGAGAGAAACGCAAGAAGAGAGTACGAGGAAAGAGAGAAAGTAAGAGAACACGAATTGAAATTAAAACAGCTAGGGATAATGAAAATAACCCAGGGAGCGTTAATGAGAATTTCCGTATAGCTACAGCTGTGAAGTTTGTACCGAAATTTAATGAGGCAGACGTAGACAATTACTTACTTGATAGCATACGAAAAAGCAATGAAAATTCATAAATTCCCAAAAGAACAGCTTTGATCCATTCACAGTTAACAGGGAAAGCGCAGAAAGTTTTTTCGGCATTATCCGTTGATAAATTACGTTGTTCAAAAGCAAGCGTTACTGTTGTTTTACGGAATTCCATCGAAAAAGGTTTAGGACTATGACAATGGGAACATTGGAAACTTATTAAAATGTTACGTTTCGATTGGGACTCCCATTTAAGAGCTGGATAGAGGGAGAAAATGCAATGACTGACATTAATAGGCTCTTGGAAGTAATTAAGCTTGAGCAGTTCGTAAATTGTATGCCGACAGAGATATATCGTTGGGTGATTGAAAAGAAGCCCCTAACTCTTTCAGAGGCTAGTAAATTAGCCGAAGAATTTACAGTGCTATACAAACCATTTAAAATGGATGTTAACACAGTTTCTAAATTTGAAGCACAACCAGTTGAAAATTCGAGTAGTGAAAATTTGCGAAAGTATTTGCAAACAAATAGTTTCGGGCCTAAGAATGATTTTCATAAGTCGTTTGGATCTCAGATTCGTTGCGCAGGCTGCAATCGTTTTAGCCACACCCTCAATTATTATAGACAAAGAATAGCGCAGCAACCAGACAGTGGTCAAAAGAACTTTGACCACTAAATTTGTGCAGTTGCTTGTTAATGATAAACACTGGGCAGAGCAGTCCTTGGTTTCGTCTCAGGTGCACAGCGACTTTCAACCTTTTTGTGCTCATGCACATTTTTGCAGTAATGAAGGTTCACAGCGCTGAAGGTTCACAGCGCCCGGTAGTTCTAAATACATTGACGGTTCCTGATCCATATCCAATGCCTTGAGTGGATAGACTTCTAGATCGATTGGGTGGGGCTAAATATCTCACAAAAGTTGACATAACCAAAGGTTACTATCAAATTGCTATAGCGCCAGCATCTGTCCCGTTGACAGGATTTGTAACGCCGCATGTGTATTATCAATGGCGATACATGGCTTTTGGTTGTGAGGCGCACAAACAACGTTTTAGTATACTGGTTTGAAAGTTGTTTGCTCACCTGGACATGTTCTGTGAAGCATACTTGGATGATGTGCTAATTTTCAACAGGGATTGGCATAGTCACGTTTCACAGTTGAAACAGGTTTTGCAAAAGGTTCGAGAGAAACTAAACATTAAGAAGTGTGTTTTTGCTAACGCGGAAATCGACTTCTTAGGGCACCACATGGGGTTGAATTCTATTCAACCACGTATACGGAAAGTGGATGCATTGCAGAACTTTCCGCAGAACACAAACAAAAAGCAGATTCAATCATTGTTAGGGCTAGTCTCGTATTATAAAAAATACTTAGCCCACTTTACTCAGTTGACGTTACCATTGACCGCATTACTTAAGAAAGATGCTAAGTTTCTGTGGATATATGACGCTCAAAAGGCATTTGTTGACTTGATATCCAGGTTGGCATCGAGACCGATACTGAGACCACCGGATTATAATAAACCGTTTTGCTTATCTGTTGACGCTTCTCAATGCTGTGTGGGAGCCTGTTTATTTTAGGTACACGCAATCTGCTTTCACAGTCGGAATCTACGAACCTGCGAGCTCAACTGCTCAACCGTGAGAAGGAGGCGTTGGCTCTGATTACAGCGGTACGCGCGTGTAGTCCGTACTTCGGTTTTGATCCTATAACCGTGTACACAGATCATAGTCCTCTCCAGTTCATAAATTCCATGGTGAATACGAACCAGAAATTACTTCGTTGGAGTTTAGAATTGCAACAATTTACGCTGGACACAGGAGGGGAAAGGAGAATTTCTTACCCAACCTGTTGAGCCGACCGTCGTAACATGTTCTAGTTTACGACCGCGGTAAATGAGACCCAGGAAAATGTAGCCTGGTGATAATAGGAGATTCTTTTGTTAGCTCTAGATTAGAATGTTCTGTATCATTTTATTTCCGACTGATTTCGAATGAACCAATGAGACTGCGTACCGTTTTGCCATGTGTCCGCTTACCGATGTGAACAGTGTATATAGATTATTATGTTCTAATTGATTTGAACATTTTATATTCATGTACATTGTTTGGAACGCTGTAAGTAGGTCTAACGTTATGTTTTTTGTCGAAAACCTTCCACGGTTTTCTCTCAATGGCGTCGGGGGCATGTTGGGAGCACGTGCATAACCTTCCCTATAGTTTACCTTGGTGGCCTATAACCTGTGCTTGTATGAATGTGGGGTGGTCTCGTTGGACATCTTTTGAATCTCTTTCTTTGCTCTGTGCAGTGGAGGGTGAAGTCTTTATCTAGGAGTGTCTTTACTTAGGAGTGTCCTCCACAAATAGAAGGAACACAATATTCTAAGGGAGGTCTGACAGTCATTCTTGTTTTGGAAGGCCGTGTGTGTTCAGCCCGTTGCTGATTTTCTGCGTGTGACTGAGTCTCAGTTGTTAGTCGTTAAGCTCGAAGGGGACTTTCCCTGTTTAATATACGTCGTTCTCTCGCGGTTCCCTTTCCTTCGAGGACAACCGTGTTGATGTTGTGCCTGTCTTGTCTGCGTATCGACCGTCAGCAGTTTCTTGACTTCCCTGTCGTTTTGCTGTCTTCTTGGCTGACGAAGGATATGTATAACTTGTGTATAAATGATTAAATTGATATTTTTATTATATCTCTAGAGATTTAATCGTTTTCTCAGTTATATCATTCAACAACGTCCTCATGTCCTTATGAGCGTCTTACCATCAGAGTTGTATAGTCT
The DNA here is from genome assembly GCA_959347315.1 of Bimastos eiseni. Classification (NCBI taxonomy): domain Eukaryota; kingdom Metazoa; phylum Annelida; class Clitellata; order Crassiclitellata; family Lumbricidae; genus Bimastos; species Bimastos eiseni. The sequence goes on along the minus strand of OY365813.1, from coordinate 23,059,169 downwards.
CGAGATAGTGTCTCGATCTCGGAAGCCTGCTGTCTCGGTTTCGGTCTAGAGATAGTGTATCGAATTTTTAGAGACTGTCTTGAAGTGAAAGTCTTGTTCTGTCTCGAACAAGAGATCTCGATAAGTTTCGCGTTAACTGCTGTAAATGTTGCGGCAATATAAAACCATTCTCATTCTTGTTACTATATACATTACAAATTTCAAATTAAAATTACAAATGAAGCTTATTTCCGAAAACTTATACATTAGTATTATACAGCATTTTATATAGGATCACTTGTCTTTTACTGTATCATACTATCTTGAGCCTAGTGTCTCGGTCTCGGTCTTGGTACCTCACTGTCTCGGTCTCTGTCTCGGCACCTCACTGTCTTGGTCTTGAAGTTTCAAGTCTTGCATACAACACTGCTTACCGTTTGAACTTTGCTGGAAACAAAAGTGGACACAAATTCCGACAAGCAGCAGTCCGAGACCAATAGTTCCGGCGCCTAAAACTACCTTCCACGCAGTCCAAGTCACTTCCTCCTTTGTAACTGTCATTGCAAAAGACAATATAATACTGTAAATAAAACTCTAAAAATGTAGTTAGAGGCAATTCAACAAAGTATGAATTTCAAAATTTGTTTTCTCTTATGAGGTTCGATCAATTCACAGAACCAATTCTGATAATTATAATAAGCTATAATAATAATTATAGTTAGAGTTGTCATCCAAACGCATGTCATTAAACTCATCGTTTATGCTTCAACCTTAATTGATCATTTAAGTAGACGAATGAATGCATCCAGTCTAACTGAGAATTTATAGAATCGGATATTGAATAGACACGCAAGCCATGTAATGTGTTCACCTGTTTGAAGACGGTAAGTAAGTTTAATCGTGCGATTTTTTCGGCTGTATCCGTTGTCAGCAACACACCTGTATTCTCCGAGGTACTTAGTGCAATTGGCTGAGCATTTTGAATGAATGTTTATTATCAAAGTATCCGTTCCTGCGTTGACGTACGCGTATGGCAGATCATCACGAAATAACTCGTCAAACGGTTCCGTTTTGTACCATTGAATAGTCGTAAATGTGCTGGGATCAAAAGTGCCAATACACCGAAAGACGAACTGCTTTTCCTCCTGAAAATCAACAAATACTTCTTCGGGACCTATAATCGTCACTTCCGTTTTGACTGAGAAACAGAAATAAAGCACAATAGATAAAATTGATAATTCAAATTCATGTCAAAATAAGAGTAATAATAAAATTATCATTATTATTTTTATTATTATTTTTATTATTTTTATTATTTTTATTAATATTATTATTACTATTATTTTTATTATTACTAGGGCCTATTATTATTATTATGCTTATTATCAGCTTACACGTATAATGATCTTTTTTTCCGGGAATGTCTGATCCGATAGAAATGCAATGCCGATGTATAAAAATTGGTCCGATTGATTAGCCCAAGATCGTGATATGTCTTAACTTTGCAACTTTTGAAATCGCTATTATGTTGATCTGCCAATTGTTTCTTTATACCTCTTGGGTATGACCTTTGACTTTCCGGTTATTGACTTGGCTGATGACCATAAACACGGATTTCTGGATTATGATTCGAAATGGCCATCATTGAAGGCACTGAACAAGATGAAAATGGCGCGATAGAAGTCGTTAGAATAGCCCAGCAGTAGCAATAAGCTCAGTCGATAGCTTAAGATAGTTAATGCAAATATTATCACGTGCCTTAAGTAAGTCATAACCCGAAATAGGCCTACTGAGTACGTTCAAGTATCCTTGAGCAAATGCGTATCCGTGAACGTTGCTTGCATTGCATTGAATGACCATCAGATCCGTTTTACTCTCTCGATCATCGCAGTCTCGACAAACGTTTCTGATCGTCAGACTTTTCAAATCTTTGCTGAACACAAATCTCGCAGGTGGATTGTCAGCTATAAAATAGGACACAGAAACTGTATTACTGGTCTTATATGAGATCATTCTGTAAAATCTCTAAATTTAATAAATACTGGACATATTCAAGTCAACAATTCCCTATTATCAATAATTATCACATAAATTTGTGACACTGCAGGTTTCAACTGATTGTTAAAATCTGCTTATTCCTTGGCTATTATATTGAGTTCGCAGTATTATCACCATTGCCAGGTCCAATAAAGGCGCGGTATAAACTTCCACACATGTTCTTGTGGTGTAGGCTGATAATATCTTAATAGTTCTCCAGAACTTTGATCCTCACCTACTGCTTGGTCGCAGCATTTGAAGTCGCAGAAATTTATATATAATTTGGAGACCATTTTTTCGTAATCTTAAGGCACAATGGATCATTCAGTTGGTTGGTTCGGTTGTGTTTAGTAACAAGCCCAGATATGTCAGGACAGCCCAAGAAGAAAGAATGCCGGAGTTTTCGCAGAGTTGTTCGAACATTGGGGAATCATCGAGGAAAATAAAAGTCGTTTCAACGCTTAGTGTTGCTTTGAATTAGATCATTCCCTCAATAGTTATCGACATCAAGTCTCTTATAATCATTATTCTTAAACATGAGGTCATTTGAATAAATTGTTATTTTGACAGACGAAACGGTTGTAAACAGATACACTATTTTTAACATGTCTGTAAGGATCTAATTTCAAAAGTCCAGGCGATTCGTAGAGGTGTAACAAGGTTTCGAAAAGTAGGGGCATAATTTGCAAAATATTTCGCGAAGCGCCAAAATTTTTTTGCCCCTCACTTTTTGAATGTTGCCCCTCAGAAATTAGAAAAATGTGGGGCACGAATTATTTTAACAATTGTAATCTTAAAGTGCCATTTGAGAAACATAAAAAGAACCGATTTTAGGGGCAAATGGGAGGGGCACTGATTACTAAAACTGGGGCTCTGCCCCGCGCTTCCTACACCCGGGTGATTCGTAATTCCCAATATTGAAATTTCTAAACAGCCACTCTAAAGGCAAGCGCAGGCACCAGCGTTTCACGATGCAGATGATGGTGGTTGATTGGCAATGATGGTGAACAACCGAACAATTGCGGGAACAATTGCGGAATTCAGACGTGGCGCACTGTTGGATATGACACGGTTCGAGAACATGATATAAGTAGTCGTATAGTGAGCTTTCGATATATTTGCAGGCGTATGAGTTGTGAAGTTTCAAGGTTGAGGAATAAAGAATTGCAGTAATCAAGCTTAGGTTGGACAATGTTGGTAGCGATTGCGAAGGCAGTTTTCAAGTCAAGCATGGGACGGATGGAACGGAGATCACGAATTTGCATGAAGGGAAATGGCAGATGCAGAGCTTGAATCAATTGTAATATCAATACTATATAATAGTGTCAGGGCTTTCTTTAACCCAGGGCTTCTCTTTTACTGTATTTGGTGATTCACTTCAGCGTCAGTCGAAGAATCTTGGTTGTCGCATCTGCAATGAAAAGTGTAAAACAAATATTGATGCGCGCCAGAGATTTTAATGGCAAAATAAAAACTTACTGTCTATTGGGTGTCCATTTTGAAACCATACACTCTTAGCCTCTGGTATGGCGACAGCATCGCAGTTGTAAGTAACCGACTCTCCTTCGGTTACGTTCAGATTGTATGGACCGTACGTCGTGTTGAAAAAATTCGGTTTCACTGTTCGCATAATAAAAATTCATAATTATGTTAAAGTGATTTTCCAGTTCTTTTATAATCAATATTAGGCTATAACTGACGCTGCTACTGGTGGTGGTGCTGCTGCTGCTGATGTGTCCGTTCTTTGGTGCCATCCTAATTGCAGAGGACTTGAATGTCTACCAGCGGAATGGTGGAGGTTCACATCACATGATACTGAAATCGACCTCGGTGAAACATAATTCCTAGAACAACGATGCCAGCAATGTCTGTCTCGCACAACGGAAACTGGATTGGCATAATGCCTTTGACGTCCTGCTGTCGCCTGTCGGGGATTAAACAGCGATGTGGTGGTGGTTGCTGCCGAACGACGCGGCAGCACCCGCATGTGCACCACCCATAGGTGTCAATGCGGAGAGTTCACCGAATCGGGTGGACGTCATAAGCTAGTTTTTGGAGGACCATTGGGAAGGGCAGTCCGACATGCAGCTATCAAATACATAATTTGGAGAGCTCGATTAGCTTTCTTCAGGTTTGCCAATACACAAACATTATTTTAAGACACAGCTATACCGGGACATTAAATGATAATAGCCTATGACCTTGAAATAATTTTCCATGTTTATTTCTTGTTAATGATTGAAATCGGTAAATAAAGTATTGTCATAATTATGCCAAAATTATCTATTTTATAACATCACACCTCCAACGTGTATCTGGAAAGTGCGCGTGTCGTGCCCTTCAGCATTTGAAGCTGTACAGCTGTAGTTTCCTGCATCAGATGCAGCTACATCAGATAGATTGAGTGTTGTATTAAAATCGAGTAGTCTGCATCTTTCAGTGGGCAATGTGTTCGATGGACCTCTCCAAGTAATCATAGGCACTGGACTGAATAAGTAGATAATGTTAGAAATGTTAATCTCCTTAACTGAGAATGAGCATCAGCAAACATATTATGCCCCGCAGTGTTTCATGCTAATAGATTTTTATCTAAGAGGCTTAAGAAACGCCTCATAGACAAATCCTTGATAGATTACGATGAGCAGTTCAGACATTATAGCTATTACATTATCCAGATGAAGCTAGCAAAAAAAGATATCTCTTGTGAAAGCAAATTCAAGTCGAACTCTTGACCATTTCACTAGTCACTGCATTCGATATGGCCTATTTCCAAAGTTTTAAGTATACACATGCCTGGACAGGGTCCTGCTGCACGTCAAGTGGGGCGCATTCCGAAAAGTGACCATGTCTCCGACTATGTGCTGGATGTGCTCGACTGAGTCCCTCTCCAGCAGCGAATCTCGTACCGTATCATTGGTCTGGCGGTCCTTGCTGGGCAGCACACCTGCCTATCTTTGCAATCTCTACTACTCTACTTTGAGTTAACCGGCTCGTCGCTCTCTCCGCTCTGCTGAGCGAGGCCTACTTACCGTCCCATTTGCCCGCACAACTACTAAATAAAATCGTGCCTTCTCAATGGTTGGTCCTTCGCTATGGAGCAGGTTCCCGTCGGCTTTGTGCTTATCACCGAGGCTCCTCTCTCACTCTTGTTATACTCGCTTTAAAATTGTTCTTTTAAGCCATGCTGTGGTCGTGAACACTCCTGAATAGTAGCCTGAAGGAGCACTATATAAATTGTCACAACGAGTGAATGAACATCTAATTGCAATCATTGACTTCTATTGCTTAGTGATCAAGACACCAACCGATGACACACCCAATCAAAGGGAAAAATACTGATGCTCAATCATTAGGATTGAACATCGATGATATTGAGCCACGGTGCGTCAAGGAATTGTAAAAACAATGTTTTTTCCGGCCATGGCTAAGGTCACATGACACATGTATACATGCCTAAATATCACTTGTCACTTAACATTATTCGATGAGTATAAATGATTATTGATCTTTAATTTCCTATTTTATATGTTTATCATTCATTGCGTTAAGTGATTCGTTATTGTTATCGTTAAATATGTTTTAATGGATACACACTCAAATACATAGATGCACTGAATCATGCATCATAATATTCAGATATGCGTACATATATCACAGCAGAGTTGTATGGTCTCGAGAATCGAGACGTCTCAAGACAGTTTTTAATGTCTCGGGCTCAGTCTCGGTCTTGGAAGCCTGCTGTCTCGGTCTCGAGGTAGTGTCTCGAATTTTTAGAAACTGTCTTGAAGTGAAAGTCTTGTTCTGTCTCGAACAAGCGGTCTAGATAAGTTTCACGTTAACTGTCTTAAAATCTAGCGCTAGAAACTGAAACCGGAATCTACGAGAAACGGTTACTCTGGTTGACGCGCGAGTCACATGATACTGGAAAAATGTCTGAGAGAGAACCTGAAATTGTAAAGTTTCCTTTTACGCAAATTGAGGTTATTGACAAACAATAGCTATGCCGTGCCGTTGGTCATTGGTGTAAAACCACCATAATCGAAACGATCGAAACAACATTGAGTTTCTCAGGGTGAGTAATGATATGCGCAACTTTTTAATTTCGTTTGGTATTTGGTATCGAATTTGCTTGTTTAAAATCATCTAGAAAATTTCATACGTGTCTAAAATGGCTTTCTTTATACTATTCAGAAGATAGGCCGACGAAGAAATATCGAAAAAGATAAAACGCGGCAATATAAAAACTGTTCTCTTGAATTGGTATTATATACATTATAAGTTTCAAATTGAAATTACAAATGAACCTTATTCCCGAAAACTGATACATTAGCATTTTACAGCATTTTGTATTGCATCACTTGTCTTTTACTGTCTCGTACTGTCTCGTACTGTCTTGAACCTAAGTTTCAAGTCTTGCAGACAACACTGTATCATAGAGTACAAAATGGGCTATGTAAATGTAGGATCACAGTAAGGTGAAACATAAAGTGTATGATTAAGTTAGAGCTGAAGTCACATCTCCAGTCAGTTAATCATGGATTTGGCAGGCAGAGAATTGGGGGAAGATAGCGTCCGCTGTCACAATGCATCCTTGCCCTCTTAATTACCTGACAGGGTGTGCTCCCACTGTGATACATACTTTATAATATTCAGACATGCGTATTTACCTACATACTTGCGTATTTACCTACATGCTAGCGTACTTACATTCATACATTCATAAATAAATCCATTGCCACATGCAATAATGTATGAATAGAATTATTTAGGCCCTAAACATTATCTCGTAATAGACGCTGTTTTCCTCGTAATCCCAACATAGCTCATTGTTAAACGAGTTACTTACTATCCGTAGAAGAAACACCTCAGTTCCAAATGTCCTCCAACAAAAGCAGTAATATGTGAAACTGAAGAAAATGCTAAAGTTGGTGAAAATGGTGCACATTGACTGATGTTTCCAGTTGAATCTGTAATTAAATAAAACATCAGTTACTGCAAGAGAAAGAGAAGAGGAGTAAGGAATGAGTGTTCCTATTAAAAACTATATGTCGTTGGAATCATTCACCCAGAATTTAGCATTAGTTAATTTTGAGATTCACATACTAGTTAGTAATCGTTCTCACTTATTGGCGTGACTGTTAGTTGGGTAAGTCTTCGACTTCTTTCCCATCCTGAATAATTGTAATCATAATAAGTGTTGCGCCTGTAAATTCCTCCACCAAGCGCGTCCTCCAGAAGAGCGTAAGCAAAGTGAAGGTATCCTATAATAAAAGGAAAACAATTATTATTATTAGGTAGACGTCATAAAATTTCAATGTAAAAGGGTATTGGTAAGGTATGTATACACCTACCTTAATATCCCAAATCTTGGTACTTGACGCTTGTCACTCAAAATTAGAGGCAAATCGCATTCCTTGCATGAGCCGGTGGAAACTTCTAAACAATGCTAGGAATGGGTGAGGTCAGCAGCAACGCCAAAGGACTTTTAAAAGCAATTGTTCTGCAAAATAATTACGCCCTCTGTGGCCGAGCGTTTTCGTTAGGGTAAACGGTGGCTGACGCGGCCATTGGAGTAACCTCGACCGTTAGTTACGGGTGGCTATTCAATCTACCGACCAACACATAACGAATGCCTCTTTTATATCCTCCTTAAACTTCGACGAATACTCGGACGTGCGTCATCCTCCATCAATGAGGGACTACTCGTCGACACCGTCCCCGTGTTTGCGAAACGATTTCGGCAGTCGCCGTTCTACCCTTTTGGCAAAGCGTGCCCCAGAGACTCTGAACATTCATGGCATCGGTCAGTTATTGACGGGAATCCGTTGGTTGGTTCCACGATTGTGCCATTAGTGACTCTTTTAGCTTACTGTGCACTGTTTTGTTCTAACCGTCATTGAAATCATGTGGGCTAACGCAGAGAAGGCGCGCTATAACAAGTTAAGTGGTTCATTCATTCATTGAATAAATTCGTATTATATTCAATCGAAGCAAATGATTTGTCTAACCCAATTAGGTGCTGTTCACAAACCAGCCTCTCAACGGCTTGAAAATGGATTAGATGCAAGTGTAACTATTAAACCGTGTTCTGTTACCATTTTCAGCGACTTGCATTCTTTTCGAAGGCCACAGTCTGGCATTATCTCGCGCGTTAATATCAGATGTAATCATCCATTCAAACCGAGGTTTTGGAAAGCTCCTGTGTCTATCTGCCTGAATTTGAAATGGCATTCCTTCGACAACGGTTTTCTGAAGCACAGTGAAAGGTGGGGAGCTTGGTTCTACGAAATTAATCCGAAAATCAATCGTGTCGGACAGAGCAGTGCCGTATTTATTCATAGCAAAACACTGATAGTATCCTTCATCCGCCTCTGTCACTCTATTTAGTATTATTGTACCATCTGATTCTTTCTCGACATTTGGCAGAGATGTGTTTAAGTCAAAACCGTTCTTCTTCCATTGATATCTGAAAATGAGTACATAAATATCTTTTCTCTGTAAATTTCAATTCTTACAGAAGAGGATACTGTAATTTGGGAGGGCTAACAAGCATTTCCACTCAATCACATATGAATAATTGTAATAGAGAATGATTTGTAATCTGGCAAAGGTAATCGCTGTTCATGATGACTAAGAATCAGGAGCGACGATCCGTTGGTCGATGGGACAAGTCCCCCACCTTTTACAGAGGGGGTGGGACAAATTATACGAGTGTTCCCCGCATTTCCTACTTCTCTCATTAAGTGCCCCCACCTGTCAAGCGAGATCGCCGTCTCTGCGAAGAATTAATATTAGGGCAATCCTAATTTGGTTACAGTTCTAATTTATTCGTCATAGCAATAATTTGTTTGATGGTCATCCCATTTATAAAGGCTTAAATTTTTAAACTGACCTCACAGCTGGTGTTCCCTTTGCGCCACATTGCAGCGTGATTGCATTTCCACGAAATTGCCAGGTTTCCCTTATGTACGGCCAACTCCTTATAGTTGGTGGTATTCGCACTGAAACATAGCACGAAGGCCATATTGAAGTAGGCCTATGTATACTTTCAGTTTCTAATACCACACCAAATTAAACGAAACGGCAATACAACAATGAATATGACTACAATATTTTGATTTACGAAGGAAAACCATTCTGGTTCTTCAGACGACTCACCATCGCTGTGAGAGGAAATTATGTGAAGAAGACAGACCATGTTCATCAAGACAAGGATTTTTTTCATTTCCCAGCTTTTCATCGGCACATTCAGTAAAGTATTTCTGTTCAAACATTGAAACAGAAAGTAGCCTGCAGAGTTAGATGCACCATGACGGTCGCTGCAAACTAAGGAATAACAGAGACTCTACATGTATGGTACCATAATCTGCAAGCTTAGGATCAATCTACAAGTTACTTTTCAAGTCACAGACTGTACAACTACCAGTACGACTACAACAACTTTTACCCCTAATGCTACAACAAAAATCAATAACACTACTCCTCACACCACCACCACCACCTTTTCTACCACTACCACCGCAACGGCAACCATTACTCCCGACAGTACCTATGATATTAATTACTTCGTTACGAATATCAAAGGTTCGATTATTATTATTATTAATATACTCTCATTATTATTATTATTATTATTATTATTATAATTATTATTATTATAAGGCGAATGTTATACCATTAAAACAGGTGTGTAATTATTATTATTATTATCATTATTATGGCACATATAGTGTTATTCATCATTGGCATTGCCAGCGGATCTGCCATCAGGCCATCTGGGTCGCCGCTTGTCAGTGGATTGTAATCTTGACATAGTGCCCTGAAAAGCCACCGCATTGAAACGCTGGATCAATGCCGACAAGTTCTGGAAGTTTGTCTCTCGGGTGTCACCGGTAGTTGTCGAAAGTCGGCGTCCAGTCTCAGACAGAAATTATTATTATTATTATTATTATTATTATTATTATTATTATTATTATATGGTCTTGTCTTTCTTATATATGATTATGATATTGTATCAATCTACGTAACTGTTATAGGTTTTCGTCCCCATCGGGCTGAACAAAAGAGCCCCTGAACGCCACTGCATTAAAACGTTGTGTACAAATAGATAGACGTTGAAAAAGATGAATTGTTTCGCGAGGGTCTCCCGTTGCCTGTGTCATACGGCGGCCCAGCTCTTGTAGAAACTCCATTCCAGTACGGTTTTTGGGGCCCAGCGATTCGATGGCCACTGGCACAAAATTATTTTTATTATTATTATTATTATTATTATTATTATTACTATTTTTAGTATTATTATTATTATTATTATTACTAATTTTATTATTATTATTATTATTATTATTATTATTATCATCATCATCATCCTCATTATTACTAGAGTCAAATGAAAGATTTATTCCAAAGGTTATCCACACATGCACAGTTTTATCTCTTACAGCATGATTTGCTATAAATTATCAATGGAAACGTAATTATTTCGTACTATGAGACAAGAGAAGCATCCCGCTCAATTGAAGTAGTCAAATCACTTATTCGGACCTATTTGATCAAGAACTACGTACGGTAGTTGCACTTTAACGTGTGATAATAAAGATCATTAGTGTCGCCCTCCTCGCTTATCCAGGCAAGGGACAGCCACAGTCAGAGTGCAAACATGCTGTTTGGGAGTTATCAAACACATTGAAACCATATCACCTAAGATATAACTTACGGGCCCAGTCTATATATAAATCAAAATACTTACTATCATACCTAGCCCCCACTATACCCTAGCAATTATAATGGACTCGCCCATACAGCATACCCAATAGCAAACTTAAGGCCCATAATTCACAGCGGCCTCGTAGTAACCCATATTCCCACAAACCTCAGCGACCCAACCAGCGTCAAGCGCTGCCTGGCAACCGATGAAAGCGCCACGAAGCAGACGAGTCAAAACTCGCAGCCTACGTGTGTAATAACAGGACCAACCATTAGATATCCGTGAGACGAGTCGAACGGCGCTACAAAACACTGTTGTTGTTTCATTTGGTCACCTAAACACGGTCATACTTACTCCCATACGATTTAGCTACCCAATGAAGGTCGTAGTTACTCCCACTTGATTACCCGAAGAAGGATGGGTTAAGCGGCGCTACAGAAGATCGTAGGTGTACCGAGAAATTCCGCAAATGTGCAGGACATTCATAGCTGTTTTGTAAACCCACAACGCTCTTAAAGCGCACTCTAATATAAAAAAACAGCTGAGGTTCGATGGCATATTCGTTAAAGCGCTCAGCCCTTGACTTGCGGGCATCCACTGTGTGTAGAGCATGGAAACAGTCTACTGCGGAATGTGTATGCAAAGTGGGGTATCAGCGTAGGGTTTACAACATCATTTACACCCCTCAGCTACCCCTACCTCGTGATGTAATCTATTCATAGAGCTCTATTGCCTATCAACCTGTAGTTTATACACTACTAACATCATCTCCGTATCATAACGTATGCATGCCATTGAATTTATTCGTGTGTGGGTGTATCTGCACTATCTTACCCATTAATTTTGTTCGTTCATTTATTCAAAGTATTTTATATTGCTTCTTTTAGAAATTTATGACATAATTGTACATCACAGCTGTAGTTGAAAGAACACGCAGGAACAAATGGAGTCCATCCCAGGCACATGGTTGAACGACTGAAAATGGTTTGACTTTTCATCTTCGAAGTGTCATAAGAGGGACAAAATGCTCACCTCCAACTTTGCGGCGAAGATCAATGTGGCCTTTCAATTTTGAAATTGGTAGTTAATTTAAAACTGACAAAACGACGGTATGATTACAGACACAGCATGATTGCAAGCTCCTGTAATGACTTGTCATCATTCGATCACACTGATCGCATGATGACAAGTTATTATAGGAGTCCAATTTCACTCTCCGTAACCCTGCAAGGCGACCATAACGTTATGGTCTAGTTTAACCGACGCCAGCGCCTAGCTGGAGAAGGACTAGTCAGTCTTACGGGTGGCACGGGTTTCAAACTCTGTTCTTCAGCTCTGCGTCTCAGTATCCATAACTCTACGGTCCCCGTTTGCATGATGTAGTGCACATTGTATGTACTGTACACATGTTTGCATTTGCGTAAACAGGCATGTAAGTTTGTATGCGTTATATGTATGAATATGTGGCATCATGGCAACTGCTACTTAACAATTTTAAGGCACGTTATTTGTGAACTATATTTATTAATGGTAGTCAAATAACACGCCAAAACTTATTACAACCTATGATGCTAAAGTAGCAAGACGGATAACGGAATAACTTGAGGTTAGTACTAAATACTAATGTGGCGGACATGCCACAAGTCTTGAATAAATAATCGGCTCGCCACAGCGTTATTTTAACGTGTATTTTTTTAACAGTGTTGGTATAGGAGGGAAGACCGATCGGCGGTTTTTAGTTCAGTGCATAGCGTGCAGACGCATGAATCGGGTTGAGTATAACCTGACACACGTTGCATTGCTATATATGTGAAGCAGTGGTTCGTACTGCTTCATACGTAGAGTGGTTATCGTACCGCTCCAGAGATCGGGTTGCCATATAAATACGACCTCTAGTGACAGCCGCTCTCGCGGTCAGCCCGGTGCTGTTTTTCGCTGACCTGGTGGGGTGGGCCCCTCTACCGTCGATCGCAAGACGGACCGTGCACTGATCGTAGGAGTCAACAGGCTGACTGACAGAGAAAAGACCGATCGTGAGAAATGCTTACAGGTCTGGGTGCCGTTCGAGAGTGCGTAGAGACCCGATCGAGAGAAATAAATGAATGAATGACAGTTATGTTCGGGAATACGGGGAAGATGGTGACCCGTCGGTGGCCGTGAGAAATAGAGATCGGTAAAGCCCCGAGCAACCGAACGTTATATCGAGAGAGGCCTCGGTGGCTGTTGATACAATATAGCGAGACAGATTACGGCGGCCGTTGAGACAATATACGGGAATAGTTCTCCAGTGAACATGTTGGATTAATACGGGGCGGGCGAACCCTTTGGGGGGAAGTTGAATTCAGACCGAGAGAGCTATCGGTGAAGCCGTTGACACATACTGGAAAACATAAATACGTTTGATAAATACGGGGAGGGTGACCCCATTGGTGCGTTCGATAAGGGAAAGTTCCAATTGGTGCCGAAAACCTCATCAATTGCGGGCGTCTCCTCATATTCTTTTGTCTTTACGGTTTCCCGTAAATATCTATACTTGGCTACCTAACGTGGTCATACTTACTCCCCCCGTTTAAAAGCAATCTGTTGATTTGCGGGTCTGATCGCAATGTCATTGCTCGCGGTTTCCCCGCGTATCTTAACTTGAGGCACTAAGCGTAATATCTGCACTTGCGGTGTCCCCGCAGTTTGTCTTCTTACGGTCTTTCGATAAATATTCTTGTTGGTTACCTATGTTGGTCACAGTTACTCCTCTCGTTTTCCAGAAATCTACTCACTTTAATGTCTAGTTGCAGTATCTTGACTTACGGTTTCCCCGCGAGGCTTCCACTTGCGGGACTAGCCGCAGAATTTCTACTTGTAGATCTAACTACATAATTTCTCTTTTCGGGGAATTCCTCGAAAGATCTGTCCGTGGTTCGTTCCAGTGTAGAAGAGAGTGCAATTGCTTCAGAGAAAGAAGTAATTATAATAATACAGGTCTGTGTGAAACATGGAGGTAACGTGGTGACACTTACCTCAGGTGCCTGTGAGAGAATTGAGTCTGAGGAACGAAGTTTACGAGAGTTGGTGCATTACCGTTGGTCAGGGCTCTAGGTGACGAGTACATAAATAATTCTACGATGGGAGGAATAACCGCAGTCCATGAGAGTTACAGATGTGTGAGAATCTGGGTGATACTAAAGTATATAACAGATGAAAACAGGCCGAAAAATATTCTTGTTGGCTACCTATGTCGGTCATAGTTTCTCACCCAGGTTTCCAGCAGCACTTGAGTTGTCCGACACGTGGAAGTTTGTGTGACCGAGACCGTGAAAGTTCGGGTGGCCGTGATAGATACAGACTGGGTAAGTCCCAAGATTAGCGATCGCATATAGTCAGAGAGGCCCTGGTTCCTGAGAGTGGTACAGACCGTGAATGAGTTCGGGTGGCCGTTCGATAGAAATATCGGTGAATTTCCCTAAGGACCAGCTGGAATTACACGTGTAGGGTGAACACGTTAGAAGAGCACTTTACCAACAAGGGAAAACACTGGGTGCCGATTGATACCTTCAGGCTACAACACAAATAACTCTTCATGAAGGTTTTATGGTCTTTCGATAAATACTCTTATTTGTTACCTACGTTGGTCAGAGGTACTCCTCTCGGTTTCCCGAAGTCTAAAAATATATTACGGTGTTGGCGGACAATTGCCAACGCAAAGGACGGTCAATCGTGTGCATGATAACTTATGCGTGTGAGGCCGGTATGCCACACACGGAAATTGACCAAGAGGAGCGTGAAAGTCTGGGTTGTCCCGATACCCAAGTATGAAACAGATGAACACAGCCGTGAAAGTCTGGGCAGTCGGAAATGGACCAAGAGGCACGTGAAAGTCTGGGCAGTCGGAAACCCAGGTTAAAGATAACAAGTAGACCAAGAATTGATGGATACATAGATATTCCAGTTGGCTACCTACGTTGGTCATAGTAACTCCTCACGTTTTCCCGAAGTGTTTCTACTTGCGTGTCTGATCGAATTGATCGATACGAGTACGTTTGGGTAGTCGGGTACTCAGATAAATACATGTTCTTTTGTCGTCACTCACAGTTTCGAGAACTGACTGAAGTGCGAGGTCGGGCCCCCTCGCGCGTAGGTCGGATCGAAGATCTAAATGCAGATAGCGAAGGTTATAGACAGAAGACCTTCACTATCAGAGTCCGTGAATACCATGCCAGTATCATTTTTATCGAAGCAGATTATATCAGTGTTGGTGGGTAACTGCCAACACAGAGGACGAGTAAAGGAACTTACTCCGTCAATTGTGGTGCATGATAAAATATACGTGTGCGGCCGTTATGCTATACACGGAAATAGAGTCAGACCTCGTTACTAATTCGAGCCGTGTTACCTTTCTTGGAGAAGAGGTCCATCCTTAATCTATACTGGTGAGAGCGATCATCCTGGTAGATATAGAGAGTAACCATTTGGCATTGACATTGAGATTTCATAAGGAAGTGACTCGGGCGACTCCAGACGTGTTCGCGAGCTGGAATCGACACCGTCCGAACGCTAGGCAGGCGCTCGGGCGGCAGAACGCCACTCTACTATTCGAAAACGATGCACAAAGTACACAAAGTTCCCGCCTACTCAATCTATCGCAATTGGTTTTCAAACCGCGTACGATTTCAAATTGGAAGCTCTGGTCATTTTATTTGGCTGTATCAGCATCTGATGTCTGTTTTTGCAGTTGAGCCGCAAGCCCAGAAAACGACTAGGACACAGTAGAACTGGTTACGCTCTCATCCTATAACCTCTCAACCTTCCTGTAACAACCCGCATGTATGCACATTCGACAGAACATCCAGACCAGTGTGCAGTACGGATATACTGCTGTTCAGGCTATAATTAGTTGAATCGAAACACTAGACAACTTTTAATTATTATACGGGTGCGCAATAGTCTATCAGTTATTATAGTTCTAGATTGTCAAATCAAATAGACACCAGGACGTACCTTAATTATAGGAATATACATATACATTTAAGCCTATTATCAGAAACCAATTGCCCCAGGATCAAAAGTGAAATCAGTTAGTAAATGTGCACATTAACTGCACACTGTAAATGAGAAGACCAGGGTCAATGAGGAAGACTGCATGCCCTCTCAACTGCCATGGCAATGGAAAACGAAAATCACCAATGCTCTAAATTCATGTATTCTTCTCGGGTTAGCTAAGGGACTGCTCGGGGTTTTTTATCAAACAAAAGTCCCGTAATAGCTCACATCAATTACATTACGCCAATTAACTAGTTGAGCATTTACATGTAGCTATTTCGTTCACATATGTAATGCTTTTTTTATATTATCACAACCAGCTGCTGTAAACTTAACATGTGATGGGTTATCCTGGCAACAGAACCAACGGGGTCCTTTAGGGGTATTATCTTTTCCCTAGTATTCCCTATCATTCTAATTATGTTAATTGAATTTTGCAATACTTCATTGTTTGTCTGACGGGATTAGTAATAACATGGTTATGGTTAGTAGCATCTGCGATTCACTCTGTTAGATTTTGAACGTAGAAACAATATAAAAGTCACTTTGTATTTCCGATGAGGACACGAAACCAAAAAAATCCTCTAACCAGTAGCGTTCCATATTATCAGACTTATCTCACATTACTTGAAGAGTCATATGCCGTAATGATAAGATATCGCATAACAAGACGAACAACCGGATGATGAGTTGCAATCCCCGACACGACAGAGAGTTTTTAAGGAGATATCAGCTTTCTTATCTTGTCTTAAAAAACTATCGACTGGTATTCTGTTAGGAAAATGGCTAAAAATTTATTTTCCACCACTTATAGAGACAATCGCCAAAGCAGATTATCTAAGTGTATCTGTAATCTCGATTTGCAACAGTAAGAAAACACATTCATTCGATTAATCGTTTTTGTTGATCCCTGGAACTGTCACCTATCGAATTTGACATATATTTTCCCATAATAGCTAAATACATAACCTACGAATTTTATAGGGCAAGCAAGACTAATTAGGATTCACCAGGCTGTCTAGAAGGATATGCTCGTAAATAATACATGTAGAGTCGCCTATTAAAACACGGGGGTTAACTATGGATAGCGAACGAGGTTTAAAATCTGACACTATTATATATATAGAGAATCAAATTTCAACTGTAACAAACTCAGTACAACAGAACCTAAAACTAAAAATAGAAGCAAGCAACAAAGATGAGAGCCGAAAATGCACAATAAGAGTACATTATCAATGTTAAAATGAATGTCAGACAAACCTTAAAACAACGGATCGAAATATAAAGTGAAGCGACACACCGATGGCTGCAAGTATCAAATTACATGCTGAGTATGCATTGTTTACATTTTTCGAAAGGGCCCCGCCCACAGGTGTTTCTATATTCATACATTAGAATCGAACCTATTGCTTTACTGACTGTTATCATTCGGAATCGTAATCTCCAAACATTTCAAGCGTTACTTGAAAGGCAAGCGAAGGGCAAGAGTTTGCTCACAAGTGTATAATTACTATTCATGCTAAGAAAGTTTCTGATGCGCGCAATCAAACATGAATGAAATAATCTTTATCCAGCAGGTGCTTATGGCATCTGGATATCCTTAGCATCTGATGGATAACGATTATTTCATTCACGTTTGATTGCGCGCATTAGAGGCATTCATAGCATGTAAAGTAAATATTATATACTTGTGAGCAAACTGGTGTCCTGCGCTTGGCTTTTCGAAAGTCCAAAATTCAACGAGAAACAATGAAGTTCGTAGCATTCCTGAAGGAAAAAGTTCAGGCATGGGAGAAACAATAATAGTCGGATCCATTCCTTGGCGGAAAACTTGGATTGCGCAAGAGTGACACTTCTAGGCCCACATCGTGGCTGAACCAAAGGAACCATATTCGAAGATCACAGACTGTGAGTACCGATGCAATGAGGTACTGACAATTGACTGTGGCTTAAAGTACATAAATAATAAAATCGTATGTGGTTGAATTGGGCAAATATCTAGAAACTTAATACGGTCCACTGCACATTCGAGACAAATCAATTGCACACTTGATAGTGTCAGCTGAGAAATACACTTAGGAGAAGAAGCAACAACCAGCGTTGAGACAATTGTATACAAACCCGTAACGCAGAAGTCTGGAAGCAAAATCGATTCTTTGTATTAATAGAATAGTTCAAATAGATAGAGAACAGAAAATTTATAATGCGTGATGTCCGTGCCAAAGAGGAATACACGGAGAAGTTGGATAGGATCTTATTCTCACATATAAATCCATCCTGCTAATTGCAGAGGACATGAGGCAATCATCACGAGAACAGCAGTCTAGTTTCACTTCCAACATCCTGGTCCTCCATCATTGTCTCACTAATTAGAATAATTGACTCGGATCTCTGCTCGTGTTCTTGCAGGCAGAATAATTATACAAAAGCTACATGTAACCATCACGCGGTAAAAAAACATACGCATGTAGGTCTACACACGTGAACATAAATTTATAAAACACGGATGTCACGTACATATAGGCATACATACATTTATATATATGAATACATATATTCATACATAAGCCGACATACATGTACGTGCATACGTACCCAAAAACGGTATCAGGTCAATTGCCCCCCGATCAATTGCCACCTATGTGGGTATGTTACTGTGTGCGTTTCGGGGGGTTCTAGGACAATTGCCCCCGGTCAATTTCCTCCGGTCAACTGCCCCCCGCTCAATTGCCCCCTAGGTTCCTCTGAATAGGAAAGCGACAGATATTTATCACTCTTAATTAATTAAACTCTTTGCTAATTCGCCCTTTATCTTCTAGTATACGAAGCACATAATTATTTTTTGATATGTTTCCTCGCAGCCACGAAGAAAACGTAAGTTTTTCTCAATAATGGCAACAGTTATTGCAGCGGAATGTCGAAAGTTAGGTCTACTGTGACAGAACGCGTGATAGACGCTTAATTAGCAGTGGCAATAACTTTCAAATAAGGCCATCCATCAACCTAATCATGAAACAGAAAGGGTAAAAGATATTGTGGAACCGGTTTAAAGTTATGGAACATAAGATAACAACTCAACGTCTATTGACTGTTTATTCTGGAGCTCGAAAATATCAACCTCGGATGTGGAGAAGCGATTATATAGCTTAAAGTAACCGACTCCTCTTCATATACGTTGACAATGCATGAATCATCCGCCGTGTTTATAAACGTCGGAACAACTGTTACCATCAGTGATAGACTACTTAGGAAAGTAAAATGTCGCATTTGCAATTGATTATAGTTACTCTCAAATTAGCATGGGATATAGTAAGCTGATATAAAAAGACTGATGTCGTTCTCTCTGGATGCCTATTGCTCTTTTGAATGCCACTTCCGTCTTCTCGCTCCGCAATAAATATCTTTTGCAAAGTCAATTGTGTTTAAGGCGGGTGATATTTGAACCACATCTACATGTAACATAATTTATCATGATTTTCCGTTGTGTGCCAAACTGTAATTGCACATGTGATTGCAATCACATGTGTAACTTCGGATGATATTGTGACAATGCTGAGTGCAGCCGTCTAGCACATTCGTCAACATTTTAACATAAAACAGGTAACATGACCAATGTCATAAAAGGTTCCAATCATATTATACACTTTCATGCAAATATAATAGCTGTGGAGCTTTTCGATCATATGCACGCGCCAAGACACTCAAAGTGCTGATCTGAAACCAGCAAGTTGCGTATCATGCAAGTATTATAAAGTGTATCAACTTTTACCAATATCTGATTTTCCGGTTTGTGCCAAACTGAATCATTCTGTTTTCACACGCATGCGCCTAGCTACCGTAAGTATTGCCCTGAAACCAGCGAGATATGTATCTCAAAGTTTGTCGTCAAATGTACCAAAATGCGAATTCACGATAACATTCAATTAGTTACAGGGTGGTTGGGCTTATAAATAAAATTGGGTTTGCAGCATCTGCTTTAACAGGTCACATTATAAATACGTGTGTGTTCATCCTTCAACTAATACTGATTCTATATATTCATATATAGGCCTACAACGTACATGTAGGCCTCCCGTCGCATGGTTTTCTGTTTTGTGCGTAACCTGGTCTGTAACTGTCACAAAGACGTTCGTCAAGATCTGATCGTGAAATTAACAGCATGACTTAACAAGAATTAAAAGTCATTAAGCATTAAGCTCCTGTTCAAAAATACGGGAATGGAAATATTCTTTCAAAAACAATGTGCTAATTAACATGCATTTTTAAAAACTCTAATATCATCAGTGTTCAAACGGTATAGGCGTACCAGTGCTGGTTAACCGGATGTCGAGATGACGAAATTATTAATAATTATGCGGCGGCATCTCAAAGCATTTTCTTACGTACACCGAAATGCGAATTTACTATACTCTACGTAATAATTGTTGCAGGGCTGCTTAGCGCCCGTCTGTTTTGAGTGATCTGACTTTTGCTGGGTGGTTAAAATTAAAATCATGATTTAAGCATCTGCCCTAAACTATCTATTCATAAAAGAAATGTATTCATCATTCAAGTAATGCAAAATCTTCCAATTTGTCACAATTTACCTACCGGTGCACCATTTTCTATTTTGTGCCAAAACTGCAACCTGGCCTGCAAATACAAGTGTAACATCCGTGGTTATTGTTGCAAAACTGAGCGCAAAAGCGTGTTCTTGCAGTACATTCGTCAACATCTGATTATTCAAAAAAATAACATGTCTAATGTGTTTTGAGGCTCTAAGCTTTAGCACAAATGCAATAAATACAGCAATCACGAACTCTATCATATAACATATTATGCTGACTTGCATACATCTAGACACCCTAAGTTTGCGGTTTAAAACTGTCGTAGGTCTGTACATGTACGACAGGCGTCGCATCGAGACACGGGTAAAACTTACAGAAATTGCTGCAACACTAAAGAAACTCCGATTCTTCGACAAATGCTCCAATATGTGTTGTTGGCTGAGTTACCGTACAAATCCTGCAAGAGAACTTACAAAGTTATTATATTCCCCAACGATTTTTTTGGAAGTGGGACATCGCATTCGCCAGTTGTTTTTTGCTTGTCGAGAGCCAACATTCAAATTTCTTAACTAGAGTGCAATTAAAATTTGATTGGAAAACATAATGTAGGTACATGCCTTGATTATCCAATGAAATAAGCCATGTGCATTGAGTGTATCATTTAAGCATCACGAAGTTTTTCAATTTATGCACAACATACCGTAGCATGATTTTCCGTTTTGTCCCAAAGTGTAACCTGGATTACAATAACGCGTGTAACTCCAGTGCCATGGTTATTGCAACAAAGCTGATCGCAACCGTGTGCATAGGCCGACTTGTTGTACAATCGTTAACATCCGATCATAAAATTAGTAACACGTTTGTTGTCTTTACAGGATTTAAACACAAGCGAGATGATCTCAAAGTAAAGGACAAAATAAGCCGATGGAGAGAAGCCATGCAGTCATCAGTTTATCCCTTAAAGATGTAGGATAGTCATTCCAGGCAGATGGACCCACAATGGCAAACGCCCGGTGTTGGGCCAAGGCAATCTCAATCCTAGGCACAAAAATATCAAGACGATCAACAGAGAGATAGGCATAGGCTTAATTTAGAGGTAAAACATGCTGAAGTAATGATGAGTGATGTTGAGAACAGAGTGAGACAGGATGGGAGGCAGGAGGATGGTGGTGGAGGTAATTAAATAGATTTAGCTTAATGCTAAAACCTTTTAATTGAGAAAATG
Organism: Bimastos eiseni; assembly: GCA_959347315.1. Classification (NCBI taxonomy): domain Eukaryota; kingdom Metazoa; phylum Annelida; class Clitellata; order Crassiclitellata; family Lumbricidae; genus Bimastos; species Bimastos eiseni. The sequence goes on along the minus strand of OY365813.1, from coordinate 23,037,643 downwards.
CAAACCTGACGATGATTAGAATCAACAGAAGCGTACATTCCCACATGATGGCAAGACTGAGGAGCGTTCCTTGAGTAAGACAAACAAAGGCATAAACACTGTACGGATATAATATGGCCGGTTCTTTGTATATTCATTATTAACAATAGTATTACGGATGATAATGATGATGATGACGGTGGTGGTGGTGACTGGGTGGTAGTGATGTCGTTGTTGTCGCTGCTAACGACTCGCTGCTTCTGATGATGATGATTATGATTATAGGCTTCATGCAAGTCGTATGTCTGAATGTGTACAGCCATGCATGTGAGTATGTATGTATTTGTGTACACATTCATACGTGTGTATATGTGCTCATGTATGTATGTATTATTATATGCATGCATTCATATGTCTAAGTGTATTTATTCATGATTGCATAGTTATACACACATGTACGCATGCTTATAAGTATGTGCATGTATACCTGTGTAATAGATACCTGCATTGAACATGGACATATACATATTTATAAATACATTTATGATGATGTATCATAGGTTAGTATCTCTCCTAGTTGTATATCCAGCACCCTTCTCGTGCATATAATGGGCTTTCTTAACCAACACTTTATAATTGTAACCCACATTACATTTTGTTCAACGGTTCACACGCGTATCAATGTTTCTGCATTAACTTATGTCATTCGATAAGATTATAATAAATGATTGCATTGACTTGTACTTTGCTCACCTGGAGAAAGCCTGTGTACGTAATCAAGAGTTATCGTTTGATTATCCTGGCTGTATCCGTTGTCGCCAACGCATCTGTATTCCCCGAGGTTTTTAACGCAAACGTCAGAGCATTTTGGATCAATCGTTATAATCAGGAATTCATTCGTCATATTGACGTAAGGCGGCTCAGATAGAACTAAGTCAACGTATGGTTCTGTCTTATACCATCGCACAGTTGGAGGTGTGCTTGGGTCAAATGTTACTATGCAATGGAAAACGAACTGCTTTTCCTCCAGAAAATCAATGGACACTTCTTTTGGACCTCTGATCGCTATCCTTGTCTTCACTGAGAAATATAGCTAAATACATAGGTCATATTTTTTAAATTTATTAAAAGTATGACAATAATAACTACGATGATGATAGTGATGATGTTGATGATGATGATGATGATGATGATAATAATAATAATAATAATAATAACATTAATAATAAAGCAATAATAAAAACAATTGTAGCCTAATAATTATACAATAATAATTATTAGTATGTGTATTGGACGGAAAGAAATACGAAGGAACCCCGTGCAAAGATCCGCAGAAGTAAGTTATCATTTTTTGGAGATTGATTCACTAGCACAATAATTTTAGATCTTTTATGTAACGACTCTCGATGGTGGCGTTGAGTAAACAGGCACACAACATCCACTTACTGAGAACGTTTATGTATCCGAAAGCAATAGTGGATCCGTGAACGTTGCTCGCATTGCACTGAATAACCGTCTGGTCTGTTCTATTCTCGCGGTCGACGCAGTCTCGATAAAGGTATCTGATCGTCAGACTCTTCTGGTCGTTGCTGAATATAAATCTTGTGGTACGATTTTCAGCTATGAAATGGATATCATGAGTTTGTTTAATGTGCGTGACCATTCAAGAATCACTTCAGGATTCTCTAAATACCGAGAAAAATTCAAAAACGATCTATGCTAACCAACCCCTACAGGCGTCTTACTTCTTAACACCAACATCAATAAATTACTTTGTTCTCCCATTATATTAATTTCCTTGCTTATGAGATTCGTAACATCAATGTCTCTAAAGCATTCTATTCATCTCCTCTTGGGTGGCAGAACTTTAAAGCAATTTTTACGGAAAAGCGACTCCAAATCATTCATTAAAAATAATATATCACCAAACCAATCGAATTTAGTCTAATCTAATAGATACTTTTAATTATATCACAGTCATTGGAAATAATTTCTCACCAATCTAAACGATTGTTGCAATATAAATAGAACCTCGTATAATCTACTCTAAACTGACCTCGTAATCGCGCTCTCCAAACATCTAAAGCACCACTAGAAGGCCACGCGCAGAGCATCAGCCTATTCACGAGCGCGGGTCTATTTACTTGTCTTACACCGTCATCATGAGGCATTAGTAGATGACTGCTATAAGCGAAATCATAATAAAATAGTTTTATTGGAATTTCATTTAAATATATCGGTCCACAGGAAAATAAAACCTGCACTGCACATGTCAATTTAATGCAACGAGGTCAGCACCCCATGCACAGCAATAAAATTATTAACTTTCAGAGCAAAAGACTAAAGTTAATATGCTATTTTTTCATAGTGACAATTTAAAATATCTCTTGAAGAATTGGTCACATTCTTCGATAATGCGAATGCAAGGCAGCAGACCATCCGTCGATCTAGTGGTGAATTAAAACGAAAGAAACAACATGGAATAGATTTAAGGCTTTTGAAGACAAGGCAACCCACCGTCAATAGGCTGGTTATTCTGTAGCCAGATAATATTGAGCTCAGATGTGGCGAATGTGTTGCAGTTGAGGGTAACCGAATCCCCTTCAGTTACGGTGACATTATTTGGACCATCCGTCGTGTTTTTAAACTCCGGCAGAGCTGTTTACATGAGTAATATTTAAAAATAGTTTACATGTGGCTTTTGTAATTGATTTGAGTTGAAGGTAACTACACCGAGAAACTGTTACTTCGCTCTTTCTCTAATATCTATTGGGTCATTGATAGGTCAAAGGTCAGCAACAGGAACACATGGTTGCATTCAATTTTGTATCAATAACATTGGAAGTTACACCTGTGGGTGCAATCGATGCTACAGCTTGGCACAAAACAGAAAGTCATGCATCGCTGTGTGTAGTCTAAATTGAAATAATCAATTACTTGAAGGAACGCTTGTGACCGATTTTGTAAAAGGATCGAAGGCAACGGGTTTCGCGTTTAGTTTTCATTGTTCCACCAGGTAAACTGATGTCTATTGTAGGCATTATTCCAACACACTTCTGTAGACATACTTATATAATAATTGAACTTCTCAATCATCTGCTTTGGCATGCGCGCACCAAAACACCAAAAGTGACGCCCTGAAAACAGCGAGATGCGTGTAACGCAATTAATACAAATTCTTCAAATAAGCATATCTTACCAATACATGATCTTCCGTCTTGTGCCAAACTGTAACCTCGATTGCAACCACAGGTGTAACTTCCGATGTTATTGTTACAATGGTGAGCGCAGCCATGTGCTCTTGATACGCATTCGTCAATATCTGAACATAAAACAGATGACATCGTTGATGTGTATAGGGACCAAAATTAATCGTATGGTAATGGTTATGGTCAAATCATATACACCTCCATACAAATATGTGACAGTCAAACGTATCGATCATCCCTTTTCGCACGAAGGTAGCAATACATCTAAAGTGACGCCCTGAAACCACCGAAATGTATATCGTCCAAGTAATAATTTGTTTTAAATAAACAAAACTTACCATTGCATGAGTTTTCGTTTTGTGCCAAACTGTAACCTCGATTGCACCCACATGTGTAACTTCCGATGTTATTGTTACAAAAATGAACGCAACCATGTGTTCTTGTCGCGCATTCATCAACATCTAAACATAAAATAGATAACATCGTTTATGTTTAAAGGAGCTCTCATTTGTTTGCATACTCGTTAACAGCTGACCCGCCAACTATCAATAGCGTGGTTGAACTCAGTATGATGATTCTTCGGCTTAATTCGCTCGGGTAATATGTGTCTTTTTAAGTTTCGTACCTTCGACCCTTATCTGCAGAGTCTTTACTTCACTTTGTCCATTTACGTTTTAAGCCGAGCAGCTGTGGTTTCCTGCATCAGATGCGGTTATACCATTTAAGATGAGTGTCGTATCCCAATTCGTCTTAGTGTGTCTTCCAGCAGGCAGGCTATTCTGTGGCCCTGTCCATAAAGTTGTTGGCAGAGGACTGCACAAAGAGACAATGTCTTAAATTGTCAATATCTCAGAAATCGCACAAGAATTTTTTAAACAAATACATTCTCATCTTGGGGTTTATATGGAATCGCTTAGATGCCTCATACATTTAAATCACCTCTGTAGCATTAACTGAGTTATGTTTAGGCCTACTTATAACTGCAGCGTTGAATGACAGAATGCGCAAATCCTTACACACAGGCGGACACTACATAAGCCTACATGTATGCCTGCAAAATGAACACCCGAACGCACGCAAAAATAAAAACACATTATAGTCATTGTTCTTACTCCAATGCATCTGTATATGCAATGTCATACATAGAATACGCCGCCGCTAATTGGCGTCATTATTAATTTTTTTACTCACTGTGAGCCAAAAATGCGCTCGTCGTTAATATTATGCTTCAGTACATTGTCAACAAGTGGTCGTGATTAGCGATTGCACTTTTAAACTTCGCAGTGGCCAGATGCCATTGTCACAAGACAAACATAAGCTTACGCATGAAGGCACAAGACTTTGTGTGCAAGGAATGCTATCATTTTTTGCTTCAATTCAAAAAGTTATTTATAAATTTATTTCTTATTCACGGACACTTACTATCCAGAGAAGAGGCAAAAGAGCGTTATGTTTCTTCCAAGGCAAACCGTCTGAACTATTTCAGAAGACCAATCCAAGTATGGAACACACTGACAGCGACCAGTTGGTTCTAAAACATGATAGCAAGATCAAGTGGATAAAGAAATAAGGTTGTCAATTAAATATATAACATGAATAGAATTGTACTACACAGCATCAAGTACTTTTAGTGAAAAACGGAACATGAATCCAAGCGTGTTTGATTTTTAGCAATTATATAGCAAGAATCATCTCCCTACGTTCCCTTAAATCATTCACAAAATTTATATGATCTCACGTGTTGGTAGTTTCGTCCGACATTGTGCGAGTCAAATTGGTAAGCACTCGCGGATTCTCTCCTCAACGCGAGGCCTAAGATAACCTAGACCAGAATAATTGTCTCCTAAAATACAAAAGGAAAGTAATCAGTTACATTGTCAATATCAATCATATTACTTAGACTTCGTGCAATTCCCTTCATCCTAAATCAGTCTTGATAAGTTTCATTTGTATCATATCATTGTATCCAACCATTTTCATTGACTCGTCGACAAATCAACCAGATATGGCAGATACAGGTGAATACAGACAGAATGGTTCAAATGGAGACACCTAAAAGCCCCGCTAGCCATGATTGGAGGATGGAGAATTCTTTCTTTGGATGCAAGACAAGCCGAGGTTTGATAAGACACACATCTAGCTAGTTAAATAAAATGCACACAAAATATAATAAGAGAAACTGTGCTGGAATTTTTAACAAAATGTACGTTTATATATATATATATGCTTATTTAATAGCTATGAATGCAGGCATGCATGTATGCATGGATGTATGTACATGTATGTGCGTATTATTAACATGTATGTTTGTGCATGCATGTATGTAATTATGCATGTATAATTGTATTTGCGTGCATGTACAAATTGTACATGTGTATATTTGAATCTATGCAGGCATGCATGGTTGTGCGTAAGAATTTATACATATCAGTGAATGCAATAACATGAACAGTAGCCCTATTATTGGTCATTCAATTGTAGTCTGTATGGGCGCAGCGTTCTGAATATAAACGTTTTGCTCATGCTATTTGTGCTTACAGCAAAACAGATCAGGAGATCTTGGCCTTAAGCAAGCACACTTTTAGCTTCAGAGATTGAAACAACCTGTGAAGGACGGACATAATCCTGGTTTCTTAAGACCATCATAAGCACGTTAGCATCGGTAGGTCAGCACATGACTACACAGACGGACAGGGAAGATCACCGTAACTGACTGAAACTGCGTCATTGGTGGCTCTTCGGGTAATCTATTATTCGAGCTATATTCGTTTG